>CM060900.1:40602374-41202374 GCA_030762935.1 Hymenopus coronatus
TTAGAAGTAGAAGTGCATCAAAGGGAAAAACTGCCTATTTTCCTCAAGCTTAGAATTGATATTATTTTATTATGAAAATTGACATTTTTCACACTTTTTTATAAAACTTCACAGTTGCAGCATCTTAAGTTGCTTCTAATGTCTACTTGAGTACATAGTAGGTGACTTAGGGTAATGTGTGTGACTGACATTCGGAGGTCAGCCTTACTTTCTTATATTAGGAGAAATAGCTACAAATAGTCCTTTCACAAATTTTAAAAAGTTGAAGTATAAAATTTGGAATTTTTGTTTTAAAGATTTCTACAATGATTTTTAATTAATGTACTCTAATCGGCACTGGACGGTCATCTCCTTAGAGCGGTGATAGTGTTGCTGCTTGCCATGTGGGAGACCTGCGTTCGATTCCCAGTACCGGCGTGGCCGTGGAGATTTTTTCCCCACTGGGATACCTGGACCGGGGTGCACTCAGCCTCGCGAGGTCCCTGGGGGCCAATTGAGGAGCTACTTGATGGAGAAGAAGCTTGGCTGAGGGGGATCGAAGCTCTGACCACGTCTCACCCCCAATACTGCACCCTATCCATGACGTCTGTAGGCAAATTCTCTTAGTGAGATGTGCCAGAAAGTCAATCACTCACGAGCCAGATTTCAATTTCAAAGGTCGAGCCGGTCCGGGCTAGAGCTAAAGCGTCCGATTTAGGTTCTTGTTTGTTTTTTCCACAACAATTAAAATTAAAAAAAAAGTACATCTAGCACTTTAGACTCACTTGAATGACTGCAAAAACAAGGTACATTTAAAATATAAAATTTCCAAGTTAGCGGTAATTTAAAAAAAAATGAAAGTACGAATGTATGAAGAAATTATGATGTAACCCTATCTAACAATGTTTATTCGTCAAATTTTCAATAAAATTTAAGTATGTTTTGTTATTTTCATATATGCTACATTTTACAATAAAATAGAAGTGATTGTATCTGTTTATAAGACAAACATATTAACTTATTACGATATTATTGTTGTGTTTTAAGAACAAGAAGAAAACTTCATGCAGCTGCAGTCAAACGCAATCATCATCCACGGGTGTCATCACACCGGTGATTTTACGTGGGCTCTCCCCGTTCTTTACTACAGAGTCACTTAGATTCGAACTCACGACGTTTGGCTTTGAATTGATAGCCAGTCACTTACTTATTACCTTAATGATCCAAGCTATTAGCACCGCTTATGTTAACGTGCCTGTTATAGGAATATTTACACACAGGTTGAGGTACAAGAAAAAGATTAGCATATGTAGTAAAATAATTCACGGTGTAGAGCAAGCATGTCGTTTAGAACATTCTCGTGCATATCCCTATTTTCACCCTTCCACAAAAAGTGAATAAATAAGGGCAGGTGGCAACCATTGTCCTGCGTTTGTCTTCAAGGAGGTCATTTGGATAAGCGCAATGATAAATATTCAGTGTCGTTTTGTAAAATGCCAGTGCTCAATTTGGAATTGAATGGATAGGAAGAATTCTTTTTCGTGCTCCCTGAAGGAAACCACATTGTTTAATGTGATATAAAAAGCTGAAAGTAGTATTAAGGTGTAATATCAACAGAAATTTCAGAAATAATTCTGAGCAATATGGTATTCCCTGTTTGTCAGGTATAGACCACCAAAGAAAACTCTATGAACTAAAGGAGTCCTATAATAGCAATAGGCGTGGCTAGCATAACATAACCAATATTCTGCTTGTGAGTCATAAGTTGCTAAACTAAAATGGGAAATTGCAAAAGCCTTACTCTTAAGCGTAGCAGAGGAGATTTGCCCCAGGATGATAAATTCCTTTAACACATTCAGCCTAGGAAGAACCTCAAGTGCCCAGAACAGGTGAAATGAACACTGACATAGAAGACCAATTAACCTCTCTGGCAAAAGGTCTTACGTGGTACACATTAGCCTTAGACACGTGCAGTGATATTAATCATACACCATTATTAACTTTATTTATTAGAGGAGTATACACCGACTTAATGTAATTGATGGGTTACACGTTAGGAGCAGGCTAGGGCATTGTACAGTCAAATACATTAAAAATACGCTTGGCGCTGTTATTTTGCTAAAAATGTGACAGAGACTGGGGTCTTTCCACGATTTTCATTGGTGCCATTCTCGTACAACATATCACGCGGGTAAGAAAATGCAAAACCTATTGTGCAATCAACAATTTAGTACCATGTGCGCGTGTTACTTCAGATGTAGCGCAGAGAAAAGATAGAGAGAATGAAATATTGTCCAACTAGAAACTTTCGGGAATACCAGTTCGCAACTAAGAACTTCATTTGTCGCAAGCTACTTTCATATTTAACCCCTTCCCTTCGGTAACGCGGCCTGTCCAGTACGCTTTTAAGAGCACAGCAACAGGTGAAAGACATGTACGGGGTCAGCAAAAAGAGCTAAGTACTTCCATGCGTATTTTTAATGTCTTTGAGTGTACACTGTAACTTGTAAATATGGGCCCTCGTGGAAGAAATTGGTATCGAGAATAACAAATGCTAAACTTGTCTCCACATTGCGTTTAAATGTTATTAAATTACAGCCCAATATTGACAGACGTGTAGCCTCAAAAATCTCGAAATCATTACTAGAAAACAACACGGTTGATCTGCTCTAGTATCCGTATTGTATTATAGTCACACATCGAGAATAAACACATGGTTTATCAACATTATTATATCTTTACATGTTATATAGCATCCGCCACTGACCATGTTCGCTGTGGCAATACTTGTATTGTCAGAGAGATTACGATAGCTAGGGAAGTCAGACCAAGATTATTTCCCCCTGCAGTAGAGGATTAACGAACATTGAGGAAATCACGATATCTCTATGCACAAATGATAGCTTAATGCTTATGTTATTCAAGGAAACGATTTGATTATGGGATATTCCTATGAGTAAATGATGCCCTAGAACTGCCTCGATGATGTTCAAAATCATCTCATGTTAACATTCTGAAACCCAAGTGAGTTCAGCAAGGTTACATATTAGAGATATCTGAAAATCACAGCATTGTGATTAAGAGGTTCATGATATTGCAAGCCATGCCAAAGACAAAATTGGCAAGGTTGACAAAGAAAGTAAGTAGACATTATGACTATTTACCCCATCCCCAACACCTGATTAACAATCAGGCATCAAACCCCTACTAGGCTCCAGTTAAACCGGAAAAGACGGCCAGACCACAGGGAAAATCCTAAACCACAAATTTATTTTGCTTCCTGACAACTGTTTGAGCTCTACTCCCACAGGAATGCTTGGTTTGGGCATAAATCAATATTAATTAATGATTTCCCTTATTCCCTTGCCTGGCGAAGCCCTAAAATCCCTTCCATTGTATATCGTCCCTCCCTATCGGCGTCATTTTCAGAAAAAAGGTCGCCTAAAAATGAATACAATTAGCCAAAGGCTTCACTGCCAAGAAAGTACATAGCCAAATATTGGATAGAGGTCCGAAAAAAGATGTAACGCTTAAAGAAATACTTTCCTTAGTCTCTTTAGAGTTCCGCAAAATATGCTGTATATGCCTGTCATTATGTTTCGGAAGACCGAAAAGTCCCAATTTTGTAAAGTCAAAATTAAGAAATTAATCGTATCCATGACTGATTTTATGTCACAAGGTTCTACTCATAAAACCTGAGGGAGTACAACGCTTATCATTTGCCACAACAGATGTTAAACTTAACCTACGCTAAAATAAGAAATGGATCTAAGGTTACAACATATTTTTGATATAATAAAAATCTAGAGTGATGCAGAAATGTTACAAAAGTTTAATAGTATTTTAAAAAGTAATAAACCTGGATACAACTAACACACATTGCTTACCAAGACACTCAATTTAACATATACAACTAAACCATTGTTGTCACACACGCACTGTAGCAGCACAAATCATCCACCCTATCACAGCTGTACGGACCCACTGAGTCACAACTCACAATTAAACTGCAATCTCTAACTCGGTAACACGCTGCATTCTTTAGTATCTGAATGTTCTTTTCTTGATTCTGCAACAGGTACTAGTCGGCCCCTTATATACGTCTAATATACAAGGCCGAAGGTCCTTGGATGTTGAAGTTACTCGACACTGCCGAAAGCAGCCTTCCAAACTATACTACTCAAACTGGCTTTATGTGTGCAGCTATTATGTTTATCTTCCATTATTCTGCGGGGGCCATTTGAACAATGGGTGCACCTAGTAAGCAGTGCAAAGGGTGGTGTTACTCACCAAAGATAGCTCGCGCCCAGCAATGATAAGATACAAAACTAACCTGGTAGGTGACACATCGCAAAAGGCTAGTCGAGCTAAACGCATACACCCTAGTAATTAGTTTTCGGCTAGAAGATTGCGGGTATTATTTCACCTGGCTCCTGGTAGCTTTACTTCCTAACATTTCTCTCATTTTGGCTTATGTATTTATGCATAAAAGTAAGGATGTTTCATCAAGCCCTGTTGACGTATTTGGGACACCAGACGGCTATTTCTAGTTCAGGTGAAGTTCTGAATACCCGATTTCGCCACTGTATGCACGGATGAGATCTTTGCCATAGATTGTACACTAGAATTACATCACAACTTTGGGACGTGAAAATGGTGGAATTTTTTCCCGGAAAATTCTTCAAGTTATGGGATCCTTTTACGTGCAAATAAACAGTACACGAAGGAATGGTTTTTCTTACCTTTTAAGGAAGCTATAGATATATTAATTTTATTCATTCGCCAAGTAACTTACGTGAATGAAGCCGTAACGTGTCTAAAATTCCCATTTTATCCCCACCCATCCGGTTTTCATATTAACAGTTTAATTATCCCATCGGTTTATACTATCTAAACCGTACCTTTGGAAACGACAAAGTGGGATTTTTCCTGTTGTGTGCTCTAAAGGCTTCTCCAATTTCATCCAATTTTCCCTTTAGGCGGTTCTAGCACATAGCGAACCTATTTCTCTAAATCTAAGAAAACTGTAACCTAAATATATACATTTTTTTGAAGTTTCATCGCCAGTAAAGTTTCGCTCTTCGTGGTAATGGTTACCATGCTAACCATATACCCAAGGTCGCGGGTCCAAACCGGTGGAGGACGATGGATTTCTTCGGCTCTAAAATCTATAGCATGACTTCCTTCGGAAGGGAAGTAAAGCCGTCGGTTTCCTGTCGTAAATTTACGAAACGTAAAAGCAGCTCAAGCCTGATAAAGAGGCCTCTGAACAAAATTAATCGGTCTTTCACGCCCAGTATAGAATAGGATGCTCTTAAATAGCGTCCATAAATAAAACTCCATTTCCATTTTTACCAGTCAAGTTCTGTGAAAGTGCTTACAGAACCCCTGATATAATATTGTAAAGAAATGCGTCAGAAAAAAAAAATGCTTTGCCTACTATGAAATTTGCGGCGGACGTTAAAATAAGATAACACTGTGTATTCAACCTGCACAAAATTGCATCGAAAGACGAAGTTATACAGAAGTAAATAAATAAAAATATTGATAACAATGACTGATCTGTGTTAAATAACCAAGAGATAGGAAGGAAACAAAGGAATGAACTGTAACTCTCATACATTTGACCCTAAAGTTACGGAGTCGGTCCCTATGTTATGTCCCATTGCACACCAATTAATAATGCAATTCTGCGTGTATAGAAATAATCAGTAGTTTAAAAAAAAACTTTCTAGACAACATAACCTGAAAGTAAAACATTTTAACATAATGCACACGGACTAGATGTGTTAGATTATCACACTAGGTAGTTCTTGCGATTAAGTTGTATAACAATCCATTGTGAGCAACTTTGGTTTCAACTCCAACTACATGTCAATTGCGCATTGTATTTGATCACGTAACAATGTTTATTGTTGGTTTGATTATGGTTTTCTTTTATCTGTGTTCTTTTTATACACCGTCAATTTGTCACGTTGCTCGCATTATCTGTTAACAATAAACTCATCATACTTCAATTTATCGAATTAGTTGTAGAGTTAGCCTATACGTTATATTGGCAGCCTTCTGTTTTTGTCGTGTTAACTTCATATACCCAAGGTCGCGGGTTCAAACCCGGTGGAGGTCGATGCATTTTTTCGGGTGTAAAAATCCTTTGCATGGCTTCCTTCCGAAATGAAGTAAAACCGTTGTTCCCATGTCATAGATTTACGGCACGTAAAAAAAAAAACTCAAGCCTGATAAAGAGACCTCTGAGCATAATTAAGTAGTCTTTCACGCCCAATATAGAATGAGACCCTGAGAACCTTAGTAGTTAAGCAGCATCCATAAATAACACGTCATTTACATTTTTGCTGTTTTTGTTTACCTAAAACGTTACTCTCTTATCCAGTGTAAGCTATAAAAAGATTGACTGGCAGCAAATATGAATTTCAAAGAAAACTTAATTGGAAGAAGGAAATTACAAAGAGAAAGGAAGAAAAAGCAAATTACTACCCCTAAATCTAGAATGCAAATGAAATAACATTTATTCTGGTTTCTTTATTGTATGGGGTAGGGCAAAATTTGTTCAAAGTTAAATCACTGAAAATGTGCTCCGTGGTCTAGGAGTAATAATCTAGCTTCTAGATCTCAAGGTCACGGGTTCAAACCCAGCGGAGGTTGATATACCTTTTTTGGTGTAAAAATCTTTACCGTGGCTTCTTTCGGAAGTAAAGCAAAGTCTTTACATGTCGTATGTATATGGCATGGTTAGGTAGTTGTATTAAGTTTATCACAGAGAAGCCACGGTATGTTTATTCGAGCTTGTAAATCTTCTAGGTATTTAAAATAATATTTAAGAGTTGAATTCTAATAATAACCGAGGTATTTTGGAAGAAGTAGGAGTAACAGATGTAGAACGTGTAAATGTTATGAG
The DNA here is from genome assembly GCA_030762935.1 of Hymenopus coronatus. Lineage (NCBI taxonomy): Eukaryota > Metazoa > Arthropoda > Insecta > Mantodea > Hymenopodidae > Hymenopus > Hymenopus coronatus. The sequence continues at coordinate 40,609,270 of CM060900.1, forward strand.
CGCGGCGCCACGGCCGAGTGGTTGGACCGCTCTCCTCCCACCTAGGCGGTCCGGCTTCGATCCCAAGCGCCCGCTTGTGGGATTTGTATTGGACGAAGCACCAATTGCTCCATCATCACCTTTCCTATCATCCATTTAACTTACATTTTATATCTCTCGGGCCGACCACTCGTTCCAGGTTTTCCATTTCCTGGTTTCATTTCCCCGACATCCGTGTAAGTCCTAGGGGGTGTTAGTCCTAAATGTGGGGAGTGTAAGCCGATTTCTAATTAACGCTACATGATGAGTAATCAGAGATAAAAATAATAACTGAATTATCTATATTAATTTATATCAAGAGCACAATTAACTAGAATTACACCCTCTAGTGTGAAGATCCCAATTTTAACAACATTTATTTGTAAGTGTTAACTTCTCTTCAACACTTTTTGACTTTTTGTGGAAATTTTCCTGCCTCCATTGGCCTCTCTCTCTCTCTCTCTGTCTCTCTCTCTCACTTTCTTTGTCTCAGCACAGATTTCCCCAGCATGAAAGTGCCATTTTATAGCTAAATGAACTCAGCAATAAGAGATGACAAACTTTATGGTTGTCTAGATTCTAGATGTTATGGAGTTGATACACGTTTGATTCTGTTTTATAAAACAGGAACAAAACTAGCGGTATAGCTCATTACCTCCAGCTGCAGTATAAAAATAATGCAGAACACACAGACATAAACTTGTTTTCTGCTGTTAGTCTTGTGGCTTTTCTTTTCCAGTAGCTTTCGGATTCATTGCTTCTGTTACTTTTATAGAGCAAATAAAACGCTGTGCAAAGACTGAATACCACAAACTGTGAAGTTGCTCCGTTCTTATATGATACGTATTGGTTAATATGTTTACTGGAATGAATTTGCATATCCTAATTTCCAGAACCCAGCCTGCTAACGCTCACTAAACAAGTATTAATTTTAGGGGCGGGATAACTTTTATGTATAACGTTATTTATGAATAAAACTATATGCTACAACTAAAATATATTCCCCATGTGTCGCACTCCGTGCTGTGGTAGTTGCCATGCTAACTTCATGTAACCAAGGTCGCGGGTTCAAACCCGGAGGAGGTCGATGGATGTTTTCGGAAGTAGAACTCCTTCGCACGGCTTTTTTCGGAAGGAAAGTAAAGCCGTTGGTTCCGTGTCGTAAATTTACGGTATTCAAAATAACCTCAAGCCTGAAAAAGAGGCCTCTGAGCTAAAATAAGCGTCTTTCACGCCCAGTGTTGAACTGCTGCAGTTAAAGAGCGTCCATAAATAAAACTCCGTTTCATTTTGACCTCCGTGACACTGTGAGTCAAGTAACTTCAACACTGTCGCTTCTGATTTACTGTTAGCAATACATAGCAAGCGTTCCACTCAGTGGCGGAACACTTTTGTGCGCAATTACATGGTTTCCACGATAGTGCGCTATACATTCACGGAAGAATGAACTCTTTCATAGTTTGTAGCCCACAAGATGCTGCAATATACTCTCTCTCTCTCTCTCTCTCTCTCTCTCTCTCTCTCTCTCTCCTCTCTCTCTCTCTCCACATACACACACACATACACAGAATAATAGCCAAATTCAGCTTCCCTGAGTGGAGGCTGCCATTAACAAGGCATATCAAATAATAAAACGATATAAGTTACTAACTGAAATTGAAAACAATGCACATAACCTTAGAAGAACAGTATCAAACTCAACCTGAAAATAATTATAATGTACAACGGTATTACATATTACACACACAACACACACGTCCGTGCAGATTTTTCTAAAAATACTTTCTTATCCAGGGAATTTCAAAACATTTACTCTTTGTGAAACATAAATCATTTTAATAACACTGAAGACCAGTGCCTTAATAAACGAATTGTTTAATTTAAATTGTCTGTATTACTGTAGAAAAAATATGAGATAGTTCTCCTGTCTCTAGTAAGCAATCGAACATCAACTAATGTGACATTATATTTATTTCATGTAAAAATAGCAACCACCGAGTGTTGTTTGTTCATATGTTTCCTTCAAGCCATTGCTTCAATTTGACAAGCACGAGATATAAGTTTAAAAATCTTGTTATTATTATTATTTTTATTATTATTATTTCAAATTAAATCAGTTAATTATTTGAATCTGATCAATCCATAAATATCTTACAATTTTAAACCAGAATTTTTTTAAAGAAATGCATAAACAACAATGATTTGATCTCCCAAAATGTAAAAGAAATTCGATATTTAAACTTGTCACACACACACACACACACACACACACACACACACACACAAGTGTAAGTATTGCAGTGAAAATCCTACTTTACAAATCCTCATAAGTCAACCCAAATCTGTCTATTTGATTGTACTTCATCTGTTTGAAGTAGCCGGATTCTACTGGACGCTACCAGTTTATTTATATCAGGAAATTTATTTTGCGTTGATTGAATGCGTAATATTGCTTCCAAGGCTGCATTTGTCACGCTTGTATTTCTATTTGGCATATTCAAGTTCATTACTAAAATATTTTCTCACAAGTACGTCGAGCCAAACATCCCGGCAAATCGGCTTGCAGTCATATCGTGCCGCGAGGGGTTGCCACCGAATGAGACAGAGAAAGCGCACGGCTAGCGAAGTGGTGCGGAAAGCTCTGAGCAGAGACAAGGTGCTCAGATTCGACGAGCTTCTGTTGACAATATTCTCCACACCAGACACAGATGTTCCATTGGATCTGCAATGCACCTTCCAATGAGAATTGTCTAGATTCCAGTAATGCACGATAAGGAGATTAATAGTTCAGTTGTTTTAAAATTTGGCTTTATGGCTAATGCGCAAAAAATGCATCCATTTCTGTTGTCTTCATTTGTGACTATGTAAATATATGTGCTTGACAGTCGTGTCAGTGGAGAACACGGTGTAGTTGTACAGGATAAGGATGACATTTATTGCGCTACAGAATATGCATCAACGATATCCAACTGATGTTGAGGGCTTACGGTACAGTTCCAGATCGGTGGATTCTTTTCTACTGCTTGTCTAGCTTCTTCTTCATTTTATTCAGAGATAACTGGAGCATCACCAGCAGAAGGTACTCTTCCAACTGACCCTATTTCACGAAAGTATCTTTCAACCCTTGGAAATGTGTCCGCATTCTATACCCTCCTTCCTGGGAACCGTTCTTCATAGAAGCGCCTTGCTGACAGTACATTACACCTGCTTCTCCATAGATTAACATCATCTCGTCATTCGTCGTTTGAATACATTGTTATGTCTGAACAATAACAGTCTCTCGTAGAACGGCTACCCAGTAGATCATACTGAGTTGATTCATGCCAGGTGGTGATGTAGATCCAAATAGCAAACACCACTTCACACTTATTTAGCGTTTGTAATTTGAATGGGTTAGAAATGATAACAGAATAACATATCTATCACGAAGTACAAATTTATATCCATTTGCCTGTAGAAACCAAAAGATTTATTCCATTTTGAGTGAATTATTAATTACGAAGTTATCATAATGGTGACGTGTTTCATAATATATAATTCAAGGCCCAAATGAGTAAAACAAGACGCAACAAACACGTTAACTTCTCACAAATGATTTGAACCCGAAATGCATAGTGATAAAGGAAAATACAATTATAGCTGTTGACCTTTGCTAACCTTTTAGCTAACGCTCCTAAACAGTATAAGTAACACAAGAATTTAGATTTTATTTCGAAACTTTAAACGCCTGTTGCAACTCTGTAGGGCGTTTTAAGCTCAAATAATTAATTATTACTTCTACTCTATAAGCTTTAATGTCTCAGTTTGTGCCATAATGTAAATTATATACCATAAATTTTGCACTTTTAACATAGTTTTACAGACCTATTTGCTCGCTGAAGGCCTAACTTGTATTATGTAGATCGTTCTCTTCAAATAATTTTGTCAATAAACGTGATAGTTTAATCTGCCAAGGAGAGTACTCATAGGTGTGAACGAATTTTTTTTCTCAATTGGTCTAAGCATATCACTTTTCGCGTTGCGCTGAGCTGCTATTTGTTTACAAATATTTTTGGCACGCGATACATGTGATAGGCTTCTCTTTAAGTGTTAGTAGATGTATAGGAGTGTTTACTAAAGAATAGCAAGTTTTAAAATAAATTAAATTCTCTTGCAGCTCGCAGCGTTAGGTTATATGTTTATGAAATGGACATATATTAGTTTGCAAATTGCATAAATTAAAAAATCTGGTATGTTCCATCCACTTCACTTTCTCTTCCTGTTCTGCAAACTATGCTAATCGAGATAAACATTAACAGAAATGGTCGTATTACTAGCTTCACTGTATTTTTAAGGTAAACAAGGGGGTACACTAGCATAAAGCGATAGTCAAATCCTCAAAGCTCGTGCTATGTGAAACAAATGAAATTCGGTAGTTTTTGAACACCAAGGAGTAAAAAAGAGAGATATATGAAACAAATGGCAGAATGGCAACTTCCCGTGCGACACAAGTTTAAGTATTCAAAAGCTGAAAGCAATAACAAGGAATATCTCAGATATGGTTAACACTAAAAATAAATGCATATGACATAGGTTCTATGTTTTAACGAGATCTACATTTTATTTTTTCTAACCTTTTTTCTATCTTTTACGGTTTATCAGTGCTGCAAAGGTCATCCTGAATGAAAAGGACTTCAGAGGCTATTTCCCAGAAATTCAGAATATAAATGTGTTTATCGTGTAAATATATTTAATATATAGATTTTAAAATCAGAATTGTTGGAGCCACTTTTTTTAAAATCAAAACTTTCAAAAATACCTCATGCAAGTATAGTTTGTGTTAAGGGATTTTCTTGAGAATCTTGGTGTGGGAAGATACTAAATTTATACACTAAGTTTGGTATTTAACAGACACTTCGTTTTTTATCTTTGCTGCCAAAAGATACACAAACAGACGGACCTTTTTCTAAATTTCCTTTTGGATTCAGGGGTCCTCAAAATATTCTTCTGTTGAAATCCTGGTATTAAATTTTAAAGCTGGCGACTCTATATTATATACAGGAAGTTAAAGAGAAATTCTAATATATTATACCGGAGAAAAAAAAAAGTAAAAATGACATTTTGTGCAATTTTTGCTATTTGGTCTCTTCATAAAACTTAAGATTGCTGAAAGGGACTAGTGAAGTAGGTACATGCATCTGGGGAGCAAAGATTAGGCAAAAGTTTAAATGAACGTTTATGTGAATTTTACGATCTGAGTGTACTTTTCCAATAGTTAACAAAGCTATATTAACATAATTGTCACTGGAGAAACGCTGTGAAAAGAATTGACGTTTCCAGAAAAGAACAAATATTGAAGGCTAATTTTAGGTTTATAATTTTCCTCAAAACCTTTCTACGTCTATTTTCGTTACAGCTCAACATATGATTTTGGTTTGGAGTGTCATTTATGTTAAAATGAGTGAATTTCCCACGTAAAAGGGGCGTTCATAATGATATAATATTAACTACTCGTTTATTGATTATTCGTATCAATGCCTCCATGATGATAAAATGAAATAATGGAATAATTAAAATAATATCGTATTACTTACTGATGCACTCATAATTTGTTACGAAATAGCTTATTAAACTATTTAATCTGCAACTTAATTACATTACATCATACAGTCATTAAACTCTTGATGTATGGTACGTCATACCCGACTGTCAATTTCTTTTGTTTTGTGGTTTTAGCTAGTGATAAATGTGAACATGTTTTAGCATGTCGTTTAAAATTTTCTCCCCATTTTAGAACAAGATTTATTGTAATATTAATGCACCGAATTTAACCGTTCCCATGTATGTCCCAAATTTCTTTCTACTTTGACTCCATAACTCAACTCAATAACTTTGATCCGACTTAATTTTGAACACACATATATTTGGAATGTTTGTTGCTACTATTTTGATGTCACAAAGTTAGCTTTTGTGGATTTAAAATTGTATTGCTAAGTGAATCACCGTTTTCCAGTTTTGCTCGATATTCCATCCAAAGACTGGATATTGAATTTTTACTAGAAAAACATGTTTTGAGACCCTCTAAATCACGTTTAATATTTAATCACTTGGAATTAACCTCTTGGAAGAAACGCAGGAATAAGAGGCCGGTGTAACCGAAGTACTGGGTAGAGGTGTCTGGCGCAAAGCGCGAAGTACAAGACCGACAGTTCAAAACTTAACACCCAAAAGCGGCCATAAATATTATATGGGCTAATACAGTTTATATTTACCAATGAGAAACACACACTTTCACCATCTCGCCTTGCATTGGTCGAAATGCCAGATTCGAACGAGTGAAGTATTTCTTCTCACTTTCTCTAAGTGAAGTACTTAGTACTTGCATAGTCGGTCTGTATCTCTCTCTCTTTCTCTCTCTCTCTCTCTCTCTCTCTCAGTGGGTGTGTGCGTCTCTGTGTGTAGAATAACTCAAAAGCGAAAAGTCTGTTAAACAGCAAACTTGAAATTTAAGATCAGTATATCCAAGAATGCGACACGAAGGTTTTCAGGAAAATCCCCTCCTCGTAGCTATTCTTTATATGGAACATTTTTGGACATTTTTTATTTCCTCAAATGGCTCTAACAATTTTAATTACTATACCATATTTTTTAAGATATTTTCTTAGGAAATGGAATGTATATCTTGAGCCTTTCTAGGAATAGTCTCAGAATACCTCTTTATTCTGGAAGTACTTTTGTACAACTGGCAAATTGTAAGTGATATGCAAAAACTTTCTGCGTACAAAAATGTAGATATAATTAAGACAAACAATTCATCTTATATAATTTTTGTAGAACTAACCATTTCCGAGATATCACTGTTGTTGATTTCAATGTTACAATACTTTTTAGTGTAAATCGAATAGCTTCAGTTTTTAAAAGATTCGACTCCCGCTGTAGCTTAGTGTATTTTCTTATTTTAATTCTTTTTACCAGGAACTGGTGATAAGACTATTTCTGCTAATTATCTAGATTAAAATAGAGTAGATGGAAGAATAAAGTTTTGCAGGAATAGTTTGTTTGCAGAAAAGGTAGAGAAAGACATGTGAATTAAACACATCACTTTTTTGTTATATATGTTTACATTCCAAAAACATCTACCGACTTATAAGCTGTTAAATCCATGACAATGTACTTTTGGAAGACCATATTTACGTAGTTTAAGTGGTACCGTAATTTATTCCTCTAAAACAAAAGGCGGAAGGAATCAAAACGCTTCTTTTTTTCTTATTTTTATGCGCACTAAGGCTTTAGAAAGTCTTCGTCTATAGCATTTATCTGAAACTACAGTTTTATTTTGAAATGTTTATCCTAAAACAAGGAGATAAAAGGAACTTTGGCAATATGAATAGCCTAATAGTTACCTTTGTGAGTAAACTCTGGAATAAAGTGGAATTAAAATGAAGGAAAATATAAAAACTGACCATAAAACTGCTGGAAACCATCATTAACTGCTCTTAAATGTAATAATATACAGATTATAGAATAGCTCTTTGTTCCTCAAGTTTCATGGATTACTTTTCTTTTTATATACGTAGCTGAGAGATTTCTTTTATCTTTTTTTTTTCTGTGTTTTCCTACCTTCCTCTGTGCTTTTGTTCTTTATTCCCGTGTAAATGCGGTAAAGTCCTATACTTTGAAGGTTGAACTGCTAAGAGGCACAGTTAAAGGTTCCGTGCTAATAGATAAGAAGCATTGAACAAACTTTGGATTTCGTATTCCTTACATGAATATATACACAGTGTATAGAGGAAATACCTATTCTATTCCAACGAAAAATTCGATACCGATATTTCACCGGAAATATATATTTGATGTCCCCCTAGTCCAAAAAAGCAACTTTAGAAAAAGTCCGTGTGTGTGTCCGTATAGACAGCATAGCTCAAAGACGAGAAGTCGGTTAAATACTAAACTTAGTATTTAAGTTCAGCATCTTACAAAGATGTGACGCGAATATTTTCAAGAAAATCCTCCTAGCCTCAACTATTCTTTACATGGAAATGTTTTCGAAAATGTTGATTTTGCTGGTAACGATTTAGATTGAAATAACCTATATTAAAGATGTTCACAAAACAAATAAAATGTATATTTTTAAGTTTGTGGGAATGATCTCTGAAGTGCTGATTATTCTGGTGGAATTTTGCATAATTTTTCGTAACATTTAAACTGTAAGAGATGGGCAAACACTAACAGCAACAAAAATGTAGATCTCGTTAAAATACATAAATAATGTCGTATGCGTTTTTCTTGTAGAGTTGATCGTTTTCGATATATTCATTGCCTTTTGTTTCAATTTTAAACTTTTAGCATTTCTCAAACGGGACCATGTAAAACGAACCGAAACCAAATTGTTTGGCAACCAGCTTTTAAAAGATTTTCTATCGCTTTAACCTAATTTTTCCCTTATTTCCCTTCGACTAAGCAAGTAATAAGACCAATTCTGGTAATGTTTATCAAGACAGCATGATGTACATAAACAATAATCTTATGGAAGAAAACATTGTTTGTGGAATAGCTAGAGAACGTTATGTGAATGGAACAAATCAAAATGTTTTTTAAAACTCAGGGACCAGATTTATGTACAAAATCTCATTAAACTCGTCTAGAGGAAAATAAAGTTTAAACTATTTCCTGCAAATTATTATACATGAAAATGGGTTTACTAGGTCACATATTTTAAAAATATATATCATATTATAATGTGTATAACATGCAACTTAGTCATTAATATGGTTACAGTGCCGTCCGTGTGCTGCCGTTCTCACGTTTGCCTTGGTACGCGACCTTGGAATGTGTAACACAGGAAGTACGGTGCGATGGTAACCGGAAGCTTTGGAACGCAAAATGTCTCATACACTCTTGATTCTTCCAGAGCTTTGGCTTCCACAATTCTCTAGAATATTTGAACGTCATTTCTAGCTATAAAAAGATAGGAAGAATTGCAAGCTAGTTGTTGTAAATTGTACCAAGTCGTGAGTTACTGCAGTGTTAGCGCGCAGTGGCGTGCAAGCCGTGAAGTGTCTACGGGTTGAAACGTCGACTGAATTACTTGCAGCAGTGAGTCAAATAATTTCATTTGTAACCAAATCTTTAGTCAAAAAGACAATTACTACAATGAAAAACGCAACATAGGAATGGCATTATTTTATCACATACTTCTAGAGAAGTATACTAAAGATGCTTCACTTTCCAAATATTAATTAGATGGATTAAAAAAATATATATGCTGTCCGCTCCGTGGCCGAGTGGTAAGATCACTAGTTTCTCAATTAGGCGGCCCGGGTTCGATCCCAAGCGACCGCATGTGGAATTTGTGCTGGACATAGAGGGGGGTTTTCTCCGGGTTCTCAAGTTTCACCCGCCATCACATTCCACCGCTGCTCAATCTTCATTCCATGTGTCATCGCCTGCGGTGCCGTGTTGGTAAAAGCGGGCGCTATACACTACCAAATAGAAAACATGGATGCCCTAAAAAAAAAAAAAAAAGTGGTAGTTTCGCTCCTATGGCAAGCCTTTCCGACCTAGTTTTTTTTCGTAGTTTCTCCGGGTCAACCAGGCGAATGCTGGGAAGGTTAATTACATCACTCGAATTTAATTTCCATAATTTCCATGTTTTCTGTATCAGGGTTAAGGACAAAATGACGGTGTTCGGCGGGTTGTGGCTTGTTGGTGCTTACGCAGGTTTATTCCTGCCATTGTCGCTTTTGGGAGGCTCAGGGGTCTTGAGTTTGGCATGGACGGTATTGGAGGCTTTATATCTGGGTCCGTTAATGATCCTCTCCATGTTTGCGTCTGCTTTCATAAGATCTAGTCACTTTTCAGATCCCTCGTCTCATCACTCCTTACGGTCATATAAACCGCATAGAGCCCTAGGAATATGTGTGATGTTCTGCCCAAGTGAATTGGGATTCTGTCCCTGAGTATTCCTATTCCTGTGGAAGCAATGAGCAAAAGGATTCAATTAAGGGATGCTGAGGTGAAATTTTGGCAATCGGTGTACGACATCGATCTTTTTTTCTTTTTTTATGGTCGGAACCTTCGTGCATCCGCCATCCATAGAGATTTAACATTTAGCTAGCTCTCCCCCTACCCTCTTTACGTCGGTCTCCAAGTCATTTAAACATCATATAATACTCCTGTTTCTTAGCACAACTACATAAAATAGCGTTTTCCTCAAAACTATATTTTCAAAGCTTCAAAACATATCTGTGTCTCCGTTTTTGTTTAAATAAAACGGAAATTTCGCAGAAAGTGCAGAAATATTTAGGTATTGTAATATTATAAAGACCAACATTATTCTAATACCTATAGTAATGTTTAAAAATATTTTAATGGATAAATGATTAATTTGACAGATTAAAAAATTTTAACTTTAAAAAAAAACATACATAATAATTCAGTAATCAAGATTATTGTAATATTCCCGTTTAAAGTTGTTTACTGTAGTTCAAGACCCCAATTAAGAAAATGACTTTTTTTCACATTTTGAGGTGTGTGGAACCTTTTGATAAAGCATTATAATTTACCTAATGAAATTAATAAACTAATTTATATCTTGCTAATTATTCATCCCATTTGAATGAAATTTAGTACTAGTATTACTCTAAACGCAATGAAATCACAGCAATATGTTAAAAAATCTACATAGAAATAAATACATTTAAATCTTCTCTCCCAGTGCACGCCTTCCGTGGTGTAATGGTTACCATGTTAACTTCATATACCCAATGTCGGGAGTTCAAACCTGGCGGAGGACGATGGATGTTTTTGGGCATAAAAATGCTTAGCATGGCTTCCTTCGAAAGGGAAATAAATCCGTTGGTCCCTAGACATAGATTTACGGCACGTAAAAGAACCTGAAGCCTGATGAGGGGAAAATTTAGTTGGTCTTTCACACCCACTATAAAATGTGACGCTGAAAACCACAACAGTTAAAAATAAATAAACTGGAGTCCCATTTCACACCTAGCGTCCCTTAATAGCCGCGTATTCAGTATTTCGTTCGATCTTATAGCTGGAAAATAATGAGGTAACAGAAATGATAATGCTCACACAAAAAGATAAGTAGCAGGATCTAAATGGTTGTTTGACGCAACAGATATCATATGTGTGAACGGATTAAACGATTCAGTCTTTACTCTCTAATTAGTATCAGTCTTCTTGACACCAAAGGCTCTTAATAAACCTTCTAATTAAGGATTTGCTTTGCCGTCTCTGTGTGGGTAAGTAACCACAGTTCGCTTACGTTCGTATCATAAATGTAAATGATGCCACTTTGAGTCGAGTGTTCCCTTCATGTAGCTTATGTGATTCAATCGAACTGGCCGTTTTTCGGCTTGATGATCCGGCGTTATGAGCGCGATCAATTTTTATTGCCCAGGGCTCTACCTCTGAATGGCATCTCTCAACCATAAGCCGTGTGCCAGAGCAGAAATATCAAATTAGCACTTCACCAGGCTCTTCGCTACAGTTCTCGATACGCGCACGATTCGCGGCTTTTTACAGCTGATAGCAGCGCAGTGCTGTGTCGAGCTTTAAAACAAATGTCGCAAAGGATGGATCTAAACTGTCAGTAAGGAAACCGCGCTATAACAGTACACACTTACCACACGCTACGCACCGTTAAATCATCTTGTATATACAGGCTGCCCACAAAGTTACCGCACGTTTTCCGGAAAACACATTTGGAGTGTTTCTGTTCGGGTATAGTGAAAATACACCACAATGTTGACTATTGAAGAAAGAATCACACCTTTGGAGTATCGTTTAGGTGGCAACACCTATGATGGGGTCCAGAGGCATACCTGGATATGCTGTAGTTGTTCCTGAAGCCACAGTTACGGGAGGATGGTATGCTTGCCTCTGTCGTTTATCAACAAGATGTGGCACCACCCCACTATTCACACATTGTATGGGACTATCTGAATGAGACCTCTCGTAGCCGGTAAATTGCACGAGCGGCGGATCACAACGATGCCCCCCTTCTCCCCTCCTTTTTTTCCATGGGGATTCATCAAGAACCGAGTGTACGCTACCAGGGTGCTAGAGTACGCGTCAAATCTCCTGCATATGGCAGTAGCCAATAAGAGCGCGGTACAACGTAGCCATATCTTGCGCTTCTACGTAAGAGACAGAGATAGTAGCACGCAGCACAGGGTGTTACCAAGGGTTATTTAGTAGAACTGTACATTAAAAATAAGTAAAATTTGGCTATTTAGTAAAACTAAATAAATGTCGTGAGAAATTAATGTACCTGCTTATTGCAGAGGGATGGCCGGGGGCTTATCGTCACCACTTGACTACGCAAAACACTATATTTGGTCCTCATCTTTCACTACATAGAACTGCACATAGAGACCTGTTTTGTCCCTTGGTCAGAGTGTTTAGGGGTATATTAGGAGAAAACGGAAGCATAATGGTGCATTAGTACAAAGGTTAATCACATCTCTGTTAGCAGCTCAAGGTTTTTTCATTTCTGACCAAATACACATAAAACACACTTGAGTATATGTGTCGAACGGCTAAAGCTAATATTACGCTCTTTTTCGTACATGCTTGCACGATCATTCTCTTTGTATCTGGTATAAGTTTTAAGGTTGAAATAAACTATTAGAATCCGAGCATTAATGTACTTACTAAGCGAAACGTGGCTAGTTCTGACTTGGCAACGCTGCATGCCTGAATTTGCTACAGCTGTGCAACCTCTGAAGGTCATGTGCAGCTGGTTTTATACTAAGTATAGGCGCGTATTCCAGGGAACTACAAATCAATGGTAACAGTATTGATAATGAAGGCGGACATGTTGAACTGTATTAGGCTTTATAAGGTCCTACTGTATACTAATATTATATTTATTGTGTTGTAACAAAACACGAACACGAAAATGTATAGTGCATTTGTGGACACCGTTTATTTTAAAGAAATCTTATGCGTTCCATTCACATGACTCTCTCTACTTGCTTTGCAAACAAGACTATTGTTACAAAATATTCTTTTATCTGCATCATGCTATTCGAGATAAACACCAGCAGAAATTTTCCTGTGACTTCTTTTCTCCTTCTAAGTATAAGGCAAATAACGGATACACTAGGCTAGGACAATAGTAAAAGCTGGTCGCTATGTCAAACAATTCAAATTCGACACGATTTGCACGGCCAGAAGTAAAATAAAAGAGATGTAAACCGAAAGATAACTTCCTATTTAAAAAAAAAATATGAAGTAGTTAAAAGTTTAAACTCACGACAAGGAATATCTTCAATACGGTTAACTTTACGAAAACGTTTATGATCTAAATTGTGTATTTTAACAAGATGTACAATTTTTATGTAGTAAATTTCGTTTATCTATTACGGTTTATCGGTTATTCAGAAGTAATCCAGTATAATGAGGTCTTCAGAGGCTATTTCCATTAACTTCAAGATATAGCTTTCGTTGGTGATGAGAATATCTCAAACATACAGTATTTTAATCTAAATTGTTACTACCATTTAAGAAAATCAAACTTTTAGAAATATATTCCGTGTGAGGGGTAGTTGGGGTGGGGGGGGGGCTTTTCCTTAAAAATCTTGGTACGGTGTGGAATTGCTACCTCGGATAAACCCCCGACCATAGATTTGATATTTCCATCACTACATACTATTTTAAGAAAAGGAGCTTGCAACCTTCTTTGCTTGTTTGATATTGAGCTTAATACTAAGTTTTTTATTTAAGGGACTTTGTTTTTGAGTTATGTTGTACACAGCCTCACCGAAGTTTTACTTAAATTGTTTTTTTAGATTCAGGGGATCATTAACTTCCGATGAAATCGAATTTTTGGGCACAATACAATACCTTCTCTTCCTACTATGTACATTGCATATTGCAAGAGAAAGTAAAAATATAAGGCAGCTAATCTACAGCATTACAGAGTTTTTGTTTCATATTGGTTTACTGTAAATGACATTTATCTATAATAAATAGTATCGTGATGTGTTCTATTCAAATATTTGATTTCTATATATCAAAGCAAATATATGTTTTGAGATCCCTAAGTACAGGAAGAAATTCTTGAAAAAGGTGTGTACGTGAATTCAAAATACGAATGTCGGTTAAATCGCAAACTTAATTTTGAGGCACACAATACGAAGATTTTTAAGAAACTCTCCCCACTCCCAACTATCCACTAGAAACTGTCCTTAGTATAAATTCTTTTCTCGAAATTTTCAATTCTGTAAAAGTGGTCCTGACGATTTTGATTAAAATGTTTATTCTGAATTTTTTGAAAATAGCCCTGGAAGCGTCTTCATTCTGAATGACTATTGCGTAACTGGTAAACCGTAAGGAGAGACAAAAAGTTTTTTGTATAGCTAACCATTTCATAGACATTCGTCATTATTGGTTGTAATTTTAAAATAAATGTTTCTCAAACGGGACGTCCCAATCCGTTTCATTTCTCTTTTGTTTTACTCTTTGCCGGGGTAAGAACTTAATTTATATGACAATCACATAACATTAGCTTTGAAAAGAAATTACTGTCCCTTGAGCCTGGTGTATTTCCTTATTTCCCTTCTGCTTGCATGGAACTAGGTAATAAGAACATTTCGGGTAATGTTTATCTTGATTAGCATAATGTAGAAAAAAGAATATTCGTTTGTAAGTATAGTTAGCAGGACATATGGGGAAACGGAATGGAAAATCAAATTGTTTCTTCTACAAGAAATGTGTTGACGGTTAAATTTTCGCCATGGTATATTTGTATGCTCCACTTAATATCATTTATTTAATGCGTCTATTTGCAGTTTCTTAACAATGTAATAAAATCATGTAAATAAGAACTGAGAAGTTGTTCCGCAAACCATACTTGTCTATCAAATGCCTTGAATTAATGTTTGGTGTGTTTTCATAGGGTTCAGTGGTGCATTCAAAGACATAAAAAATAGCCTGAAAATACTTATCGTAAGACAGGGTTTTTTCCCTGACCCCACCCATGTATTTAATCTGCTTGCTGTGCGCTTGAAAACACTATATATGCTACCCAAGGGAAAACATAACTTACGAGAAATGAAGTTCTGGGTTGTGAACTGGTGACCCTTAAACTTTCTGTTTGGACAATAATCTACCCGCGCCCCCCTCCCTCTCCGTGTGATACAAGGTTAGGTTAAGTTTTCTCTGTCCCTCATACCGAAGTTGTAATGCCAAGGTAATGCGCGCACGTGGTGAACAAAATTAACGCACTGCTTATACTGTTCTGAGGGGGAGTCGAGCGGGATGAGGGATGAAGGGGTGGCTTGCCCAATCAGTTTTGCCTTTTCTTACTCGTGTTGGATGTTGTGCTAGTATTCCGCGTTCGCTAAAGTGTCTCGCTTTTGGGGCTTCGTGGTGCAGGGGATCGTGGGTTCTAGTCCTGCCTTGGACAGGGGAGTTTGTGTGTTTGTAAATGTGTATATGTAAGTGTATTAGAAGCAAACACGAAATAAAACAGAAAAACAAAAGAAATATTGGATAAAACTGAAAAATAAATAAATAAAAAAAATGGCACTCAGGAAAATTTCTTAAAACCAGAGCGCCCATTGAATGTTCATATTTTCAGCAAAATCAAGAGCTAAGCGTATTTGTATAACCTTTGACTGTACCATTATGCCCCGTGCTACTGTGTTTAATACAGATTACTTAAACGAATAACCTTTCGTCTCATTTTAGTTATTTAACGAAGTAAACATCTTCTTGCATTTTAAACGTATTTTTCTCTGCTCATTTTCTTCTGTGTATTTGGTCGATATACTTGCTTAGCCCGATTGTGAATCAAAGAATATAATTACATAGGTGTACTACATATCACATACTTTCCTTCCTTATAATGCTTTTAATAATGTTTAGATATCTACTTTATGTATTAATATATAGGGTATGAAATACTTTATTTTCTTAGGAAAATATTGCTTCAGGGAATAGTCAAGTTTGTATCCTATAGAATGGTAAAGAATAGCATTGTTCTAAGTGGACTACTATTAAGGAATTTAAAATTCTCATTTATCCATTACTTGAAATAGTTATCGATTTGTTTAATTAGTTTTCAAGTCTCTCGTTCTGTAATTACCACGCTCTGAGTTACACAGCAATTCAAACCAAAAGTATGTATGTTAACATCGAGACTGAAATTTTAAGCACTTTAACTTCCTTTCTGAAAGCTTAGGTAAGAATAGTTCTTATTTCATCCATAACACAAACAAAAGCTTAAAATTCCTTGTTCATACAGTAAATTTTCTCTTCCTTTCTTTCAGCAAGACAGTATTTTAATTAATTGCACCCAAGAGGAATTACAAATAAAGGTAGTAAAGAGAAAATTTACAGTGTAAGGAAAAAGGAATACCTTCGCTGAATAGATGTTTGCAATACATTGAGTTTTTTTTTTTTAACCAGAAGCTACTTTCAGCAGTAAGCGATTTGCTTTGGAATTCAATTTTTAGCACACAGTCAGCGATATAATAATTAACCTTTTCTGCAACGTTTACAAAGCCACCAAAATGCCATATTAAAACAGAAATAAATGTGGTTTGAAGTTACATAAAAGAGACTGTAGCTATCTACAAGGCAATACTTCCTCAGATTATACCAATGGGTCAATATTTCTAAGTTGAATCAAAACAATATATTATCATACTTTACAAGCTTATGCCTGTTGAGGAGCATAGGGCTATGAGGATACAGCAGCGATGTATTAACTAAAGGAGCAAATTTAAGGTGCGGTAACTCATTTCACTCCGTGTGAAGCATGGCGATATGCCGTTATGCGACGTAATGAAATGTGTAAAAATATAAGACATCGATCTGCATCATAGTTGTTAATTTTTTATTATTATTATTTACTTAGGTGATACATATTGTTTAGTTTACTAGTTCATCAATATCTGCTACTAAGAATGATATACGGAACCCTAACACACGAAGCAAATGAACCTCGTTTAATCTACAGCGATGCAGGTTTTTAATATAATTAATTTTAGAGAGGAGTGTATGTGGAGATAAACGAGATGTAAGTAATCGAAATATAGATAATGAATCCTTTGGGAATGATTTAAGTAACTCCCAACCTCTTTCTTTCAACATTTTACATTCCCATTATTTTTAGGGTAAAAAATTACATTTTCATGCTGAAAATGTTATGAAATTAATATGTCAGTCGCCTCAAAGCTAAAATTCTATTTATGCTGGATTAAACGTAGGCCATTTGCTACGGAATTACGTATGAGAGTATGTATGACTCCCAATATTTCGCCACCCTGATTGGATTTGGGGGAACAAGTTATGACGGTAGCTTGCAAGAGTTTCCTACGGGCATGCAGGAGCTAGAGTATCCATATCCAGGGATGGGGGATCAGTCCAGTGCTAAGAAGTAGAAGATATGAAATTAGGACGAAATGGATGACAGGAAATCTGATGATGGAGCAAATTGTGAAATGAATGGTGCGGAAACCCTGAGGACCAGCAGCAGGCAGCAGAGCTTCGTTCACCAAAAATCACACATAGGTCACCTGGGACTAAACCCGTGTGACCTAGTTGAGAAGCGAGCGAACTGACCAGTCTACCACGCTCTAATTATTAAACTAATAGGGCCAGTTCGCTTGTGTTACAGATGCTCGCAGAATAATCATGGTTCTGCATGACTAAGTTCCAAGCCTTCGTGAAATCGTCGCATTAAAAATATTGTGGAGATAATTAAAACATAGACGTGTCTCTTTGCAAAATGGCGCGCACTTAACGGCTTTCAGTCCTTTCTTTAGTCAAACTTTACTCAATTCCTTTTCCTGTATTTATGACCCTAACTAAATAAGGTATAAGTATTCATGTATCACTTATAACATTTATTGTTCGAACGCATTTTTCCTAGCCGATTCTTGTTAATGATAATAATCTCTCGTCAGAAATGGTTTCGTTAGTAAATTGTAGGTACGCTGACGTAGCAGCTGGTTGCAAAAAATCTGATTTTGTACCTTCACATGCTTTTCTCTACCTATTTTGGTACAAACTATTGTAAAAAAAACAAAACATCGTATTGTATCTGCTTCATTCTATTCTAGACAAACGTGAGCAGAAATGTGTTTATTACATACTTGTAGATATAATGGGAATGATGGAATACACAAGGCTAAAGTGATAGTCAGATATTTTAAAAATACATCGCTATATGATGGCCTACATTACGTTCTCCTTGCATGATTAGGATAAAAGATTAAGGTCTTTAATTTGCGAAATGTATGAGTATGGGGAAATTTCAACCCCAAATAAGGAGTAACTCGGAAATGGTCTGCTATATAACGAAATGTATATTTTTGTATAGTAAGATTTTTATCTATCTCTGATGGTTTACTGGTTACTCAAATGACATGCACAATAATGTGGGCTTTAGAGTCTATTTGAAGAAATACTAGAACTGTATTTAATTTCTGATGTAAATGTCTTCGAAAAACATTCCGTGTAGAGATTAGTTTGAGGTCTTGTGGGGTTGCATCCTTTGAAAGTATTTAACCTTAATTACTTCAATACCAAGTTTGGTATTTAATTAAATGTTTGTGTTTGAGTTATGCTGTTCAAAAATACACTCGTGGGTCTTTTCTAAAGTATTTTGATTGATGGGCTCTCAAAAATGTATTTCCGGTGAAATCCCGGTATTTCATTCTTAGATGGAATGCAATACCTTTTCTACTTACTATGTACACTATTGGTGGCCAAGAAAGTAAATACTTGAACATGTGCACTTTTGCGAAATAAAGTAGACAAATGCTGACCCCATAGCTCAGTCAATATAGGAATTCTCTATGCGAGGTGTCCCGGGTTCGATTTTAGGCTAGGTGGTGGGGACTTTTATTCTAGATTGTTTCATATTCTCCCCATATTTTAAAAATGTGAAACGCGCGCGTGAGAGTGTGTGTGTATGTCTGTGAGAGAGATAGAGAGAGAGAGAGAGAATGATCACACGAAGAAATAAAATCCACAGCTGTACATAGGTTAAACCCATTTACAATGCGCAGTATACTCAAAAGATAAAAGGCATGCCGATATGACAATTGTAGTTAAAGATGGGTTAGAAATGGATAAAAATCTCATATGTTCCATTCACAAAGCTTTCTCTAGCTATTCCACAACAATTTTTCTTACAAAATATTAATCTTTTATCTAGTTCATACTTATTGAGATAAACCTTTGCAAACTTGGCCGTATTATTTGCTTCCTTGTAAGTAAAAGGGAAATAAGGGAATACATTAGGCTAAAGCGATAGTCAAACCTTCCAAATGCTGGTCGCTATGTGACACAATTGAAGTTCCGTTCACTTTGCACGGCCCCGTTTGAGAAGGTTAATTTAAAATTGAAACCAATAACAGTGAATATCTCGAAAACGGTGAACTCTACAAGAAAAACGTATCTGACGTAAATTATGCGTTTTAATGATATCTAAATATTTTGTGTAGTGAGTGTTTGTCTATCTCTTACGGTTTAACTGTTATAAAAAAAAAGTCTGCAAAACTCAACTAGAATAAAGAGCTATTCTGAGGGTATTTCCAGAAAATTTAAAATATTCCTTTTTTTGCGATATGAATATCATTAATATACGATAATTTTGATAAAATCAAAATTTTCCAAAAATGTTCCATGTAAAGTGTAGTTCATGGTGGAGGAATTACCTTGAGAATCTTCATGTCGCTTCCCTTGAAGATACTGAACTTAAATACCAAGTTTCGTATTTAACCTAATTTCAGTTTCTGAGCTATGCTGTCCACAGTCCCACACGGACTTTTTTAAAAATGCTTTATTCGGACTCAGGGAAACTAAAAACACACACTCTATTTCCGGTGAAATCTCAGTGTTGAATTTTTGGGTGGAATACAATACCTTCTCTATCCACTATGTACTTTGTACATACCGGCTAAAGAAAGTAAAAAGAGGCAAATAACTTTTCAAAAGTGAATATACTAAATTTTGCTATTAAAAACATACATTTCTGGTCAAAAATATTCCGTAGGTTAGTTGTGCAGGTTCGGTATTGCTGCTGTGTAACAAACAGCAACTGTATTTCCAATATTTAACTGCATTGTACTAAAGGAATTTGAGGTGAAGAAGTATATTTATGTTTTTTCCCCCTCAAACTAAAAGCTTACCTTTAGAAGACAAAGAATCCTTCATACATACCTGAAACAAGAAAAAAATGTACATTAGCAAAACATAAGAGACCATTTTAATGGGATTTATTGAGGTATACTAAATGAACAACATATGCGCTACGCCACAAAGTTGTGCAAAATCTATATACCCCTATTTGTAGAATGTATAAATATAGAATATAATACAATGGAAAGGTTGCTAGTGCCTTTTAAAAGAACAACGTTTCATTTTAGAACATCAACTTCCTTACTGTGTTTCTAAATATGTAATAAACCTAGCTGGCAAGCCGCAGAAACCGGATGAAAGCTAGAACAAAAGCTTATGTGATTTTGTTTCGTGCAATTAATTTCCTGTGCAAGCGATGCTCAGCAGGTGCAAGTGCGGAGCTTCCTGACTGTTGTGCACAATGGCAGATTAACTAACCTATAAAGAGTCTTGCGAAATAATGTGAAAGCAAAAACTTGATACTTAAAATGTGTTATAGGCAATTTTACTGTTTATTATGATAATGACAATTATAATGATAATAGTAATATTATAACTAGAAGAATTTTCCGGGCTGAGAAGCCGTGGTGTGCTGGAGTTTTCAGGTCCAGACGTTTCGTTTACAACTGCAGTAAACATAATTTTCCAATATCATGAAACAGCCGTTCTCTCATCTATGCCTTATTACCATGCTAGATTACAACGTGATGCAACAGAAATTTATAAACATCCCAATAACTTTAATAGTAAAGAAGAGAGACAAAAACTAAGGAAAAACTGGCATCCACTATTTGAGAACATCAAACAGGTAAAAACCCAACGAGATCATCCAAACCAATCAGGAATCAAAAGCACCGGAGTTGCACATGCAGCTCCAGTCGGACCAATCGCGTGAGAGCAGCCCGAGTATAAATACTGCCGCTATTTCAGTAAATGAGTCAGTTGCGAGCAAAAACCTTCACTGAGAACACTTAGACCACGCCACTGAAGATGTTCACCGCAGTCGGTGAAAACTCCAGCAGACCACGGCTTCTCAGCCCGGAAAATTCCTCTAGTTATAATTTAGACTCCGGCCGTGAAAGCTTACGACTACTGATAACAGTAATAGTAATAGCAATAATGTGGATTTATTTGCCGTCCACTAATGCAGTGATATTGCATTTGCCTGCGGCTCGCGGCATCTGGGTTCGACTCCCTGTGGTGGCATGCAAATTTTTCTCGGGCCAGATTTCTTCCTCTCTGCTTCCCGGTTCTGGGTATTGTATGCCTTCACCTTTGTCCCGCGGAAGGCATTGAAAAACCATCGCGGCGTTATTCTGTCTAGTCGCCCTGGTTGGGTTGTGGTCTCTCCCGTAATTCACTTCCGGTTCCAACTAACCTCCGGGTTGCTTATTATTATTATTATTATTATTATTATTATTATTATTATTAATCCTGTTCCCTGTCCCTGTTCCATTTTTTCAATATCAAAGCTTACTTCTAAATAATGGAAATGCTCAACACTTTTTAATATTTTCCTACCCGTGTGTTACTTTTCCTGCTCACCGTATGCACATCCAGTTTTAAAGGACAGTACTTTAGGTTCAAGTATATTTACTTCCAAGCCCCAGTGTCGCAGTGCAGCATATTGCAAGCCGCTTACTGTTTTCGAATGATTAGCTATTTTAGAAGCGTAGTAATGATATTGGTACTGTCGGCACATCCAGGTCTTCCTCCATCATATTAACTAAGTCATCAATAAAAAAAAAATTAAAGTAATGGAGCTAACACATAAACATGTTTAACTGCCAAAGAGCTATACTTCATTCTGATGCACAAATTGTCTGTATGATGAGCAGGTATTTATTTATTTCTCTGCAAGTGGGTATTACCGGTGGCGGAGTTAAATATATGTACAAAATCATATTACAAAGAATAATGCAATTAACATTAAATAAGTATATAAACAGTAACAAAACAATTCCAAACACAACTCTAATTACACTGAATTTATAAACAATTAATACGAATTATATGAACCAACAGCTTCGAAACAGTGTATTATACATACCAGTTAATGGCTTTGCACAACTACATAGATATAATAGCGAATTACCGAGTTACGAAGTCGTTAATTATTTTCTTACAATTTCCGTTCATTATCTATGCATTCAATATTACCAATAAGTTTATAATTAGTATTTAAAACGTTTTAAATCGGAAATATACACTTGGGTATTATTTACAAAATATTATGCAATATTTATCAAATTGATTGATTTTTCTGGTTAGTCTTAGTAACAAATTTTACTTCTTTATACATTGCTTTAAGTGGTGTATTTGTTTTAACAAAAACTCTTTCATAATATCTTATAGATGCAGAACAAATACCAGTTTTTTCTGGTTATATCATAGAGTATCTTCATGTTTTCAAATACCTGTTTCAAAACAAAACCGCTTTCTTACAATCTATTAATAGAGATAAAAATGTGATGATTCTGATATCATGACTGATGAGAAACATAAATATCACACATTCTTTCTTAAAAAATAAACTATACCTTAAACATTGTCTAGCCTAACATTGAAATTTTACTGTTTTTAATTCCTTATATCCCTTCTGCATAAACGCTCTTTTGTGTATCAATTCGGATGAGTACCTAGCTGTGCACAACCAAACAAATTGATGGACACATTGCTTGGTTAACAATTTATTCCATTTAATTAACTAAAATCAAAATTTATCTCCTAGAGATATTCAGCCAAGTTCAATTTTTATTAAATTACATTGTTTATATTTGTAACAAATTGTCTGTTTTGAATATTCCTGAAGTGGATAGTATTTTTGAAAAACAAATACATTACAAGGTGGAAAAAACTGCAAAACAGCGCATAATCATACTACATATTTGTTTTTAAAACTAACTTATAACGAATATCAAAATTCCAAGCAGATATTTTATTACACATATTCTGATGTGCTTTGTGAACCATTTTCAGCTGTAGCTAGAGAAGAGAAGATTTTTAATATAGGAAGATAACAAATTTGAACATGTGAAAAATAGCTTTACTGTTTTGACGCTTTTAACCAAAGCACGTGTTACATTCGCACTAAGAGAATCAAACATTGCAAAAACGTACTTTAAAATATGGTGCATTTTTTACACCACAAATCTACATTTTTGACCAAAATCGCTAAAGAACACTTTTGTGTTACTTTAAGACCCATTGGTTCCTTATCCTCTTGCTATCCTCCTGTTGTGGGGGTGTTAAGCACAATAGATCTGTATATTAGGCAGATTCAACTGTATTACATTTGCAGCCAGACCTTTAGTGAATTATTTCGCTAAGAAATTATATGAAATAAGGAACGACGAATTACTTCGTTGAGGAATCGCATCAGGGTCAGAAGCAGGAGTTCCCCGATAAGCTTAGAGTGGCATTGCGAAACCAAATCATTTCCATTATGTCTGATTCACTACTCCCATAGCGTGACCGAAGTTTCGTTTTATGGCCGACATATTCTGCGATGAGGGACTTTAGCTTCTCTGGCTCATAGTTACATTTCCAAAAGCAGACATGAGTTAACAAATGGTCGGAGATGGTCTAAGAAGGGGAGGCATAGAAAGGCAGGAAAGAAATATGGCTCTTTTCACTCATTACGGATGAGTGAGCCCATCTCCTTTTATTACTACAGGCAAGCCAGTCAGCCTGCGAGCATGGGAAGGAAAAATGAGGGAGCAAAGCCTCAAGTTGGGGAAGGCAAATCTGGCAAGCCAAGAGTTCTAATACAGAGGTACTGTCTTGATAGACTGATACTGAGCGAAGGGACGCTAAGTGAGCAGCCATGGCAGATGTGGAGAGATCCAAGTCAGCCCTTCATGAGAAACAGGACGTCCCTACGTCACTTCCTTTTTATCTGTTTCTTTCGAAGCTTTCAACGTCCCCCTATTCAAGTGCTTCATTAGAAAAGAAATTAACCAGCGACAGCAGAAATTGAACCTAAATTGTAACTTGACGTTACAATCCATATACCTTGTAGCGGAAGCAAAGCCTGGGAGAAAAATGTGTAGGAAGTGGTCCAACGTTGAAACCTAATACACCATAAAGTGCTGTAAAATTTTAAATATTTAGCAGCAATAATAGTGAAATTAAGCATAAACCACAAAAAGGAAAAATCGTCATAGCACAATTACATACAATAATTTGAAACAATGCCGTAAATAGCAACATAAAGGTGAGAATCTATAAAACAGCAGTCAAAAGATCTCACAACATGGTAATGAGCTATGAAAAACCTCGAAAAAGTAATTAAAATAAATTAAGAGCTATGAAAACGGACAGTTGGAGAAGAAGGTGTTATGTCTTTAGACTTCATAAAATCAAACATCTGATGTATAACTTTCATACGACATTCTCAGACAAGCTATTCCTACAAAAGGAATTAAATTTTATCTACATGATGCTAATGTAGATGAACTATAGCAGAAAATTTTTCATTGCTTGCTTCCTTGCAGGCAGAAGAGAAATAAAGGAATACACTAGGCTAAAGCAATAACCAAACCCTCTAAAAGCTGGTTACTATGCTAAATAATTGAAATTCGGTTCTCTTTGTATAGCTAGGGTGCAAAAAAGAGGCATGACCTCGGAATCGCTTAACTCTCCAAAAACAGGTATATGGCATAAATCGTGTGTTTTAACGATATCCAAATGTTTTGTGTAGCAAAATTACATTTGCTAGTTATACAAATTACATTTGCTAGTTATACAAATATCATCCCGCCTGGGTAATGTGGTGGTAGCGTGTGGTAAGTCGCGAGTTCGAATCTCGTTTAGGGTGAGTTACCCGGATAAGGTTTTTTTCGGGGTTTTCCCTTATCCTGAGAGGACGAATGTCGAGCAACTTTAAGCTCCATGGATCCCGAGATCATTTCACCAATTTCATTCATCGGCCGATATGACCAACCAGGTTAAAGGACGTTAAACTAAAAAAAAATCATCCAAAATGAGGAGGTCTTCAGAAGTTATTTCCAGAGAATTAAAGATATAGATCCAAATCATTTGTCATGCACATATTTTAAACATATGACATTTTAATGAAAATCGTTAGCCATTTTTCAGAAAATAAATATTTTCTAAAAATGTTCAATGAAAAGCGTAGTTGGGTTGGAGTATTTTCCAGAAAAAGTTCCTGTTGCATCCTAGGAAGAAACTGAACTATGCTATCCACTCACAGACAGACACATATGGACAGTTTTCTAAAATTCCTTTTAGTGTGTCAGCGAGTTTCAAAGCAGGTATTTCCGGTGAAATCTTGGTATAGAATTTTTAGGTGGAATATAATACCTGCTCTGCCTGCTATGTGGATACATATTACTTGGTAGAGAAAGAAAAATAAATGGGTGTGGCCTTGCACCACCAAGCTTAATTTGGCAATTTGAATGATCAAAATGTTCCATAAACCCAATTATACTTATATAACTTTAAAGCTTAAAATTTCTATTTTACTCATGTGTAAGGTAGAAAATAGATTTTTAGACATCTCGACCTCCCAGTGCTCTTTAAAGATCTTTGTATGAAGTTTTTCTCACTGATATTTTGAGTATTCAATGGTTACTAACTTGCACTGAAATTTCGCTTTCAGAAATAGGAATCTGAACTGAAATCTCCTATGTTGTGTTGAAATATATTGAAACATTTCAAATGTCAATATAATTATTTATTTGACAGTGTTGGTATATCAAAACAATGGAACGAAAGTCCAGATATAACAACTAGATACTACTCAAGTAAAATAAGAGCCCCTGCTACGAGCAGGAGAGCTATTTTTTCAATTTAAATATAAGTGCTGACCCCCCAAGACGTGTTATACGTCTGGGCTACCATGCTAGCGCAGCACTTAGCACTTCATGAAACTGTTGTACCCACTCCATGGAAGTAAAGCATACTGCAGCATGCTCTTTGTATATATGGTTTGACACCAATAGTATCGAATGATTCTTTAATGTGATTCAGGTATTTAGGAACACGGAGCTTGAGAAAAATCACCCATTTATTTATTTTCATTTAAAATGTAGTTATAGTTACACTGAATCCATTGATTTCAATGATAGCCAAAAGTAGGTACTTAGTAACTGTAAAAATAAAATGGCGTTTTATTTATGGACGCCCTTTAACTGCTGTGGTTCTCAGCGTTCCGTTCTATACTGGGCGTGAAAGATCGCTTAATTTTACTCAGAGGCCTCTTTATCAGGATTGAGATTATTTTACGCGCCGTAAATCTACGACACGGGACCCACGGCTGTACTTCCCTTCCGAAGAAAGCCATGCTAAGGATTTTAACACATGATAACCAACATTACATCTTACGTGTCGGTATTATTGTATTTATTAGGGTATATAGTATATACTGTTAGTATAGCTGTTTTTAGGTCGTCTCCTTAGCGCGGTGGTAGCGCAGCTGCCTACCAAGCGGGAGACCTGGGTTCGATCCCCAGTACCGGCGTGGGGATTGTACCCCCGCTGGGAGACCTGGACCGGGGTGCACTCAGCCTCGTGAGGTCCCTGGGGGGCCAATTGAGGAGCTACTTGATGGAGAAGTAGCGGCTCCAGGTCGTGAGGACCGCATTAACCGGCCGGGAGGGGCTCGAGGCGCTGACCACGTCTCACCCTCCAATACTGCACCCCATCCATGACGTCTGTAGTGGACCGAGATGGGAGACGCAGCCGCCGGGCGGTAGGCCAAGGTTCCCCGTGAGCTGTCGTGCCATGGAGTTATGTTATAGCTGTTTTTAATACAGTTTCGGAGTCTGGTCGGGACTCCGGCGCTGTACACCCTATTTTCCAATTTCCTAACCTTTTTACTGTGTTGGCTGTTTGATTACCGTTTTTGCCGTTTCGGTCCAATACACTCACCCATTTATATATACACACATTGTGTGTATATATATATATATATATATATATATATATATATATATATATATGCACAAATGCACAGTCATTTGAACACCCGTGGACTCGAACTTACCATCCCCTTGTAGAAGTAGTAACATGTATAAATAAAAAGGGTAACTTCATAATGAAAGAGTGAAAATGAAATGAAATGGAGTTTCCTTTATCGACGCTCTTTAGCTGATGTGATTCTCAGCATCCCATTCTATCTAGGGCGTGAAAGACCGCTCAATTTTTCTCAGAGTTCTCTTTATCAGGCTTGATGTTCTCTTAGGTGCCGTAAATCTAAGACACGGATCCATCGGCTTTACTTCCCTTCCGAAGGAAGCCATGATAAGGATTTTTACGCCCGAAAACATACATTGCCCTCCGCCGGGTTTGAACCCGCGACCTTGGGTATACGCTACACCACGGAGGGCGACTGAAAGATTCAGAAAAGCTACCTTTCTATAGGAGGATGTCTTGAAATATCTGTTATTTGCGAAGAAAAAATATATACGAGATGATTCTACGGAATTTCGGAATTTGTCACGGGCTAGGAAAAAACGTTAGTCTGATAGACCTATCTCCCTGGAGAAGCTCTTGTACCAATAAAAACAAAATCAGTTGGTATATAAGTAATAAGGGACCAATTGCAAGAGGTTACTGAAGAGTAGCGGGAAGTTAGCTTCTAAGTTAACAAAGATAGCATAGTTTTGAACGTCGCTCATTCGTCGACACGTTTATTCGCTTAAGGGCTTTATTGGCGTTTTACTCAGTTCTCTAAAACATATTTGTGTTGTGAGGTTTTGGCCGTAAAGTTGGGTAAATGCGGAATCGTCTCCGGCAAGGGATTCAGAGACAGTAGCCAGGAAAACAGGTTCTTTTTGGGGACGACGATACGCGTTTTGTTTAAAAAGCAATGACATAATAAGTAACTAAACTCTTGTTGATGTATTTATTGAGCTGCAACCACCCCTGAGAGGGAGGGAAAGAGAGTATGCCAGACAGTCGAATGAAAAATAGACGTCGCAGCGATGGCAATAACTGCCCCTTTTCCCGCTTTATAATTTTGCTAAGCTAGAAAATTACCATCGCCAGTTACAACAGTCGATCGTCTCCTTGCGTGGCGGTAGCGCAGTTGCTTACCAAACGGGAGACCTGAGTTCGATTCCCGGTACCGGCTGGGAGACCTGGTCCGGGGTGCACTCAGCCTCGTGGGGTTCCTGGAGGGCAAATTGAGCGGCTCTAGGTCAAGAGGTACGCATTAAGCGGTCGGAGGGGGTTCGAGGCGCTGACCACGTCTCAGCCTCCAATACCTGCGGTATCATTGTTGTAAAACCGGCGTTAAACACCAACATAAAACATTTTATTTTCTGCAGATATGCTATCAGGTGAGTTGCAGCAATGTAAATTTTTACTGGTGAATTTGTTAAATTCTGGCTGAACAGCCAGTTAGGTTTTTTGATAGTGTTTTAACACCCGCTTTTACTACTTGTGGCGCCACAGGCGATGACACTGATGACACATGGGATGAAGATGGAGTACCGGTGGAGTGCGATGGCCGTGGAAACGGAAGAATCCGGAAGAAATCAACCCCTGGGCCGCTTTGACCACCACAAGTCTTACATGCTGTCCCTTGGGATCGAACCCGGGCCGCTAAGGTGAGAGGCAAGTGGTCTAACAACGGCGTGTTCAGCTGGTTAGAGATTTTATGGTTTATCTACATAACATTTTGTTATCATTTTAGTGACATCTTTCTATGCTCCATAAGTTGAAAAGAATAGTAATACAGCGTACATATAAATTAAAAGTGCAGGAACTAATACCTGCACATCGTTTGAACACAAATAACACGCAAACAGTGTCACTGAGAGAGATAGAAACACAGGCAGAAGGAGAGAGAGATATCTGCTAAGGAAATGCCAGAAGAAAATGGAGGGAAAATCTTAAATGTCACACTAAGGGACAGAGTACGCCACAAAGTGATAAGGGAGAGGAAAAAAACATAAAAGACGTGTGCCACTGCCAAAAGCTGAAGAGAAGACGGTCAGTCTACGTGATTCGTATGGACCGGAATCGATGGACCGAGGCACATCCAATGTTATCCAAGCACAAACAGAAGGGGGAAAACGTGCGATGGATATACAAGGAAAAAGTAGTGTCAAAACCAACATCTCTGATGGATCACGTCACACAAACTGTATGAGCATTCAAGATAATTAATAACCATTAACGCCCACATATATTGCACTAGTCATAGTTACGTCTGTAGAGTGTGGGAAATAGATATTTACTGCAGATGTATTAACGTAGAAATCAAACTCCTTTGAATTCTGTTACTTCTAATTAGAAACAAAAATAAATGCAAAACCTCATTTTTTATTCTCCTATATTAGTAAATGTATACACATAATGATCCCTCAGATTTTTACTTTCTCTTCACGTATTATTTAGGTAGTGTATAGAGAAGATATAATATTGCACCAGAATTTCAGTAACGAGATTTCTTTGGAAATACATGATTTGGGACCCCCTGAGTGCAAAAAAAGCATTTTAGAAAAAAAGGTCCGGATGTGTGCATAGCTCAAAAACGAAAATGCAGTTAAATAAAAAAGTGTAAAGGACAAAGTATTTAAAGGATTGTTATTGAATAATATATGGGATTTACTTCAACAGATAAGTCGCTTCACAATTTTATAATTTCCAAACTTTAGAACGTTATTCTTTTGAACAACATTTAATGATTTGATTGTGCTTAAGGATTGTATAATTAATATCAAGTATTCAAAGTCGGTGCTGTGGCTAAGTACTTAGAGCTCTCATTTTTCACCAAGGCGGCTCAGGTTAGATACAGGGGGCGCATATGGGATTAGTGGTGGGCAAAGCGGTCTTTGGGTGGGTGTTCTCTAGGTTCTTTGTTTCCTCCACCATTCCATCTACCAGTTACTCCATAATTAGCATTCCTGTCGTTCATTTCACTTTCATTTTATATAAACCTCATTCTCCTACCAGGCATTGGGCTGATCACCCAAACCGGCTACTCTCTCTGATCCAGAGTCCGTCGGCTGCTCAACATGCATCTGACCTTAGATGCTGGCTTGCAGGTCCTAGCCGGTATATTCCTTCATTTCAGGAGGTTTCATAGCGAAAGATATGCAAGAGGAATTGTTCATACTTTCCTTTCGTGATGCTTATCATAAATAAGTGAATTTTCATTTTTTGAGAATTATATTCTTGGAAATTTAGATACATAGTACCACGAAAATTAATGTTTCATTATCATTACATTGAAAAAATGTGTTAGAAAGTCAACTTAACTGATTGAAAATTGTAGAGATCAGCAGCTTCAGTAGCGAATACACTTGAAATGTTGTTTTAAACAAATGGCCCTAACAATACTTTTTGGCATTTTCCCATAAATAAATAGAATACGTGCTTCAGCTTGTCACAGATTCTTAATAACAGTGGCGCTAAAATATTTATTCACCTCTGAAAAATACAGAAAGAGAGAGAGAGAGAGGGGGGGGCAAATGAATAAGTTCACTCCTGCCAAAGTTACCACATTATGTGTGTATGATTTGCAAAATAAAAATACATATATCTACATAAATCTTACAGGTATCAATACTTAAGTTAAAGAGTCGCGCCTTGGCCGAGTGGTTAGACCACTCACCTCTCACCTAGGTGGCCCGAGTTCCATCCCAGCATGTAGTAAAAGCAGGCATTAAATACTATAAAAATACTTAAGTTCAAGTCATTCGCAGTAAAGGAGAGAAAAACCTTTGGCCTGAATGTGGATGTACCATAATCTACATTTTCTGGAGTAGAAGAATATTTTTCCTACCTGCTGCATAAATAAAGTTACGATAATATCCATTGCCAGTAACAAATTAACGGTAATTATTGGAAATACGTAAAATAAATTGATCATGCTCTGAGGGACCAAAACGTGACCAAAGGGGGGATTACGGTGACACTTTTGTGCTTTTTTGGTTTTTTTTTTTTTTTTTTTTAGCAATCTTGGTAAAAGTGTTCAATCTTTGGATTTTTAATCCAAAAATTCATAATACTTTAAATTATATATTCGCAATATTGCTTCTCCCAAAGCGAATGTAACAAATGTTTTGGAAACCATTTTAAAATTATGCGCTTGTTAAATAACTCCTGATGGCAAAGTTTAAAGCCATTTTTCTGAGGTCTAAATCTTCAGTGACAAAAATACAGCTAGAGCTCTGAAAATTCTACCTAAAATACTGCACGTGTTAATTAAATTTCTGTTTGGAATTTTTATAACCGTCAGAGATTAATATCTCAAAATTAATTAGTACAATTATGTTCTTTTGTTTGCAGTTTTTACTTTCTCTAGCATGGATGTGCAATATACCGACATATTAGATTGAGAAGGTATTATATTCCACCCAAAAATTCATACCGAGTTTAGAGGAATCCTGAAACCAAAGGCATGTATTTTTAAAAAGTAGGTCCGTATATATGCATGAGTGTGTACGTCTTCGTACAGCATAACTCAAAATAGAAAAATGCATTATATACCAAACTTGGTATTTAAGTTTATATTTTTAAAGAGATGGGGCTGGAAGATTTTCAATAAAATACCCCCATCCCAAATTTTCCTGAACATGGAAAAAATTTCGAAAGTTTTGATTCTCAAATAAATATATGATATTGATTAAATTACTATTTATTAAAGATATTTACATGACAAATAGCATGTATATCTTGAATTTCATAGGAATATCTTCACAAATCCTCTTCATTATGAATGCATTTTACACAACTGTTAAACCGTAAGAGATGGACAGGAACTTACTACAAAAAGATTGTAGATCTCATCAAAACACACAACTTATATCCTATACATTTTTATTTTGCAGCTAACTATTTCCGAGATATGGCTTATTATTAGTTCTAATTTTAACACACTATAACAAATATCTTTATTGACTCAAAATGTAGTTAAGAATAAAGTCTTGAATTCACTACTGCAAATAATTTACTCAACACTTCGACAGTTTATGGCTGCACGCAATGCCTCCTCATTTTAAAGCAGATATCGACGTAATAACATTTCTGGAAACTTGTCGAAGATACCGGAAGCCGGAGCTTGGAGAAACATCTTGAATATCGAGTAGAAGCATAATGTCCAGCGTTCCGAAGGATTCTGTTACCGTTGCGGCGTTGTTTACGCATCTAACTGCGATGTCCAACATACCAAGGCGAGCATGAGAACCACTGTATCAGGTGGCATTGTCACAATACGTGCGAGTTTCTTTGTTTTACTCCTGGCTATGCAAAGAAGCAAACTGCAATGACAATTGCAAAGAAAGAACTTTCAAAATATTTGAGTATTGCTTTAGCCAATGCATTCCCTTGTTCCCTTCTACATATTGAAACGGAACGACGTATTAAAACCATTCTGCTAGTGTTCATCTCGGTGAGCATGAAGTATACCTCTTTTGCAAGAAACTTGTTTGCAGAGGCTAGAGAATGTCATGTGAATGGAACTCCTCAGTTTTTACCTTTTGTGGTGTATTTTTGTTAAATATACCATCAAATATAATAACATTTCAAACAGCAGACTTGTTACAATTTACATTTCTTAATATCTTTGTAAGTTTAGCTTAATATCTATAGAAAAAAATAGATATCCATTATAACCAAAAGTTAAATTCATATATCCAGAATGAAGAGACAGACATATCTGAATGAAACTTAGTATGAATGTCTATTTTACTAAGGTACATTACAGCAATAAAAGGAATTTTCTAAAATGTTTAAGGTAGAGGTTAAATTTTTTTTAGAAACATTACCAATAACAAAATAGACATTCGTACCAAGTTCAAATATTTATATTCATTCTGGGTACATTTATCTATTACATTTAATAGGTTTATTTTATTCTACAGATACTGAGCTAAATGCAACAGAATTTTAAATTAATTTCCTAACATCTTTATAACAAACTGTGTGTTGGACATTTTCCTAAAGTTCAGAGTATGGTTTAAGAAAATTGTTCTAAATCGCAAAATGGAAAAAACTGTAAAGAAGCAGAGTATAATCATACTAATTAATTTTTAAAGCTAATCTTTGACCAATATCAAAATAGTAACAACATATTTTATAACACACATTTTACAGTGCTTTAAGAAAAGGTTTCTCAGCTGTATCTGTACTTTTGTGAGAGAATATAGTTTTTGAATTTGGGAAAATAACATCATACTTGAATAGGAGAAAAAGTTACTTTAAAGTTTGACAGATATTTAATCAGCACAACGCCTTCAAATGGCTCCCAAAATATGTATTATCTCCTTAAAAGCATCGAATATTTTCAATAAGCACTTTAAAATATGGTGTATATTATGCATCAAAAATCTAAAACATCGTAATTTTGGACCAAATTGCGAGAATCAGAAAGAAAAGGAATTCTGTATCATATTAAGGTTACCCATAGGTGAAATTTCTAAATCCAATATTTCTGAACACATGCTTTTGTAATGTATACCGCAAGTAAAAGTATCATAAGCAAGCATAAACATTTTCATTACAATATGTAAGATAGTTTTTAGGTAACAAATCATAATTATTATTTCACTACTAAACAAGAAGGGTCCATACTATGAGGAAATTAAAAGTTAACTAATACAAATATTTATTTTGACTCTAAGAAATATTTAAGAACAAATTTGGAAACAGATTTTTATTGCTGTTCTAGGTTTTGAGAAAAAAATTATAAACCTTTGAAAACCCATATTTTCCACTAATTTTAGCGTGTGATTTAAATATATTAATAATTCTACAATCATAACTGATAAAGAAAATGAACTCACAAAATATCCTTATAGTTTTTGGAGTATCTCTATAAAGTTGAAATTGAAAACACTTGCATCGTGTGGAACATTTTTTAACGCGTAAAAACGTATAAAACTAAGCTTTAAAATGCCATATATCTATCTGGAATTGCGTGCTGGCACATTTAAAAATGCATGTAAAATTATTTCTAATTATCGCTAATAGATATCAAAACAGAATGATATATATGATTCATTCCTAATAATAAAAATCTCCCGAGTTCCATTCACATAGCTTTCTCTACATCTA
Organism: Hymenopus coronatus; assembly: GCA_030762935.1. Lineage (NCBI taxonomy): Eukaryota > Metazoa > Arthropoda > Insecta > Mantodea > Hymenopodidae > Hymenopus > Hymenopus coronatus. The sequence goes on from CM060900.1 coordinate 40,643,458, forward strand.
TAACAAATTGCTAACAAACTTATTCTTCTATCTACTTCAAGTTATACGAAACAAACATTAGCAGAAACGATGTTATTACTTAGTTCCTTGTAAGTAGAACGGAAATAAGGGAATGCACTAGGCTAAACCGGGAAATAAAAGGTTTCAACTATGGTTTCTATGGGATTGAAATCCATTCTTTGTGTAACCGGGAGTTGACAAGTTTCCGTATGAGAAAAGTATTTTGAAACCGAAACTAATAACAAGGAAAATCTCGAAAACGGTCAACTCCACGAAAAAATGTGTAAGAGATAAATTGTGTGTTTTAACGAGAGCTACAGATTTTGGGGAGGAGGAGTACGTTTTGTCTATCCCTTATGGTTTACCATGTATACAAAATTTAGAAAAATTCGTTCAGAATAAAGAGGGCTTCAAAAGCTATTCCTATGTAATTCAGGATATACATTTTAATTGCTAGGTATTTATGTTAATTTAATCAAAGCCTTTAGAGAAATTTTTGAGAAAACCAAACTTTCGATTTTTTTTTCATGTAAAGCGTAGGTTGGGATGGTTGAATTTTCTGGAAAATTTTGTATTGTATTCTCAAAACACACTGAAGTTAAATGCCAAGTTTGGTGTTTAATGAGATTTTCGTTTTTGAGCTATGCTCCCACAGATACACACATACACATGGACATTTTTTTAATAAAAAAGAAATAATTATCTGGGGGTCTCAAAAGACGCATTTCCGGTGAAACCTTTGGATCGAATTTTTGGTTGGAATACAAAACCTTCTCTATACACTATGCACATAGTACGTGTAGAGAATGTAAAACGGAAATGGAATTTTATGTATGGAAGCTCTTTTAACTTCTGTTGTTCCCAGCGTCCGATTCTATATTTGATCGTTTAATTTTGCTCAGAGGATTTTTATCAGGCCTCAGGTTTTTTTTACGTGTCGTAAATCTACGACACGGGACCAACGGGTTTACTTTCCCTCCGAAGAAAGCCATGCTAAGGATTATAGTAACCACTACACCTCAAGAGCGACAACCTAATAATAGGAGACCTATACACAAAAAGGGGCTTTCACAAATATTTCGTTCATTTTTCACCTGTGTTGCCTTAAAGGAAATATTTGATGCCCAGACCTCCGTCTTGCGTATTCATAAGGCACCTTACTCGCTCAAATAAAGCAATTCTCAGTCCTGGGCCCTCCCCTACACGTATGGCATTATTCTGCTTGCTCATTACGACTTTTATCGAAAAAATTCAACCATTGCTATCTATCGGATAATTAGATCTAGTGGGGATGAAATGAAGGACGAACACTGAATAAAAAGCGGCAGAGGGTGCCCTCATCACAAAGAACACGATGCACGCGCCCTCACATGCACGTGGGGGGGGGGAGCTGCAGATTTTGTGCGATAAGGCTGCGAGGAAAACGCTTACACTTTTATGTGAGCCATTTTTCATGCCTAGCTCGTAGGCAGAGACGAAATGATTTATTCTTGCGTCTCAGAAACTCGACGTCCATTGGAAGAGAGACAAGAATAAGGCCCAGACGGCGATCAAATTTACGACCAATAGTGATCCAGGCAAGAACCGTGAATCACATTCACCGTTATCCACAATTCCTACCCTTTATATTCACTTCAGCGATTCTGTCTCTACAGAGCCGCAGCTGTAAATAACGCGAGCTTACCTCACTTTTACTTTCTCTAGCACGTATGGACACACATAGTAGGTAAAGAAGGTATTGTATTCCATCTAAAAACTCGTTACTGAGATTTCACCGGAAACACACATTTTCAGGAGCTTGAATTCAACAAAAGAATTTTTAGAAAATGCTCAATTGTGGCTAGCATAAATAAAACACAAAAAATTGGTTAAATATAAAATATGGTATTTAAGTGCCACATCTTCCTAAGATGCTACAGCAAAATTTTCAGAAAAAGTCCCCAACTACCATTTACAAGTAAATAATTTCGAAAAATTAAATTTTCGCAAAAATGGCTCTGACAATTTCTATTAAAATACCGCGTATAAAGATATTTACATGATAAAACGCTTATCTGGACTTTTCTGGAAATAGCCTCTGAAGAACACTTCATTCTGGATGCGTTTTGCCTATTTGGTAAACCATAAGATATAGGCAAAAGTATTACTACACAATTGTGTAGATTTCCTTAAAAGGCACAGTTTATATCATATACATTTTTTGTGGAGCTAACCATATCAGAGTTACTATCGGAAATGGTTTCAATTTTAAAATACTTCAACTTTACTCAAATGGCAGGTTCACACTCGTTGCATACCTCTTTCGTTTCACTTCTGACTATGGAAAGAGAACCAATTATCAATGGATTCACATAGCGACCAGCTTTTAAATAATTGTTTTAGCCTAGTGCTTTTCTCGTATTTCCCTTCAACTTATAAGGGACTAACTAGTAAGAACCATTGCTGCTAATGTTTATCTTGATTAGCATGAAGCAGATAGTAGAATAATCTATTGTGAGAATAGTTTGTTACAGAAGAGCTGAAGAAAGTCATGTGAATGTAACACAAGATATTTCAAAGCACAAAGTTGACAATAGGTCATCTCGTGAGGTCTAAGGAATGACTATGTAACATTACACACACACACACACACACGCACGCACACACACAGAATGTCCCAACCGCATAAATTGATAGGATTGTAGAGGGATGAAAAACAGTTTGAGATAGGGAACCTATGAGCTATGGGTTATAAATCCTTTGCTACAGCTAATAGCTACAGCTTTGCTACAGCATGCCACTGATCAAACCTCAGTGAATCGTGACGTGAGTACCTTGATTTCGGAGAGCTTAGTTGTAGTGGCATTATTTAGCGTTTGGATATTGATATCCACAGATAAACTTTTGTTTTAGTTGTCCCTTATTTGAATTGTATAATGCGCCACTAACATTTTGCTGCGTTACTCAATATGATTTATTCGTACTGATAAATGAAATAAAGGTGTCGTACAATTAACATGAGGTGCTAACGTGCAGGTTGGTGCAACGGAAAAGCTTCATAACGGTTACATTTTACACCTGAAGGGGCACACTTCTCCGCACCTCTCGATATAGTTTCTAAAACACAATATTATGTACATTACAATGGCAGGCACCGTTTACAATTAACCAAGCAATATTATCATTACGTCAAATGCACTTCTAATTAAATAAAGAATTATAACTAGTTCTATAGTAAAACAAGTACCAACATTAAACGAATTAGGAAGTGTGTACTAGTCAGGAAATTGAATTATACCCCTTATCTGTGCATGATAGGCAAATAGAAACAGACTTCGAAAAATAATACAATATCCGAGGAATTTTTCTTCGTGACGATCTACAACGTTTACAGCTACGAAGAAATGAACCTCAACCCTGTAAAAATTTTAGGATTGATCTGGTAACGAGACCCTTAAGTATACGCAATGGTACCACGTGGCAAAAAGCGCATGAGCTCTGAAGTTCACAGCTTAGATTAGACCGTGTGCTCTCCGTTTCGTAACTCGTTGGAACAATTTATTTTCTTACACATAATGTGCATATTTTTACAAATAGAACACAATGTTTAGCAATTCATTGTTCTCACAGTAGTCACATGTAGGTATTAGACAAGATTTTCAGAGCCACAAACTCCCAGGAGTACAGAAGCTCAAGTGATTAAAACGGCCTAACACCCGATAAAACCAAAGTACCGCTGTTTGAATCCTGGAAATAGCCCAGAATTTTTTACTCCACCGCTAAAATCATAATTTAGTTACCACGTTTCAAAACACACATTACGTAAATGTTTTTCAACAACCCTAATTGTTTTATTGTATTAATCTATACTGGTTCCTTGTCAATTACTGCATTTAATATTGAACGCTACGTATATATCATTCAAATTATTTTGAAAGTAATTTGTACTGGAAGATTTATCGTTTTGGCTTCAGAAATGTAAAAATAGGAGTATTAGTTTTGTCCTAATGGTGTTTTCTTTGAGAAAACCAATAAAATTTAAAAATTATGAAACAGAAACTTCAGTGCGGTCTTTCTATCACGCGAGTCGTTGACCAGTGGTATACCGACTCACCCACCAGTCAGTTATAGCTGAGAGCTCTAGCTAACTATACATCATCTGAAGTCAACCGAGCTGTAATCAGAGGTGCATTTGGAGCGGTAACGGGTTCGTATCCCGGTGCGGGATTTGATTAGTGGGAATGGTGTGGATGTGTGGTTGGCTTTGCTCAGGGTTTTTATTAGCATAGAAACTCTCTCAGGTTGTGGTGAGACACAAGTGCTTTATTAACTGAGTCCGGCCTTTTTCCGCCGTAGAACACACGCGTATACTTCTTAATTTTCTACTGTGGCGTTACACTTTACTCGCCCGCGAATATTACTATTTATTCCTTTGATGCAGTGCTATTGTCTCGTACTATGATCGGTCTTAAAATCACCTACTTCCGTCACAACTAAGGGTTACATAAGGCGCTCAAATATCACATTTTGGTCGTGCTGAGGTCCTTCACCAAGTACCTCACCATTAAAGGGTAGCCTATTCGGCTCCATCACAAATTCTAAATTTCACATCTTGGTTGTTCGAACGTCCTTCACCAAGTGCCTCATAAAGCGTCCCCTTGACCAGAGGAGAGCATTGCTCGCTGTGTCCTGTTAGCCGCCTAGTGCAGGGTCCATTCATTTTCGCCCCTTCCCTTGGGTCAATGCACGGTAGGTAACGGATCTTGTACCCCGAGCTTGTGGCTTATACGTGTTAAAAGTCTTTCTACCCTTCCCATTTTCACTATACATTTATATTTTATCTTCGTGATTTAATGTGTATTATTGGCTATGATTTGTATTTCTCTTCTGAACAATTCTGTACTGTCTCAACACCCTCAAAAACCGGCAATTTTTCCAAATTCACTAGTCCAATAATTTTAAATATCTTATTGATTGTGCATTCATACTGTAATCCTTCGACTACTGGCACACAAATGAGACATTCTGAATGAAAATAAGACTCACACGTACATATGTTTATTTTCGACCATTGATGTGCAATCCAGAACACATGCCATAACTTTGCCATTTGGCAGAAGGGACAATAGGTTCCCTATATCCAATTGTTTATTTGGAATCAGTCTAAAATCTTGCCAATGAGTACGGTTGAATTCTGGGACACTCTGTATATATGACTATGCAGTATCGTGCTTTTAATTATAGCCGAGCGAAATGTCTATGTAGGAATATCTGCTGAATATAGACATCACCAAATGACTTATGATACACAAAAGGACCGCACCCTACGGATTGATACCTTGACCCAATTAGGAGCGGTGACATCCTATTAGAACATTTTCTGGCCAACTACGAGATAAAACAGAAGCTCAGCATTAGCTGTACGTTCAGTCACGGGGAAAACCCTAGTTAGTAATATGTCCACCCTCTGAAACAAAGCCAATTTCATAATGAAAAATCAATTCATTAAGGGAATGAGGTTACCAGCGTACCTTCTCTTCCAAAAGCAAGCAACTCACGAAGCGCATTACTTCTCCGCCAAAGACAATGTTGAGATAGTTAGGGCAAGGCAATTTGCCACAGGTTCACAGCTCGCGCAAGGATTTGCACGTAACTTAAGACCGAAGTTTCATCATGATGAAATGTTAGAGGGTATATGTAAATCTACAAAAGTATTGGCATAAATGTTATTTAAAGAGTGCATTTTGCATAAAGGTTTGTTAATTACTAATAGCAGAATAACTTGCTACATATATGAAAACACAAATTAAAAACCCGTTGAAAAGTAATTTAGATACATAACACAAGCTTCTTGAGTGTGGTGATACAGTATGATTTTAAAGTCCCTTCACGTTGTGGAGTAAGTCAGATATGCGAATGTATTCATAACCCTGAATTTATGCATTTGTGTTCAGTGGTGACCTGGTTTTCATAAATTTGAGGGAAGGAGTAGAAAGAGAAAAAATACAAACCGTTATGAACTTCACCATTTGCAGAAGACCCTGCAAGTGTTCTCAACTATGACGCAAGCACAATTTCCGACGCTTAATTATATTGTTAAACACTTTCGCTAAAATCTATTTTGTCAAGAATTATTGAAAGTGTCGATTGCCAGTTTCATTTCCTCGATTATGTTTTTATACTGTAGACTTTGTAGCTGCTCAAAAGGGGTAATTGAAGTGTACCACTTCTTTCAGCGAAAAGGGAGCGCATTTGAGAAACATAAATACTAAGGCTCACTGCACATCTACATGTAGACACACGCAGTACGTGCTCTCCGAACCGCTCTGCAAACGTGCCGTCACCCGTTTAGTGCACGAAGGACAGCACAGTTGGCCGGCTAAAAACCGCGAAACCTATTTATCTTAACAAGGATCACCCTGTAACTTTGGAAGGTTGAAAAAAGAATAGATATTGTAACAAATGCGTACACTGGCTGCTACTAAATACCCCATTATTTATCATCACTGTACTGAGTGTAACTTAACCTTGCGCTTAAGACACAGCTCACACACAATCAAACAAAGCACAACCGATCCGCCGACTAGAATCACAACTGAATCAAACCCCTCAATAGAACGGTACTATCCACTTTCAGCTTCGTATTTCTTGAATGACTCTTGACATGCCCAATCAAGTGCCAGTCAGTCCCACATGTAGGTTCCGTTGAAAAAGCGCAACGTTTTAAACCGGAAATTACTTGAAACTGCCGAAAGGAATTATCTGGAGCAATAATTACTCAAACTGCAGCGAAGTGGCATATAATGGACATTTAGAGCGGCTATTGTTTTGAAACACGGTCGATAACCCCACACAGCTAGTCAGGTAGACGAGCCGAAACTCGCTCCACCGTCAACCAGTCGCAGTCACAATGAGCTAGTTTATCATAACCTTCAGAATTAGTATGCATATATTTTATAGGTAATTTACACTGTATCACATTTATAATTCCACGGAGTATCACTTCATTAATTTTAAAGAAGTGTGGATCGAGATTTAAATGACAAAAAGGGATAAGGTTTTCAGCTGAAGGGCTGAAATCGAATTCTGAACCTTGTTTTATGCTGAATGGATCAAATTTTCATGGCACAAGCAATTTACCTGAAGGTTTCATATAGCTCTCAAATGTTTTCAATGTCTCCTTTGTGATTATTATTGAAGATAAATACATAACGAATAATAAAATGTCAGAAATGAGCCCACTAAAGTGATAAACATTATAAACAGTTCTAAGTAAGCTTTTTATTTATTTTACCAACTTTTTCAGTAACCTGTGGCGAGAAGGTATAAAGGAAATAAACTAATCCAAAGCGATGACCAAATCTTTTAAACGCTGGTTGTGTGTGTGACAATTTAAATTGAGTCCTTTTTGTATGGCTAGGGGTCAACCAAAAGAGATATGAAACGAAAAGCAATTTTCCGTTTCAGAAAAATGTTGAGTAGCTTAAAATCGAAACCAATAATAAGAAATATCTCGGAAAGGCTTAACTCTGCAAAAAACGTAAATGACAAACTATGCGTTGTAACGAGTTTTACATTTGTGTGTAGCTAGTCATTACCTATACCTTACGGTTTACCAGTTATACAAAATTCATCTAGGCTCAATAGGTTTTCAAAATCTTTTTCCAGAAATTCCAAGATGCACATTTACTTTGTCCTGAAAATATCTTTAAGCATACGGTATTTTAACGAAAGTCGCTACAGGTATTTTTGCGAAAATAATATTTTCGAAATTTTTCCCATGTAAAGTATAGTTATATTGAGTTATGCTGTCACAGACACATACACTAAGACTTACACACTAACATTTGACATTTTTTAATCAGGGGCCCTCAAAACATGTATTTGTGGTGACATCTCTGTAATAAATTCTCGAATGGATACTATACATTCTCTACCTACTATGCATCCACACAAACTTGGTAGAGAAAGTTAAATAGGGGTAAAGAGTGGACAACAAATGGGGACACCACGTTCACTGCGTTCCGTGTTGCTCTATACAGTTAACTTCCACGACGAGGATGAGACGAGGTGAAGGCACCCTTAGGAGGCACAAGCCGCATGCAGACCTGAGACGCGCAGAAGTGCCTAACCCTTCCAAGCCTGAAAATAGTTATCACTGCCGGGCCACCAGAAAGAGACAGAGAGAGAGAGACGGGGCAGTCACTTAAGTGTCCACAGGGAGTGATCTTCCCATTGAGAATGCATCCAAGCTATCTGCCTGCATTGCAATATAGTAACAATTAGGAAGCAGCCTGACAGATGAAATGGAAACGGAATGAAACGTAAATGGTGGCAAGGAAACGTGGTGGATGAAAAACCATCTCGGCAATCAACTGACATCCGCGGAGAAACTTGAAAGACCCATTGCGTCAGTGTGAGCGGTCACCTGGAATCGAATACGGGACATCCGGAATGAGAGTTGGAAACCTTTCCGCGGCGATACTTCGCTTGGTATTTAAATATTTAGTTATGGAATATATAAGAAACTCTAACTACTTAGAGTGTAATCAGAATAGAAAAAAGGTACGCTGTATCCATTTATAGGTGCATTAATGTTCCATTACCATTCTGCAGAGAAGCTGAAAAACAAAGGATAATACATATATATTTTTAGTCTCAATAGCTCAGAAAGTATATTTTTGACCTGGTCTGTGACTTTAAAAATCATTACTTTCCTACCAGCTTCTGGGAAGGATTCCAGCTGATCATTCACCACCCCTGCTTATCTTCATTTCCCACCGAGTCTCGTTCAAAACTATTAGTCGTTAATTACACTGAACGTCTTTTCATCGACTGCCACGCTATAGGAGGCAAAAATAATAAAACCAATAGTGGTGCTCACATCTAAGTACGTAACGCCACGCGGTACCCAACACTTGCTCCCGTTTTATAACGCGTACTGGTTAATCGTTTCTTCAAAGATTCCCACACACACATTCTCATTAGTTTATGCAGGATACTTTCTTCTTATCCTTCTTCTGCTCCACCTCATACATATTTATTCACCAGAACTTACAAGTTAATGCATGGGATCATATTCCTGTTGAGAATCAGGCCTGCTATAATATAAACGTGAGGAAGGAGATATGAAATGTAGTCCAAATGAAGTCTGGGAGGAAAGGTAATGATGGAGCAATTGGTGGCATGAATGGTGGGGGAAACAAAAGACCTAAACGATGTCCTCTAGGACTGAACCTGGGACGCCTAGGTGATAGGCGAGCGGTCTAACCACTCTGACAAACGCCGCCCCGTTAGATATTTATTCTGAAGTTAAAATGTTCTAACACATGTTTCATTACTTATTCTATAAAAATCTCTCTTTCTAGCTTCTGCCTTTGAACTTCAAATAATAGTCAGCTTTACCCTCGGAAACTCCCCATCATGAGACACATCAAGCTCACTATCCATCAATAAGTATAATGACGTATGCTCATGATGTTTCTTGGTGGTTCTCAGCCCTTAGAAACGTTAAGTTATAACAGCAACCCCCTTTCGATATGCCTTCACGAAACCTATCCCAGTGGTACAATTCGTTCTTAAGATATACTTTTGGGCTTAGTTAGGGACACCTTGCAAGTCAACCCCATTGGCAAACCTCTATGTCTTCAAACTACAAAGTAGCCCTCGAAAAATTTCGTCTAGAAATGTAATTCTGGAAGTATAAATGTTCATGTATTACAAACGTTACAATTTTAGGAGAATTTCTTTATTGAGAATGTTATGCGCATCGCTGTGGCCGAGTGGATAGACAGGTCGTCTCCCACCTAGGCGGCCCGGGTTCGATCCCAAGTGGGATTTATGGTGTTTGTTCTGGGTCCTCTGGTTTCTCCGCCACTCATTCCACCAATTACCCCTTCACCTTTCTTATCGTCCATTTTTGCTGGCATTTCATTCATCCACTTACTCACGCCATTCCTGGTTATGGGCTCACCAGTCTTTCTAGGTTCTCCACTGTGGTTTCATGCCGTTGGCTCCCCGACAGGCTTCTGACCTTTAGGCATCAGTTTATAAGTCCTAGGGGAGTATCAGTCCTAAATACGGGGAGGGTAAGCCGACTACGAAGCTCAAAATAAAAACAAGAATGTTATGATATGGCTTTGTATTCATTCAACATAACCGGTCGCATGCAAAGTGCGAGAAGCAGCCCAAACCATCACTCATCACCATCGAATTTCTTGGTTGGCACTTTTGTACTCCGACAGAAGCTACTCTCAGAGCATACTTCATGCCCATGCAATTCAATCGTACCAAAATTATTTGAATCTGGTCTCATCCTTCACTACTCCAGTGACCAGCTAGCATGGTCCAAACACCATCCAGCATTGTTACTTTTGTTGATATAGGGCTGCTCTCCCGGAATATTCAGATTGGTGAGACTGTATGCATTACTCCATTGGATACAGATACACCTCTGGCTACATGAAAATTCCTGTTGGAGAGTAGCCAGTCCGTTTGCTCCAAGTTTCAACAATTTCTTGTTTCAGAGTTCACGCAGAGTTTTCATCATTGCCACAATATCCATCGACCATCCACTTATGTAGGAAGAACTCCACAATGGATTTGGTCTTGTTTAGGGCCAAAAGATGGCAAAAAAATTGTATTTAGAAATCATTCATATATTGCTTTTGTCTCTGGAAAGGAGTTGGCACAGAATAAATTGAACCTTTTAGTTTATGTTCTCTTTCAAATATTTTAAATATTATATGCTAAAAAAGTAGATTGTTTATTATGAAATCAGCAGAAATATTATTAGTTTGATTATAATTGTTAATTATCTATATTAGCATATGCTCACGTTGTAATAATATTGCATGAAAACCAGCTACTTAGGTCACTGGTTAAACACCATTTGTAATTTTAAGCTTATTCGGTACAACTTTACTGAGATAAATATATACATATTTTAACTAAAAACAACTGGAACAAGTGGTGCCTGGTCTGAAGAAAAGAGACATGACAAAGTTGCTTTGCCAAGGCTTTAAATTTTAAAGTAAGTTAGAGGTTAAAGAAAAGAAAAAGAAGTTCCTTATTCCTTCCTTATTTCAATCAAGCCACAAATATCAGAATGATTTAGGCATAAATGAGATGGTTCAATTTAAATTTAATTTCGATTATGGACGCTCTATAACTACTGCGGTTCTCACCGTCCCATTCTGTATTTCCATGATTAATGAGTTGGAAAGAACGATAAAGCGTTTCCAACCCATGTCTACGTGTGAAGAATGTGTCCTGCAATTTGTGTCTTACATTTTTTTTACATTTTGTATACGCACAGTACAATGCAGCATCTTTGTATGCTACAAAATATGCAAGAGCCCCTTCTTCCCTAAACGTCCGACGTCCGACTTCTTGGGGATGCATCCTCTAAATGCGTACGCAGTGTTTCGCCTCTGTTTTAGGCGACTGCCTGTATGTTATAAACAGGAAACGATAAGGATTGGGGAGGGGGTAGAGGTCCCTTGACACTTTGTGACTACGGGATCAAGAATAATACCTCCGTTTGTTGCTGCAACCTTGATCATAGCATCAAAGTTTGGGATAAGCTAAGATCGATTCGATACGTCTAAGCCAGCATTATTAAAACAATTCAATCCTAATAGCTAGGAATATCAGTTGTACCGAATTTCTTAATTAGAAAACTCAAAATTACTTTACGCCTGTGTTGGTTTATGCAACGTAAACTCCTAAGGAAATATACCCATGAAATTGGTAAATTCCACAGCATGCAGGATATCGTATTGAACTGTGTTATTCTGTATAATAACAGTGATATTTTTGCCGTATTTCCAATTAATGGCTTGCTTAATTACTTATAATATTTTCTAAATGCATTGTTTTATGAAATGCTCCACGTTATCTATTTTAAATGGTATTCACATATATAATACAGAATTTATAGTAAATTAGTTTACAAATTGTGATCTTTTATATTGATTTTAATCATTATAAAACATTACTTTCGTACGCTCCAAAAGCTAATAGTTTTTTTTTAAACTTGTAGCATTATTTTGAGAAAGTATACGGTTAATTTTCTCTTTTTATCTTTGAGAGGTAGTTAAAAATTGTGAAACAAATCATTAAAAACTTACATTACATGAATATTCTGAAGGAAATTTTGGTTAAAATAATATATAAAGCTGGTCATGCCTATTAATCAACTTGCACCTGTCCATTGGTAGTATAGTCTGTTAATTGTGGTATAAATTAATCAAGTGGAAACATAAATATCTGATTGTTCTATTATGAAAAAGTATTTTTAAGTTCTTCACAATTTTGAACAAATGTCACATAGACATTACTTTTATCGGCGTTTTACAATGCTAACATTAGAGAATGGGTAAGAAAAAGAAAGTAGGCATGGACAATTGTAAAACTTCTAATTATTTCGAGCACCAAAGAAAACTCCATCTCAGCAAGATAACAAATACTGCGAAGGTCCACTCTATTAAACAAGTAAATAGAAGTAGAGGGGGGGGGGGGAATAAAGTGAGTCACAAGATGATGCAACTCAGAGGGACATTTGTTCTTTCAGCTGGGTTGCAAAAGTGCCTGAATTCCTGTGGGAGATTCTCATACCCCTGAACAAATAGAAGAGACAATGCCTGCTGCCTGGAGACTCGGAGAGCACTATGGAACTCTGTCAAAGCTAATTATCTGGCTGCCGCACCGATGGCTTGATAGGGTAGGATGCTCATGTGTATATTATATATACATGTAATGTGGTTCGATAACCTTTTCCTTCAACAATGGAATCGCTAGACAGTATTGCTCCCTTTGTGCACTATCATCAAAACACGCCATTTGGGTTTCAGTATGCATCATTGTGGCTAAAGTGAAACCTATGGTACAGAAAGCCCATGGGTGTCAAGAATTACATAGCCGATTTTCGCCTTGGGGTGTGCAGTAGAGAAGGGTCGTATAATCAACGGTCCACCACCTTCGCAACTTACTTGACCATGTTTCCCTAGCTCTATCATTCTGTTCTACCGTTGGAAAACCTCGAGAGAAGATTTGCTTGTCACAGGTTCACTAGCTGTAAAGGAATTTCTCATGTGTGCCTGTGAAATATTTACGTATTGTGTGCAGGATTATGTATTAGTTAGATGAAATACGTAATTAATCTACAGTCAAACAAGCTCCGATACGAAATCTAGTTCTCGGATTTTCCAGATACGTAAGGTATGCACTTTCACAGAGTTACTCATGTGATACATCATTGCATCTAGAAACTCTCAGAGTGTTTTATAAAAGACAAAAAGACAAAAAAAAAAAAAAAAAAAAAAAAAAAAAATCGATTTTTGAGTCATGTACACATACTAGGATCCTTAAGAATTATCTGCCAGATATGTAACATAAAACGCCAAAATAACTTTACATAGAAAAGAATTGTGATTTTGTCTCTCTACAAAAGGGCTTTTATACACATTTATTAAACCGAGTTATATTATAATCCCTTACTCGACAAATAAACTGTTAACTTGAAGTTTCTGCGTATAGTCTGCGCACCTGTCTTCAGTAGGAACAAATTATTGTAAGCTGATAAACCGTAAGAGATTGATGTTTGCTCTTTGTACACGGTATCCTTCAAGCACCAATTTATTTCAATTGTATTTTTGTGGCATTAGCCATTTTCAATAATAATAATAATATAAAACATTATAGTATTCTCTTACTAGCTGCAGCCATTAGAAGAAGCGAAGTAATTAGATAAAAGTCAAGAGTATTGAGAGCATTTAGGTGTTTCATGAGCTAAATGTTCAGTTTATAAAAAGTCAGTACGTTCACAAATATAAAGGAAGACCGAAATCCAATGTAGACCATATCTTTAAATTAGAAAGGAAACAAAAATTTAGCAAGACAAAGAGGGGAAAGCTGTATCGGATATAAATTAGAAGCTAAAAGATTTGGAAACGTAAAACATCGGAACGCTATTGGAGTAGTCATGATATGGGCGGGACTTGGGGTAAAAAGAGCGTTCATTTCGAAAACATGGATTTCTGATTCTTTGTGTGAATATTTTTACAAATTACAAAGTCGATAGCGCTTGGGTGCAGTGCGCGGCTTATCGCTCCCTTTAGTGGTGATAGCTAAGGGATTCACCGTATAGAATTTTAACGAGTGAGGATAAGTTATGCTTGTTTCTTTTAATACAGAAACAAATATTGTTTACAACGTAAGTTTCTTAAGACCGTGACTACCTGCCCAATGACACGTGCCGTTCGGGCCTCTATATTGCCTCCCCTCTTAGCTATTGCAGAGGTGCGTGAACATTGCCACGTGGCTGAAACCATTGTAAAGAGATGAACACTTGCGCGCACTGTCGCTTTGCATAGCCCCTGCATTTTCGCAGTTGTTTGCACTTAGCACATGAGCACATGCAATAATGGCCCTAGGAAAAGGGGGGGGACTTACGTCCGTCTTTCCCTAAGCACTGGAGGCTGAGCAGTGGAGGCTCTGTGAGGAGGGTAGCTAGAACTGGACAAAGGGAGTTGTGACAGAGCTGGAGATTGCAGACTGATCAGTCGAAGCAATCGACAACCGAGTGAACGAGCATCGAAGACATGTAGCGCCTCTTCCGTAGATGTGGAAGACTTCGACAAATTCGAACACACACTATTACTGCACTTTTTAATTTAATATTGAAATACTGAAAACCCTTATACAGAAATGAAAATGCATAATACTGGTATCTCCTTGATTTGAGTAAATATGATAATTTGTTTTTTTCGTTGATTAGATGAAGTTTGAAGAGCTTAAGTAAACTGTTTGCAGAATTTAAATTTGCACACAATATGAACTTCCATTACTCTATTTTTTTTCTCCGAATATTCCTAAGAGCTTAGCAGGGAAATGTTTCACTGTGCATGGTCTATTCTTTAAAATGGGCTACTTAATTTTATTTTTCTGCTTTCTTTGGTCGTACAAGTAGTCATCTACGTATGTTTATTACAATAGAATTATGAAAACAATCAATATGGACTTTCCTGCAATTTTATATTCAGAGCTCGAAATTGTTATCGACACCAAATTTACATAGTAGATAGATAAGGTTTTGTATTCCACCCAAAAATTCGATACTGAGATTTCATTGGAAATATATGTTTTGAGGCCAACTGAATAAAACATTCATTTCTAAACACATATCCGTGTTTGTGGGCAGCATAGCCCAAAGACAAAACGTCGGTTAAATACCAAACTTGGTATTTAAGTTCAGTATCTTCTAAGGTGCAACACAAAGCTTTGCTAGAACCTCCCCCCCCCCCCACAATCTACCCGTTACAAGGAACATTTTCCAAAATTTTATTTTCTTAAAAATGACTAACGATTTTGAATAAAATACTTAGAATGTTCAAGACATTTTTATGTCCAACAAAATATATATATCCTCTTCATTCTGAATGACTTTGTATTACGTCTGTATATCTGGTAAACCGTAAGAGAGGTACAAAAACTTGCTGCACAGAACATCCAGACCTCGTTATAGCATAGAGTTTATTTCATATTTTTTGTTGTTGTAGAAAACTAAAACAGAGAAAACTAAATATTAATTGTTTCACATAGCAACCGGCTTTTTTAAAATTTAGTTATCGCTTTAGACTACTGTATTCCCATATTTCCTTCTACTTACAAAGAAGCAAGTAATGAGACCGATTCTGTTAATGTTTATCTCAATTAGGATGATATGGATAAAAGAATAATCTTTTGCAAGACAATTTTGTATGTGGAATAGCTACAGAAGGTCATGTGAACGGAATACATCAAGTTTTTTTTCTTCTGATCAACACTTTAATGTCGTTTCTGTTTAAAATGTTAAATTGTGTTGCCAGCGAAACGGATTGTGGATAGTGAATGTCTGAAGTTCTGTTTTTATGATAATGATAGATAGTGAGCAGGGAAAACAAAGTTATCCCAAATCATTTTGCTCGTTAAAGAAAAGGAAAAGCTTAAAACCGCATTAAGACAGCTTGAATTTTGCAGTTGGCTCTGAGCCAAACTTCTAATATATGGAAGCCCAGAAAACATAGCGTAATGGGAATTATAAAACCGCTAATATTCCAAGAATTCTGAGGGAAAGATTTCAGTATATCACATTTTAAACCAATAAAAGTAATCCAAGGAAGCATCCTTACTTTCCCTACCGGTACTATGTATATATTGTATAAAGGAAGTATTGTATTCCGGCCAAAAATTCGATAGCGAGATTTCACTAGAAATATATGTTTTTAAGTCCCGTAAGTCCAAAAAAAACACATTTTTAGGAAAATATCCGTGTGTGTGTGTGTGTGTGTGTGTGTGTGTGTGGACAGCATAACTCAGAAACTAAAAGACAGCTAAATACCAAACTTGGTATCTAATTTTAGTATCTTCCAGGGATATCGCAAGAAAATCCCCCAACTTCCTTTTGCATGGGAAAATGTTCTCAGAAATGACTCTTATGGTCCTGATTTAAGTATCGCATATTAAAGATATTTACATGAAAAATAAAATGTATATCTCGAATATTCTGGGAATAGTCTCTGAAGACATCTTTATGAACATTGCCGAATTGTGCATAGCTGGTAAAGCGTAAGACATAGACAAAGCCCACTTGATAAGAAATGTAGAGCTCATTAAAACACACAATGTTTCTTATACACATTTTTTTCGTTGGGTTGAACGGTTTTGAGATATTCCTTGCTATTGGTTTCAGTATGAAAATATTTAAACTTTTCTCATATGGATATTTGTCAACTCTTGGCGACACAAACAAAGGAACTTCAATCACATAGCAGCCAGCTTTTAAAAGGTTTAACCATCACTTTAACCTTTGTTACCCCTTATTTCCCTTCTACTTACAAGGAAGCAAGTAATAATACCATTTTTGCCATTTTTTTCTCAATTAGTATGAAGTAAATATTAGAATAAGCTTTTTAACAATAATTTGCTGATGTAGAAAAAGTCATGTGAATGGAACACATCAGATTTACTTTCGTTCTACTTCTGGCCAAGCAAAGAAGTGAATTACAATGATAATCGCATATCGAAGTTTTAAAATATTTGGCTCTCGCTACTTTAGCATAGAGCATTCCTTAGGTTCCCATCTACTTATAAATAATTGAGTAATAAGAACAATTTGCTAATGCTCATCTCGATTAGCATGGTGCAGAAATAAGAATAATCTTTTTTAAGAAGTGTGTAGAACAGCCAGTGAAAGTCATGTGAGTGTAACACGAGATATTTGGTTTTATTTTCTTAGAACAGTTTTACAAAATTCATGAATATTGTGAGGCTTTATGTGTAGATATAAATAATAAGGTTTTATATTTTATATTCTGCAAGTACTTCATGAAGTTGTCATGACTTCATTGCATAACTTCAATACCACGAGATATGGAGTGGAGAGGAAGGGGGAAAATAAATGAAGAAACGTCATTAAATCACACAATTTGTCTTTTCACACTGGTTCGGTGTTTGTTACTTCACACATATTCTATAATGTAGGTTTACAATTTCTCAACTAAGTCAGACTAATTTGCAATTCTCCTTTCTCCTTCCTCGAGCACACACTTTATTTATAGGAACGTTGTACCGGCATTTTGTAACTAGCTCTTTTTAGTTGATTTGAAATGAGGCAAATAAAAATCGAGAGCAACGTATAGTGCAATTAAAAATCACTTATGGACCGTATAATCAATATATCTTTCAGTTTGTTTGATATACTCGAAGTGGCAAGAGTAAATAGATTGAAATTTATATTTTAAAGCTTCGATGTCTTCCATTCACATCGCTTTCTTTACCTGTTCTGGAGCAATTATTCTTAGAAAAGCTAATTCTTCTGTGTGCTTTAGGACGAATGCCTAGGGGTCAGAAGCCTGTCGGGGAGCCTGCGTCATGAAACCACAGAATAGAGAACCTATTAAGGCGGGTCGGACTGTAGGCAGGAATGAAAATGAGGAAGTGGATGATATGAGTGGTGGGAGAAATCGGAAGACCCGAAGAAAACCCTCCCAGACGCCGCTTCGTCCACCACCAATCCCACGTTCGGGCGCTTGGGATCGAACCCGGGCCGCCTAGATGGGAGACCAGTGGCACGCAAAAGAACATCATGACTGATAATGAGGCCTCTGAACAAAATTAATAGGTCTTTCATGCCTAATAGAGAATGACACGCTGAGATCCGCAGCAGTCAAACATCCATAAATAAAACGCAATTTAATTTGTTCCTTGTAGGTTGAGGGGGAATAAGGGAATACAATAGGCTAAAGAGCCAAACTGAGACAATTGAAAATTCATAAATTCTTTAACGTAAAGGGTAGTTTAGGAACAGGGAATTTTTATGAAAGCCTTGATGTTCCTTGGAAGATAGTAAAGTAAATACCAAGTTTGGCATTTCACCGACTTTCGTTTTTGAGTTATTCTGCTCACACACATACAAGCACACACGGATCTTGCTCAAAAATGGTTCTTAGGATTTAGAGGATATTAAAAATATACTTTTGCTGAACTCTCAATGTAGAATTTTCGAGTGGAGTACAATACCTTCTTTACATACTGTGTATGTATACTGTACTCGCTAGCGAGAATAAAATGTCTTTCAAATCCAGGAAGACCACGATCTATCGATTTGTAGCGTTAATCGAAAACGTTGCAATGCACATGTGAGAGTCATAGTTTGAGTCATATGACTATAAAACCTTGTTTTATTTGTGCAATATACAGTGCCTACCAAAACTCTAAGGACACTTGCGTATTTTAACGAAATTGAGTCTGACTTCAACTATATTGTCCTGCGGCCTTATATTTTGTCAGAACTAGCTCACAGAGAAAAACATTTTAGTAAAAACAATTATTTTTATATGAGCCATGTTTTTCTTCTCTTTTACTTTTTAAATAACTGAAAAACGTTTCATTTTTTAATCTTTGCTGAAGTATGGTTATTTAACTATGTGAGAGATTAATACTGTTTTACTTTCTCTACACTTACTATGTACATAGTGCATAGAGAAGGTATTGGTAATGCACCCAAAAACTCTATACCGAGATTTCACCGGAAATAAGTTTTGAGACAATCTGAATCCAAAAAAAAAAGCATTTTTAGAAAAATGTCCGTGTATGTGTCTGTCTGTGTGTGTCTACGTGTATATCTGAGTGTGTGTGTGTATGTCTGTGGGCAGCATAACTCAAAAACGAAAAGTCCATTAAACACCCAACTTTGTACTTAGGTTTGGTATCTTCCAAGGATGCGACACGAAGATTTTCAAGAAAATCACTCCGCCCCCAACTGCCCTTTACATGGAAACATTTTTCAAAATGTTTGAGTTTCTCAGAAATGACTAACGATGTTGATTAAAATAACGTATATTAAAGACATATTTTACCTGACAAATAAAATATGTATCTTGAATTTTCAGGGAATAGCCTCTGAAGACTACTTTATTCTGGATGAATTTTATGTAATTTTGCATAACTGCTAAACCGCAAGAGATGGATAAAAACTTACAAAACGAAAAATGTAGAGCACGTTAAAACACACAATTTATGCTATATAATCTTTTCTTGGAGTAATTGTTTTTGAGATATTCCTTGTTATTGGTTTCAGCTTTGAAAAATATATTTTTCTCCTACAGGAATTTGTCAACTCCTGTTCATACAAACAAAGGAAATTCCGTCACATAGCAACCAGTTTTTGACTATCACTTTAACCTATGTCACTCCCTTAGATATTTCGCTTCTAATTATAAGGAAGGAAGTAATAAGACTATTTCTGCTAATTTTTTCTCGATTAGCATGAAGTAAACAGAAGCATAAGCTTTTTAACAATGATATGTTGCAGAGATGCAGAGAAAGTCATGTGAATGGAACACATCAGATTTTTCTGAAGAGAAACGCATATATTTAAGACACGTTTATAACTATAATATTGGAATGGCGTAACGGTATATTTACACAACGTTTGTTACCATACAAGAAATCAGGGATAAAGGTGTGAAATTAGCACAATTTGAAATTGAATAAAGCCGCATAGAAAGGTCAGTTAAGCGGGATAGGTGTCTGTGTATAATATATCGAGCATACAGCAGATCACACCATTGAATACTGCAAATTTGACTTTGCAGGTCGTTCACTTTTGCTGCAGCTTCCATTTGTTCTTAAGCGAAAAGACTTCCTTAGGTAAAAGTGGGGTAAAATGTGAAGCAGGATATAAAATGGCAAGTAATTGGTATGCATAAGTGCGGACAGAGATATTGTCACTCAATTGGAGGTAGGTCAAACATCTGTGGTACAAAAATAACCTCAAGAGGCATATCGATACCGTGCAAGAGTGTAGCAGCCCTGTGAACAGTTTGCCCAAAAGAGTAAACTTGGGTTTCAAAGCCAAAGGAGGCCTAAACAAGTATTAAAGTCATCTGCAACATATGTTTGAGACAACGGGTTCTAAATGTATAAAAACATAATGGTAAATGTTCCTAGAACAAAGTTTTAAAAATAGAAATCGGTGTCCAACTTTTGGTAGAACTGTAACATTAAGTCCAATTTTGACTAATGGACAATTATAATATCATATGCCAAAATTACGTACATTAAAAGAGATTAGTGAGCCAAGACACGTGCAAAATGCATAATTTAACAGGCAATTTGGATGCTGTTTCTATAACACTTTTCCTTCTTACAGAATCCCTCTTCGTAGAACGCATATTTCAATTAAATATGCCATCAACTGAAACTTATAATTCCCACGTGCAAAGCACTAAAATTTATGGGCGTATACTCCAAAGAAGAAAAGTATAATTAAGAAGAATGCATTCCACAGCTGTGACCAACATCCACAGCTGGTTCGTGCAATACTTACAAAAGATCCCTGCAAATAACCCACTACTAATTGATGAGAGCGCTCAAAACGATGATGCTTCAAAAATACTTCACCGCTTTTATTAAGTGGATTAGCTGTATGCATTCAATCGTCTTTAACCCTCGAGTAATTGCCTAAGTACGCCACGGAGAATGGTGCTCTTAAGTGTAAAATGAAGAGGGTTTTAGTAGCTTCAATGAACTACTTATTTCTTAGACTATGAAACCTTCTGGAATTTAATCATCGAAATTATTTAAGGTCACTAAAGGCAATTAGTACCTTTTACAGGTTTCCAAAATGTTGAATTTGAGAGAAACGTCACAATGAAGTAATGAGCTTGTTTGTAGATTTTTTTGGGTAGTGTTTAACACCCGCTTTTACTGCTATGGCTCCGCAGGTGATGACACTGATGATACATAGAACTAGGATGGAGCCCCGGTGGAATGTGATGCCGGGGGAAACCGGAGAACCCGGAGAACCCGGAGAAAACCCGCCCCTACGCCGTTTTGTTCACCACAAATCACACATGCTGTCGCTTGGGATCGAACCCGGTCCATCTATGTGTGAGGCGAGTGGTGTGATCTTGTTTATAGAAATTACCGAATGACAAAAAATGAATATCGTGAAAAAACGACGAGTGCTGCAGGAAAGAATATTAAACACATATTCTGGATAGTTTAACGCAGGTAGGGAGGGAACGTGCCTTACGTGCCCCACATTCTGTTGTCGAGTGACGAGGGCAACTACTCAGGTTGATTTTCTCACTCTGTACGTAGTTAATAACTTCTCACCGGTATTTAGGGTGTTTTCTTTAAATTAAGCACATGCTTTATACAACAATTATAACGGCCACTTATGTGGTTGAGCAAATTATAAGCTTAGAGTTTACATCATTCCTCATATCTTGTGCACGATAATATAGTTTTCACCATTTTGTGAACAACATATTATTTCTTTTTAGCATAAATGAGGTAACAAAGCTCCAAGATCATCTGACTTTGAAACATATTTTAAAAAATGACCAACATAATAAATTGTTTGGCTTAAAAACTAATAAATTTGGTAGGCAATTTTTATTGTTTCTAAATTGCCTACTAAATTTATTAGTTTTTAAGCCAAACAATTTACTATGTTGATATATATGAAAGAATATACTACGGTAGGCCAGTGTTTTTTTTTTTTTTTTGTTTATTTGTTGATATCCCTCCCAGTTTCTTATTCTTTATTAACAGAATATATCTGCCTGCAATGAGGAGCAACTCAATCGTAACTTTCTCTGCCACTCTTTCTAAAACTGACGTCCAGATTTCAAAGCAATAGCAGCCACTGAACGAGATGTGTCCGAAGCAGTGGTGAAGAAGGCGGTCGGAACAGGAAGGAAAAGTGCGGTGGAATGCCATTTTTGCCCATAACTTCAACGGTACTACGAGGAATGAAAAATTTGCACGAGATTGTTTAATTTGCTCTAATTTTAAGGACATTTCATAGTGGATTATCAACAAATTTCGCAAAAAAATATTCTTTTAAATGTGAAAGAAACAATCCTTATCTATTGAAAATCACGGACCCTTCTGCTCATTTAAGTGCTCCATTGTGATGATAAATGGTCGAGAGGTGTGTCTGCAAATTCTTAATTGTAATTGTTTCGTAATATTAATTTCTTCCGTTTTTACCAGAAAATGTTTGTTTTGATTCAAAATTTGTTGAACTATGTTTACACTTTAAGGTATTTAAAGAGCCCTATGCTGATGACGGAACATTGAAATTGTTTTTATTTTTTAATAGACGAATGACTTTATAAAGTTCAAAGTGTTGGGTAGTTAATATTCCAGGGATAGCTTTGAAACAAAAAGCAGCAAAATTATGTGTTATTTGTTGGTATAAAAACAAGTAACAGTTTGAAGGATAAGAAAATAAATACATGAAGTTAACCGAGTGTAATAAGTTGAAACCTGTTCAAACCACTTGCTGCAGGTTTATTTTGTTTTGGGGTTTCTATTTCATTCAACAGTGCAGGCTTTATTATAAAAGTTTGTTGCAGGATGATTTTGATATTTTCATTTATTTGATAGTTAAAATATGAATGACCGGCAAAATTTTCACCGCTTTTAACTTGCTATCTAAGTTTTAGTGTTGCTTCGTAAACTCTTCGGATATTTTCAAGAGTCTGACTGCATTTTCAAGGGAATGTATTTAGTTTAAGTTTACAAAAATGAATTAAGTGTCCTTCTAATATGTATAGTCGCGAGCAAAAAAACGTACCAAAAGGGTTTGGTTCCCATGGCGTTTTTCTTTATTTAATGTTGGCAGAATCCGTTTTTAGTTGTGCTCCAAACATATCCGGATCTTAATGGAATCTATGAGTGTAAAAATAAACTAAAAGTATTTAAATGGAACCAATGTTTTCAGTTGTACTTAAAAGTTTGAATTTTGGGCAAAAATTATTTTTTTGGGAGGAAGGGCCTTTGTTTAATTTTACTGAATTCATCCCTCACTTACAAATGAACCACGAAAGCGCTGTGAAACGGAAGAACTTTATTGTGTTTTAACGTCCTTTAACCTGTTAGGTCATATCGGACGATGAATGGATGAAATGTGTGAAATGATGCCCAGGGAAGCCCGAGGTACATAGATCTTAGAGTTACTCGTCATTCGTCTTCTGATAAGTGAAAACCTCGGGGAGGGGGACCTCCAAGTATCCCACCCTAACTTAGATTCGAACTCGGGACTTATTGAATGTAAGTCAGACACGTTACAACCACATCTCAGAGGCGAGTGGAGGGTGTTTATCTTAGTAACTAAAATATACTCGGAGTGTCTGAGTACCTTTGTTGTTGTCAAAATTCTGGCACTCAAACTTTTAATAATGAACAGGTGCTGATTCCTGATCCGGAGCGAAGGAAAGAGGGGTGTATTGCAGACCTTATATGGAGTGGTTTCATCAAATTCTTCGTAGACATTGTTCTATTTATTAAACCTTCTATTTAAAAGGAGCAAAAGACATGCATAACAAATGAGAAATTATTTCCCTTATTGAGGAAGAGTAAATGACTGCGGAGCTATATGGAATATTTCGAAGAGCAGCCCCAAATTGGCGCGAGAAGCATCAAAATTGGAGTTAATGCAAAAGTTTGGTATTACAAACACAAGTAAACAATCATGTTAAGGAATCGATTTATACCAAATAAAGCACGCAAAACTAAGGAACATTATAAATGCATTGCCATTTCGTAGTACTTGAAAAAGCTTGGCAACCTTATGCAAAACACTTCGGAATTTTTATACATGTTATTATCGAAGTAGCTTTGGGGAAAGTAGAACTGAAACAAAGAGCTACGATCATAGGATACGAAACACCAACCGCTGCCCTTCCGTCTGATCTACGAATTCGACATGAAATTTTCCAGGTGACTAACTTTGCTGGTAAAACGAAAGACATTCTTAACTGCTCTAGAGATAATATACCCCACTGTCGACTTGCTTATCTTTTCATTCTGGTTCTACTTTTCCGATTTAAAATCAGTAAAACTGAATTTAGCAACATGCCGGCATAGCACTGAACTTCTCAACCGACTCGCATGTAAAACACTAGGTGATTTCAAATTATCACCCCAATGATAGTTTTTAATGTTGTAAGTACTTTAGACCCAGGATTCATAGTACAGCCAATTTTTATGGTCAATTGGTATTGGATTAATTGTTTTTTCACACAAGCCGTGTGTAGGACAGGAGTTGGATAGCTAGTCAGGCTAGAGATTGGGAGATCCGTTGTTCGCATCTCGGCTATGGAGTTGAGTTTTTCAGTCTGTCTCTACCTATCCAAAACTGAATTTATTATACTCTCAAAACAAATCTGAAACTATCTTACACTGTGCTCAACATCCCCCATCACAACCGATATAACAATCGTCTGCCTGGCTAGAACCAGGTACAGCCCTGGTTGTGGAGCGTTATTCCTTTTTGGGCCTTCGAGTGTACTTCATAGATATGTTGTAAAGATAAAAGAATAATAGATTTTGTTCTGTCATCAGCTGTTTTCGTAAAACGAGATGTTTTCCTAGTAGAACGTATAAAGATAATAGTTGTTACCTTTAAGATGTGTAGAATGACCTATTTCTGACCTTGTTTTGATGGTTTATGACATCATGCAAGGTTTTGAAGTAATTCCTCATACTCCGCAAACTGTACTTGCAGATGACGTGTAGTGCTTGGAGAGATAGGAATCTTTTTTAGCAAAAGGTAGATCAATATGAGAACATGTTCACGGACATAGACAAAACAAGATTTGGAATTATAGCGGTTTCGTTTTCCACTCGACTCTCATTCCAAACATACATGACAAGCTAAAGTGAAACCTATTTAAGCGTTTACCTGCCTCTGGTTTTGAAACGGAGAGTTCGTCTGCGCTCTCCGCAGAGAATGGTCATAGATTTAAAAAAGAAATGATACAGAATGTGTAGAAAATAGTAATGTCTGTAACTGGTTTAAATTATTTTGGTATTTCCCTTCCACCTGGTATAGGGACAGCTTCCATTTCCCATCTGTTAACTAAGGAAAATTGCTTATTTTGTCTAAATCCAGCTCTTAAAAGAAATAGCTTTTATTATCCAAATTTATTCCGAAAATTTATGTAATAACAACATGCTACTTGTAACTCCTATGCCAAGTGTTGTGAAAACTTATTAACTAAGAAAAAAGTTCATAATTATGTCCGCGTTTGACTCCTATAACGGAGTAGTTTCTGTTATCAAAAATGTGTCAGGGATTTTTATATAATAACAAAGTGCTGTTTTGTAGCTTCTATGAAAACTTTCGTATAAATGTGTTCATCATGAGAAATGTTAATTCAATTTTTTTTCATCTAGATTCGCGATTCGTCCCACTGTGCGTTGTACCAGGGAGTGACCAAGCATACATAACTCATTAGTCATTCCCTGCAGCGCAGTTTGCTTAAAGCGACGACTCAGGCACTGCAGGTAGTCTACTGCCACGGGGTAGGTAAACAAGTTCATCTCTACCGAGAACATTGCGGGAATATATTGTCTTATCTCCACTGACGAAGAAACAATGTTTAGCTTGTGTTGATGCGTGGAACACATGATTAATGACGGAAGGACATGCAGATATGCATTTCTATAGTTTTGCGTTTGTAGCCAATTTCGTAAAATAAAAATCTTACTTTTGCATTCACATTACTTTCTCTATGCACTTGGTTTGATAAAACGAAAGGAACCGTTAATATGATGATAAAATGGAACGGACAGTTTGACAATTCCTCGGAAGTATAGCTTGTACGAGGGCGGCAGTGAGAATTCTTGGACAAGCATTACTTTGAAAATCTTCAAATTACTTTATTATTTTACAAATCAACTCTCCTTCAACATAAATGCATTTTTACGACGGTTGAAACTAAAATAGTGGTAACTATTTATTAATAACCGATATAAAAAGAGATACATATTACCAAATTTTGCTGTTCATCAAAGTACTCATCACTGTGTACAACCATTGAGCCGATTGACCTTTTTTCAGGATCATAATAATACATCGTTTGTTTAATGATATTCAAAACAAATTATAAAATGCTGCCTTGGAATTTTTCCAGAGTCTTTCTGCAGCAATCGATGGGCTGTAAATATTGATTGGGAGTGAGTTTCTGTGGAGTCCATCAACAACAATGTGTTTTCATGTCTAGCTGTTGATGTAAAATGTGTTGAATCTGTCTCATACCAATGCCCTCTATCGGCCTAATAAATTTGTAAGATGTACCTTGATATCTTCATCAGTAACAGCAGTTCTTCGGCGTCCTTAACCAAACGCATCACTAAGAAGACTTCTCGCTTTTGAATTTGCTGTACCATAAATTGTTGCTTCAGATTTGGACTTCTTCACCAAAAACATTTATAAGCCATTTTCACATTGTTTAGAAACTAATAACGATTTAAAACCTATTTTAAAAGATCAAGCCGGAGATGTTCTTCAGTCAAATTCATTTGTGGGTGAACACAAAATCTTTAAATGATGATTTTTAACAAACTATTAAAGCAAAATCAAATTGCCCGACAGTAAACTCGCAAAACATTATAAAGTGTCTGCCAGAAAAATAAGAGAGATATTTATTCTTGAGAAGATGACTTTACGAAAAATTTTAGTGTACCTTAAATATCAGATGTTAGTATGCAGGTCGGCTTGTGTGGCTCAGTTGGTTAAGTGCTGGCTTTCTGATCCAAAGGTGATGGGTTGAAACCTGGCCCAGACCAATGGTTTTAAATATGCTTAAAAGTGATAGCCCAATGTCAGAAGAATTTTTGGCATGTAAAAGAACTCCTGCGGAACGAAATTCCACCACATGGTGACCCTGATGTGGTGCTGAACATTGACATTGTCATTAATAAAGAAATATATTTTATTTGTTAGTATGCGCCTTCCTTATTTCATTCCAGCATATGTATTGTGTATTTTAATGTTGCTGCAGTTCTTGGGCACAGCAAAACTAATTATCAAGATATTGTGCTACTCAAAAAGGCAGTAAAATTTCACTACGCTCACATAATTAGGAAAATGCAAATGAGGAGAGCAAGTTAGCTATTAAATTTCCTTCCTATTGTTGTAATGAAGAAAGATGTGCTGTAAGAGAGAGAATATTTGTGGGAGGTGCAGCCAAGTAACAGGTGGTGGGGGCAACGGTTGCTATAGAAACACAGTCGTTTCCATGGAGACCTTTGGAGCGCAGTCTCAATGCAAAACCACCAATTCGATTCCGCAATTTTCCCGCGCAAACACCATGTTAAAAAAAATGAAAACTTAGTTTAAAAGCTTTTAGAAACCAAAAGCATTGCTTATCGGTTTTCATTTGCATTTCACCTGACTTAACCCTAAAAAATCTTGAGAATTTGCACTTCTATAATGTATAGATAGGTACATTTTGAACACTAAAGCAATGTAACTACTTGATTACCAAAAATATATTTTTAATCAAGCGCACAGTTTACATCACAGTTCCTTTAGAGGTAAGCATTGATGGTTTCTCTTTGTACACAAACAAAACAGATAACTAAAACAAAAGTGAGATTGGTGCAATATTCAATTAAGTAGAGAAGGAAAATATCTGTGCACTACCAGTGAAGCTTTCTATTTTCTTATTTTAAATATTATATATTTTTAAAAAGCGTTTACCACATGCTACAAAGTTTTATATACAACTATACGCTGCATTTGTGCAGACTGTTGGGGTTATACGTGGACATATTTGTATTAGTATCTGAGAACATTGCACTGAACAACATTGTATCAGTATTAAATTGTCTTCGAATGCGGACTAATAATTTTACATGTTAAGAGCAGTATGTTTTCAGCATGCTTAGTACCTCAAAGTGGGCGTGGTAAACCAAGCCATGAGTGTTTCCTCCAAGAGCATGGGACGCAAAGCGTAACACAAGTGGACAGGATTTCCATTAACGAATAGTGTATTGGATGTTTTTACACTATCTAGGCCACTATCTTCACGTATAGAGGAGTGAACACGTGGAAGAAATAGGAATGTTCTACAATGTTGTTTATTTTGCAACATAGCTACGATTGCGTGAAATAATTAGATAGTGTATTATGCGAATGGTTTGTGATAAAACCATTATTGAAAAAGAGGAACACAGCTAACACGACAAAGTGGCATATATAAAGGTATCCTTTATCAACATATCTTTATCTATACCCCTGACACCAAATATATAGTTTAGGATGCAGTTTCGAGTTTATTAAAATTGATAAAGAGTAGTCACCTTCCAAATCGGAACCCACGTCCAAAAATGAATTTCGTCTCCGTGCATTTCAGGTTTCAATAGCACGTTAGTTATATTAAATGGACTTGCGCTTCAAATGACAAGAAACTCAGGTCTAACTCGAGAAGTGAATTAGAACATCTGCCTAGCTAGGAACATAACTACACCGATTGGATTATGCGCATTAGTCTCTGAACCAACAATGTAAATTCAGTAATCAAGTAGTGGGTTGTTATTTTTTTACGATGTGCAATTTAATAAGGATGACAGATGCATTTTGACAAATTGTAGAAAGCACGCTCATTAATACAAAGTGTTTTTCATCGTTAATTCTCCACATTGCCCCAAACTTGTTTTTCCAAAACTGGATTCCCATTTGACACACTGATTCTTTTGGAGTCCCAAATTGCGTATTGGATTTTTTCTGCACGCACAGTTATAGTAGGAGCTAATAAGGTGTATTTTAACTTCCGATGTTTGTTTTAAATATCATTTTAAACATTTCACACTTAAGAAGCGAGTTTGGTCTCACTCACACATCCACATACACACACAAGGGAAGGAAAAACGTTGCAAATATATATCTCAGCCTTGGTTGTACTGAACTAAAAACATTATATTGTTAATCCAATGTGAAGGTTGAAGTGGATGCCCTGGGTTTCATACTCTTATATGTTATCAGCTCGATCCTGTTCAAACAGAAACATTGTGTGGATTTATTAGCTGGAAAAAGTATTAGAGGAGACTAAACTTCTTCCATCAATATTAAAGCTAATAAATTCAATACACTTTACCTCACAAAGTATTTAAGATAACTAACTGAAAATCTTACATGATATAGATACATTTATTCCAAGTTCACAAATATGTTTTTATCCAGTAAGTTTTTTTATCAAGGAATAGTGAATATAGAGGAGTATCTTCTTATTTTCAAACTCTAATGAATGTGTGTTAGTCTGTCTTGCTATGGTAATAGACTATCTAACCACCTGGGCAATGGACGGCCAACCCTTCACAACTTCCCTGTTGGTCTAGAGTGCAGCATATTTTGAGAAGAATCATTTGTCATCCTTTTAATATGTATATACTAGTCCTTTTAAGATACTTATATTAGAAATTAAATTACACATTTTAAGGTTTCTGTAATATTTCCTTTCGTTCTTCAGCTGAAATGGCGAATCCCGCCACTGAACGTTTCAACCTCGTCTTCACTGCTTCAGAGTTTTCTGCTATCAGAGCATTCTAATGTCAAATTTTAAATTCCATGTGTGACCAAAGGAACAGAAATCATCTTTACATTTTAATATGCGTCAAATTGCACGGCATTTTCTAAGAAATTTAATGGTTTTGGATTCATATTTTATTTTTATATAAGGGCACATTGTATGCTAAATAGCTGAAGTTAATTTACATGTTTATTAATTTGCCCATTTATTACTTTACTTTATTATTTTACAACTTAAGCAATGTTTTCCCAAGAATAACATTTTTAAAAAACTTTATACTACTAATTTTCATATTATAATCGATAATGGTTCCATTTAGTTTGTCTGCTGCTATTTACATTTCGTCCTTCGTTTCTCCAAAGCAGCAGCCTGGTCTTCTGCAAATACAATTGTGTTTAAAATTTTACTATTTACTTTAAATAATTTAGGTAAAAGATTTTCCATCGGCGAATGCCATTGTGTATGTTATACTTTGGTTTGGACGGACGGAAGATAATATCTCTTTTGTTTGTTGTATACGTGAGGTGAAGGACAACGTTGCTAGATGATTTGAATGACAATCCGCACATTAATGAATATTTTAATAAATTATAAACAATAAAACAGTTTACCTTGACAATCCCTTTATGTATACACAGCTCTATTAGAGTAAAGAATACATGTCAAATCTGAATGTTTTGAATATGTAGATATCGCATATTCAAATACTTTTGCCAAAAACCCTTAAAAGTTGTATATGATTCTTAGAATTGCTGTGATTCTGGATGAAATTTTTCTCTGCCTTTAATATGTTTATGAGTTATGTAATAAAAATATTCCTTCCAGTTACAGAGAAATGCTCACGTCTAAATAGCCGTATGTTATTTGACCATAATGCGAATTAAGGTGTTAGTATGAAAATAATGATACGCGCATCTTAATCAGGTACCTCATTGTACTCTGTTTATTAACGGTAATATATTCATTCTCCAATATTTACATAAAAATTGAATGACCCAAACAAAATGAAACAATTAAGTCATTAGAATTTAAGAAGTTTATCATGAAATTTAAGCTAAACCACCTAGTAATGAAAATACAAATCTCTCCGTGGCAAAAACAACCCAAAATCCGACCAAGGTGTACCACCCGACCGCATGCGTCCGTCGCCTCTTCCCATTGCAGTCGTCATGGTTGGGGTGCAGCACTGGAGGGTGGGATGTGGTTAGCGCCCCAAATCCCTTCTGGGCGGTTAAAGTGGTCCTCCAGTAGCTCCTCAATTGCCCCCCACTCTTTAGGAGGCTAAGTGTACCCCGGACTAAGTCTCCCAGAATAATTAATATACCTAATGATAATCTACTAGAGTTAAAAGAGCTCCTGACACATAAATGTCTGTTCCTTCCTGATTTATGTAACACAATTGTATGCAGCAAGACATTGTAAATATAGAGTTATTGTTATTATTAAATTCAAATGTTGAGTTAAAGAACATAACTGCTTTATACACCTGTTACATATTTTATGGAAAGTTTTGAACAAAATTATCTCTTAAATACACCTTGCGATTCACTGAATATAGCACCATCTTTGGAAACCTTAATAGTAGTTCTACAGGCACATCTAACATTCTTTCTTTGATCACACCAAATTAGATAATTTAACAAGCACTGTAATGTTCTTTGCGTATTTTAGTTCCAAAATATACCATGTGTAGGAAATTTCGTTTTCAAAAATGTGAAAGGAGCAAGAAGAACTTATTTTCAAGTTCTCAGGACGTTTACCTCTAATAAGAATACTTGTGGGATCTAAAACTAATAGCTATTCTGGAATGTTACCACTCCGTCTTGGAAAACAGAGGATGTAACTTTTAAAAACAATTCCTTTTAGATATCACAGAGTAGATCGGAAGTAAAACGAAGGCTTCAAGCCGAAAACACCCCGAAAGCTTGAGCTAAAATCCTTTTCCCAATAATTAACTGATCTACTTCTCAATCCTTTACGCTTCAAGTGCCGTTCATTTTAAGTAATTCCAGGACTTTGGTTTCAATTTGCTTTGCTCTATTCCATCTAAAATATGAATATTAGAGGTAGGTTACATCATGGTCTGCTCCTTCCCTTTTCCTCACAATGATGAATAATACTCCCCATTCCTCCCTAGTTCCAACTGTTCCACTGCATCCCTTTCCAGAACTGGGGTATATACAGTGTGTTAATAAACGGCATACATTCTTACGGGATGTATTAGTATGCAATGCAATAAAAAAATCAGTGTATTGCATTTCCATGCCTTTCCCTATCGGGGATGGTGATGCACTCTAGTGCATTTGATTCCTGATTGGTGCGGATGATCTCGTTGGGTTTGTGCCTGATTAATATTATCAAGTAGCGGATGCAGTTTTTGCTTATTGTTTGTGTCTCTTCTTTCCTATTAAAGTTATAGGGATGGGACCATGCCACTGAAGATGCTCACCGCAGTCGTGAGCGAAACGTCTGGACCTGAAAACGCCAGTAGACCACGGCTTCTCAGCCCGGGAAATTCTCCTAGTTATAATTTGGACTCCAGCCGTGAAAGCTTACGAATACTGAATTTTAAAACAGTTTCACACTTTTAGCAGTGAATATGAACAGGCATCTATGTAAACAGGTAGTTAAGTTTAAGCAACCCACAGCGTCTTAATAGTTGAAGCAATACAAAACAAATGATGAAACTCAAAGTGCGCCAGCTGTTATAAATTAGCAAGATTCTGAGGTATACATGTTGGATTGCTTTCTGTTCCCTTCATTATAAACTGACACACGACTCGCTGTGCAAGGAACGAGAGAAATGTCACCGATATGTAAGCTCGACTCTAACTGATCTAACTGTTTAAATAAATGCAGTGCTCGGCGCAAACCTGTTTGCTCTAGCACATAACCAAGGTGGTTGGTGCCGTCTACAATAGATGAACTAAAATTAGGAATTCTAAATTAAACTAATAGTATATAACTGTTTTACAATAAAATAAACGGATGCATTTGTGTCGTCAGAAAGGAGGAACATTTTCGTTATCTTAAAATGAGCAAGTTAATAATTATTGGAACCAGTTGAAAAATCTAATGCCACAGCCGAGATTTGAACACGGTTCTCACGTTCTCTAACTTTGCGCTACAGTGACAACATGCCGGTATGCCATTCAATCTTTCAACTGATTATGTGTGTTTTACCAGGTTCAAACACCAGTATGTCTCCCTTCAGCAGGTTAATATACAAACAGTTGCATGATTGAATGTAATACCGGCATGTTGCCACAGTACCTCAATGGTTAGAGCAACCGCATGGTGAGTGGGAGAACCATGTTCAAATCCCGGATGTGGCATTGGATTTTTTAACTGGTTCCAATAATAAAAAATCATGACCCTTTGTAATATTCAACATATATAACGGAGGAGTATTACTGTTATAATAACTTAATAATTATTATTTGTGTTTGTTTGTTTCATCTTTCTTCAGTCGTTTATTTCACCCCTTTTGATGGAATTAAAGACTAACCGTATTTAAACAATATTTAATCTTAGTGAAGCAGTAAATGAGCCCGAATTAATTAGCTTTGAACTATGTGGTATAAGGTAAACTACATATTTAACAACACAATAAAGCTATTTATTGGAAATTGGGACCCAACATGGGCCAGCAGGAGGACAGGTTTATTTGCTACACCTTTGTCACGGAGGGTGTCATACTCGAGTGGGGACCATTATGAATACTCGATAGCAATCTAGTCCCTGCTTTCTACTCAATGGAAGGAATGGTGGGATAACAAACAACGGCGATTGAGGGATTACACACGCTTGTAATATAAACGAAGTAGTAATTGAATGCAAATTTAGCGCTACCAGCAAGGGGGCGTAAAATATTCGGCAACAGAAACAGGAAGGTCATCATTTATTTAAAGCAGAAATTCTAACATCAATTACTGTATATTCAGGATTAGTCACCTGAGCGATTCCTAATGCCTAAGCTTCATAGTATGTATATACATATGTATGTATGAACTATGTGTGCCAGGAAAGTATCATTTCGTTCTACTGCCAACGCCGCGCAGATCTACGCAGGCGCACTCATCTCTTTGATTCATTGTCTGTCTCTTGACGCCATTAAAGGCGGATCGTGCTGTGTTTACAGTTGTTAGCGATCATTCAAAATGTTAAAGACAGTTTCTGAGAAGTGCGTTCTATAGTACGCCTTTTTGAACAAGGAATATTAAGCCAGCTGAAATGCATCAACTTAGGCTTGTGTGAAAAAGCAATTAATCCAATACCATTGGCTATACTATGAATCCTGGGTCTAAAGTACTTACAACATTGTAAGTCGTCATTGGGGTTGCCATCTCAAAATAATTTGAGATCGCCTTGTGGTTTACCGGGAAACATGCGAGTCAGTTGAGAAATTCAGTGCTATGCCGGCATGTTGCCAAGGCAGCTCAGTGGCAGAGCAACTGGCTAGAGATCGGGAGATCCGTAGTTCAAATCCTGGGTGTGGCGTTGAATTTTTCAGCCTGACTGTCTATCCAGCTCACGTCCTACACATGGCTTGTGTGAAAAAACAATTATTCCAATTACGGTAAGGTGTAATGACATGGAATGGTTAGGCAATATGGTGATGGACGATCCAATGTTCATGAGGAAACACAAGAGTTGGCGGCCTTCTGTTCTCACTGATAGTTTGGCTGAACAAGTGAATGAGGTAACTTATGAATAATAACAATACTTTCTGATGTGCTTTAACAAAGCCCGGTGTTCACCAGTGGCTGTCTTCACTGGTGGTAGCTTTCTGTGAAGAAAGTATACAAAAGTTGCTTCACCTCTATAACAAATGCCTGAACAATGGTGGCAAATGTGTGGGAAAATGTACTAAGTGATTTGTCTTTCATGTAGAACTGAATGTTGTGAAAACAATTTTTTTTTTTCCAAACTTACTTTCCTACACTCCTATGTATCTTCACACTGTGGTATCTCATGACGCTACACCCCATAGGATCCTGGATCTGCCAACCGGCTGGGGCCTCACCCCCACGTACACGATGCAGAGGTTGGCGAACATTCAACAGAACACCCCGATTTAACCACTCAAACGGCGCAGGACTCAATGTAGTGCCAACAGTAACTTTTTTTTCCCTTCACATGACTATCTCTGCCTGTTTCAAAAACAAACCATTTTTACAAAAGATTATATTATCTAAATTTTGCTAATTCAGACAAATAGTAGCAGGAGTGGTCTTTTTACCTGATCCCTACCAAGTATATAGAAGGGAAATGAGTGATCACATTTAAAGCAACAGTCAAAACTTTTAAAAGCTGTCGCTGTGTAATTGACATTGAAATTCGGTTCTATTTCTCCGGTCAGGAGTAAGACAAAAGAGACATGAAGCGAAGAGGACTTCTCGTTTATGAAAATATCTCGGAAACGGTTAACTGAAAAACGTAAAACACAAAAAAAAACAAAAGGACAAAATTACTGTATATGAAAAATTGTATGCTTCAACGAGATATACATTTTTTGGGTTGTAACTTTTCTCTACTTCTTACAGTTTGGCGGTTATGAAAAGTTCATTCCGAACGATGAGGTCTTAAGGGGCTATTACCAAGAAATTCAGGATATACATTTTGTTTGGCATGTACATATCTATAATATATGACATTTTAATCCTAATCGCTGGACAATCGGAAATTTAAAAAAATATTCCATGTATGGTATATGTATAGGGTGGGAGATTATCCTAATAATCTTCGTGTCACATCCTTTGAAGATTTGTTTCGTTTCGAAGTCCATTTACCCTTCCCATGTTTAGGACTTACAAGGTCCCTTGAAGATACTGTACTTAAATACCAGGCTTAGTATTTAACCGAATTTTCATTTTTGAATTATACTGTTCCCGACACACACGGTCTTCAAATCGTGTATTTCCGGTGCAATCTTGGTATCGAACTTTGGGTGCAATACAACACCTTCTCTACCTTCCATGTACATTGTACATACGTGCTAGTGAAATTAAGAAATACTATGTTAAATTTTCGTTAGTTTCTCAGACCCTCTATCGATTATTTTATATAGCTTCTAAAATTACTCTTACAAAATCATTCTATTCTATCTACTTCATATTAATCTAGACCAGGTATGTGCGAAAGCATACCTCACCCCAGATGGGGCAGCATTGTGAGATACTGTGATGTAACGTGTCTACTCCTCTATTAGACAGTAGCGTAATACGAATGCTAGTTTTGAGAGGCTTGAAGTGCATATTTATTAAAAAGGAAAGGTACACATTAAATGACAAAACAAAATCATGTTCTGCTCATTACAAATCTTTTAATAAAAGTTTTGAAGTTAAAACACTTCATACCTATCAAAATGAATATATGAATATTATATCCCTTATAAACCTTTGAGTAAAAATTAACAGATAATACTCAATGATTATAGTTTTCACAGTAAAGAAATATAACTCTGCTGCAAATGCTTGCTAATTGGAGGTAGGGAAACATTCTCATGATCTTTGTATCATTTTGCAGAAAATACGAATTAAACTATTTATTTACTAAAGAAATAGTCGTCAGTATTTTTGAAAAGTTATTATCTGTGCTGAAAACTAATTTATTTGGTACGTAAATTAATATATTCCCTCACACAAATTTGATTGTTTAGCTAAGGTCCAATTATGTTTTTCTAAATTATAATTAGTTGCATGTAGTGTTTCACATAATTGCAATAGTGTTAAAGTTATTGTGTTGCTTATAATTTTAATGTCACATATATATATTCTCTTATTGTTTAATATGGTTTGCTTATGGTACACACCAAGTGTGAAGTTGTAATAATAATCATAATCATTAATAATCATCATCATAATCATCATAGTAGTAACAATAATCATTACAATAGTAATGAAAATAATAATAACCATAGCTATAGTCATGACAATAATAACAATAATAATAACAACAATAATAAACTTTAGCTGCAGTAAGCTGTTGTGTACCTCTTGTGAATTATTAGAGACTCAAAATTCATATGCTATATATCCATAAAATCCAAATTATTTTCCACTGGGTATCATAATTATGTGACTTCAATGTAATCGTCGCAGTTTTTTTGAGAATATTTAAAGCTATTAGTGTTTCGTAGATAAATGGTTGTTTAATGTGAGACAGTTTTCTTAAAAATCCCCATGATAGAATTTTGCAAGATGTCGAAATACAACACCGCTTATGATATAATCCGATATGCTTTTAGTTATATGGATTAAACACAACACAAGCACGCGCGTGCGCGTACACACAGACTCAAACAAAAATGTTTCTAAAATTATTTTTGTTCGAGGTCTCAACCCATACATTTACATTGCATTTCGAGGTAAAAATGTTGGATATAATA
Source organism: Hymenopus coronatus (assembly GCA_030762935.1). Lineage (NCBI taxonomy): Eukaryota > Metazoa > Arthropoda > Insecta > Mantodea > Hymenopodidae > Hymenopus > Hymenopus coronatus. Next base: position 40,680,703 of record CM060900.1, read on the forward strand.
CAATGCTTCCTTTACCTAATAGATGTACTCACGTGCATAAAATTTTCCCATAATGGAAGGGAACTGTTTTTGTTGGTACTGAGCAAATCTCGCTCTACCCTCTATAAACGCAATTACCTTATTTCGCCGAGCATAACTGTAGTCACTGGAATGGAAACGTTGTTTACCTCCCTTAAACTTTGGCCAAACTATTGAATTAGCATTAAAATGTATACTTCATGCTGCACTACGGGTGTTTTTAATATCGGTTTGGCTATTACCGTTCGATAACGACAATAACATAATCCTGCGTCTACATCTCGCTCATTATAGCTCTGTTACAGGTAAATGTCATAGCTGTTTTCCAGTGACACATGCAAGTAATCCTTTACCCCTTCCCCTAGAATGCCAAGTTATATTGTAATTGGTTCAACTTTTGTGTGCCAATCATAGCTAAAATAATGTTCATAGAGACGTTATGTGACACACGCCATCATTGCACAAGAAGTGCAGCAGCGTTCACTTGTTAATTCTGATGTCCCTGTGTGTTTTTCAGACCAGAAACATCGAGAACTGTTGGAAAGCTAGGTACTCTGTCATTGTTGTGCTGTCGCTCCTGGTTCCAGCCACCTGGTTTATCTTCTTACCTCACCCTTTTCTCCTGGAGGCGCCCCCTTGTGAGATATAGGTACAATAACCGCATTGGCACGTTCCCGAGACCCAGCCGTCCTCTAATCTTAGAGAATTTATCTCGGCTGAGAGGAACCTGACGATGGAAACATTATTCTATTACAATCTATGGGAATGGGCCACATTTTCTGCGTGTGAGTTACAATTTGCGCTGCTCTTTCATAAGGTTGAACGACTTAAAATATAAATATGACAATTTAGCTCAACTATTAAAGGGCCAATCGAATGGCCGAGATTAGGTATTTTCAACCAATCGCGGTCATCTAACTGGAGCGATATTGTCGAAACATCTTGTTGCAACTGATGTTCATTTCTTTGAAATCATGTCGCACCTGACGCTTGATTATTAATCTCCTGTCTTGGTTATTGCTAACAAGGTGACAATCCAGTCAGCCACCTTCACTTTTAATAACTCAGTTCCACAATTGTACTTTCAATTAATTCAGTTACAATGCTTATTTAAAGTTCTATCCAGTTCACAATGTATTCAGTTCAAAAAAAGGAGTGAAAGCAATTATTATTTGTATTTTTTATGACCTTAAATAAATTGTTTGTTTCCATTTCATGTATTTGATATTAATAGATGAAATAAAATACTTGTTCCCTATATCTATTATTCTTAATGCTATTTCGCTCAGGAGGCAGTGAAGAAAACAAAATATTCGGTAAAAACATGGGCGTATGCGTCTCTAAAATCTGAGAACTAATGTAAGTATTAGAACCATCACCTGATAAAATCTCTCTCCTAAAAGTTATAAATTATTAAGTTACTTTTTGAACTGTCTAACACCCACTGTGTTTTCATCTTTTAGGAAAATTCACGATCAAAGCAAAGCGACGGGTTGCGAGTTATCGACAAGATGAAAATACTCGTGGTATTACTCATGTATATTTTTAATGTTTGAAATCGGATAAAATATAACAAATATCTTGAGTTTTGAGCATGAATCTTGCTTAACAAAGATAAATGTTTTCAAGTTATCCTATTCACGTCTGCATGGAAACTTTGCTAAACCTAAACGTGAATCTTGTAGGGTTTCATTTTCAAAGAGGAAACTCTGCATTTCGCTTGTTAGCACCTCCCTTTGCACATGTTCTGCTAAATGTTAGCGATTGCATAAATTAGTCCCAAGTTGCTAGTGGCAACTTTGTCTGCCATTCTCCTTTTCCTTGAAGAGGGGAAGCACATTCTTCGAGTGCTCTCGTAAAACAAGAAATCGAATCTGTCTCTGCTGGTTGGTAAGCTAACTGCTATTTCCAGAGAATAAACGGCATTTCACAAAAGCTGTTACGTCAATGGGACCTGGCCCGATAAACGCGGTATACACGTTTTTGTTAACAACAGCTTCAATATGATTGCTAGTCTGGTGTTTCATTCAGCATATTCCCCCTAGATATGTGTTTTCTATGGGTGATTATTTAAGGGTTAGTAAAGCTTTGCGCCATAAAGGTGATCTGGGACAGTTTATTTTAAAGCACATGTGTCGCTCAAAAATGCTACAAACAAAGTGTACTGTTATTCATATTAGAAGCAGCCTCACCCACGTTATCCTAGGCATTGGCATACAGGATGGGAGGTGAACAAGTACGAATATGGATGTACGTATATATGTATTTATTTATTCCCTGCAATTAGGTACTGCGCGGTGGCAGAGTTAAATGTACACATTTCACTAAAATAATGAGCATACAGTTAATAATAGTAGATATTACAAATTAATAATAGTATTACAACATAATATATACACGGTTATGGAAATACCTATTTATTAGTCAGTATAGCAATTCTTTGCCAAGCGGGAGACATGGGTTCGATTCCTAGTACCGGCGTAGGGATTTTTCCCCCGCTGGGAGACCTGGATCGGGGTGCACTCAGCCTCGTGAGGTTCCTGGGGGGCCATTTGGGGCTTGAGGGAGAAGTAGCGACTCCAGGTCATGAGAACCACATTAACTTGGGGGGGGGCGGTCGAGGCTCTCACCACATCCCCCTCTCCAATACTGCACCCCATCCATGACGTCTGTCATGGACCGAGATGAGGGACGCAGCGCCTTGGCGGTAGATCAAGGTTCCTTGTGATCTGTCATGCCATGGAATTATTATAGCAATACCTATGTCAGTTACCAGCTTGTTTACGAAGTTACTATGAAGTCTGAACATTATAGTTACAGAATAGTTTTCGACATCCTTGATTACTTCACAACATTTACTTTAATTATCTATAATTTAGTATATTTAAATTACCCCTAAAGCCTTTTAAGGTCAAAGGCAGCCCTGAAACGCTATTATAGGCAATTTATTCCATATTTCAATGATCTTATTAACAAAAGAACATTTTCCTAGGTCGGTTCTGTACCTTCTATCCTTACTTTTATTTGTATCAGTGTTTGAGGTGTTATGACGATCCAGTATTTGCAGTTTTTCTATTTTCTAAAGCTATGTTACTGAGGAAACTTTAACAATGTTTTTATTATTCCATTTCAGACGTTCGCTTGTTTACGTAACAGGTCACACGGTTTACCCTCCTCTGCCCTTTCTCGTGCCCGACTCTAGGTGGAATGATGTATATTAACTCAGCCCAGGGCCGTACAAAACACATTAGACCCTGAAATGTGTGTTTAGTTTATGCCATTGCTGTTAGAAACGGGACAAAATCAGAGACATGTGTTATGTGCATTGCTCTCTACTAAGCAGCAAATTATTTGCATTTTTCTGTTCACTTCCAGCCTGTATAATTAATAATAGTAGTAGTTTTTTTAGACTAAACATTATTTCTGCATGCGAAGTAATATGTTTCATATGAAAACAAAATCCAGTACAGTCCTCAACTGTTCTCATTGTTTATTTAGACACATAAGGCACACTGCGTAGCATTTTTCTACCGGTGGTTGCTATAGTATTATTAAAATCTATATCTAAATTCTGTTTCAGTATTAAGCCTAATGGGAGTAAGCTTGCTGGTGTCTACCCTTAAAAATGTTAAATCTATCTAATTTAATTCTTGTATATTTATTGCTTTGTAGTCCTACTATCTAACTTCAAGTGATGTATAAGGTGTTGGTGTATTTATGTGTATGATATTTTTTTTTCAGATGTTCAATATTGATACATAAATTATTGTGGTTTAATAAAACTACTATGAATTAGATTTAATATTTTCAGATGACCATAAAACTCCCAAAGGTCAAATCCCTAGGTAAAACAACAGTCAGGAAGTATAGGATCAAAAATTGTAGTAGAGGATTGGATTGTGGAAGATGTGGTTGAATTCAAATATTTAGGATGTAAAATATCATATAAAAAGTTGATCAGTTCAAAATGAATGTTTTTAGTTATTTTATTTTCAGTATAAAACATGTTTGAAAAAAATCAAGAAAGCATACAATATTAAAGTTTTACGTAATAACATCGGTACCAAAATTACTCTATGGGATTGAGCATAAATCGCGACAGAAAAACAAAAAGGACTCAAAGGAAACGAAATAGGATTTTTTCTGACCAGTGGCAGCATACAAAAGAAAATATATAAGAAAAAACATATACATATATACATTCTGAGTGAAAAAAAAATCAAAATTCAAAACTAAGTGTATACCTCATACTAAAAATGAATAATGGGCGATTACCACTCCATTTTAATAATTATTAAACAATAGTAAAACGAAAATATGGAATGCCAAATAAAAGGTAGCGGGAAAATATTAAGTAAAGCTCTAAAGACAGAAATATCAGATGCATGTTGGAAGAAGTTATTGTGTTCGCGGCTAATTTAGATATTAAACGTGCGACCTTATGTTTATAAAAACGTATGTGGAAAAGAAAAGAAAGGAAGAGTGAATGACCACTATTCAATCAATTTAAGATTGAAAACAAGAAGGCTTCAGTCAACGATGCTCAAAATGTTTCTCTCTCGGTACTTGAAAAAAGAGTGTATAATATAAGTAGATGAGCAAAGCAAAACGGCTTTTAGAACAATTTACTTTGACATTTGTGATTCCACGAGCCCCAATGACTTCTTTTAAGGTTTGAGGAAGCTAGCGGCAGAACGCTGGATGTGAGAATGTCAGCTATGAATTATTGCTGTCGTGGATGCTACCTCCAGCTTCTTCTGCCTGCTGCACCGTTGACATTTGCGTGTACAGTATGTGACGTAAGGCACAATGGTGGCAAAACACTGCTACTATATAGCACGTAGTGGAAACGTGTTCATGTTTTGGCAAATGCATCACCTACACAGAGACTTGAATGCTTAAACGAGATCGTTGCGTGACGTTCCTTTTCTGTGGTTTATTTTTAATCCTGTTGAATGCATCTGAGCATTGTGCTTGTTGTTTGTGTAAATAATGACGTCTATGCAACTGGAAAGAATAGCGCGCCAGGCAGCGGTAACATAGAACAACGTATATGAAAGCATTCTTTATCTCTATACATGGTATTAAGGTGAATGCAATATATTTTCATATTTAGCAGCTTAATATGTATCTTCTTCAGCGTGTAGATATTTTTTTCTCTTCGTCTGTTTATCCAGAAACACGTAATATAATTTAATATCTCATGTTTTTCCCCTGCACCACGAAATGAACAATACCCGGTAGTATAGACTATCCGTTTTGCTTTTAGATGTTCCACTTCAATACCTAATGATGAACCAGGTAGAGGTCATTAATCTTGCAAATAATAATTCGAACTAATTTTCACATTAAAGCAAACAATGGATGTATTCAAAATGTAAGCCTAGGCATTAAGTCCTCAATTACACTTATTTAAACTTCCATTTCCATTCATTGCTCGATGAAAAAGTAAGTTTTAGATAACGAAAATAATGAATATCTTGGTATTGATAGCCGTGATTTATTATTAGTTTCGTGCACGTACCTCAACACTCGTGATCGCCTGCCCACATGCGTTACGCCTCCCAACACTTCCGCCAAACAAACACATCAAAAGACTTGTGTGCGCCACGTCTGTTTGGACGTACTAACCTACTTGGAAACATACTACCCTAACAACTTAATTTATTATTCTACAAATGAAAGAAATTTAAATGTAGTGTAGTTCTGTACGCTGAACTCGATTAGCGATACAAATATCAGCACATATAGCTCATCAGCCTCTATATAAAGCCGAGCTTATAACGTGAATTTGTTCAGCTTCCACTACCACTTCACTAATGCTGCTATCTCGGTTGCTATCCCGTGAAGTCAGCTGTAAAATATTCTAATAAATAAAATGAATATTTTTAAAAACTAAACGCACCATTAAACATAATGAAGCTATTTTTCATAAGGTGTAAACAAAATAAAAGTTATAAATATTTGGGCTTGCCTACCCCAAAAGAGGCATGCTGAATTATTAACACTATTCAGTTTGCTATGAATACTATTAAATATTAGCTATGATTATATAACAATCACTTATTACTTATCCCTTCACCGGTATGTTTAAAGAAAATGGATACCTTAATTCTGCATTTAAAGGACCCTTTATTTTAGGTTTTAAGGAAATCAGGCTAATAGGACATGATATATATTTTCATAACACAAAAGCTCATCATCTCCTATAAATCAGCTCAAAATTTTAAATTATTACTTTTATACACAAAATATATATTATAGAACATGCAGTTGTTTTTACATTTCTGTGACTCAAACATTCTGGGGTCTGCAAATTGCACCATTGGTATGGATGTTTACCTGCGCTTTATTTAATGTTTGTTAATTTATTAATGTTTAACATGCCTTATGATTTGAATAACAAAGACTTAGATTCAGGACTGTTTCTCCTTATTGTATGGAAAATCGAAAATCTGTGCTTCGTTTTGCGGTCGTGTTTTCTCAGATCAGCTTTAGAGTTTGCATTCAGTAGCTTAAAGCTCAATATTCTGTGAAAGTGGAAGTAAAAATCTAATGTGTTCCATTCACATGACTTTCTCTACATTTCTGCAAAAAATTGTTAGAAAGCTAATGCTTCTATTTAGTTGAAGTTAATTGAGAAAAAATTAGCAGAAATAGTTTTATTACTTGCTTCCTTGAAAATAGAACCGAAATAAGGGAGTACAATAGGTTAAAGCGATAATCAAAAGCTGGTTGCTATGTGGCTGAAGTTCCTTTGTTTGTGTGGACAGGAGTTGACAAATTACAGTAAGGAGTATCTAAAAAACGATCAACTACACGAAAAAATGTATAAAACATAAATTGTGTGTTTTAATATGCTCTACATTTTTTGTGCAGTAAGTTTTTGCCCATCTCTTACGGTTTGGCAGTTATGCAAATTTACTGAAAATTCATTCATAATAAAATAGCTTCAGAAGCTATTTGCAGAAAAATCAAGATAAACATTTCATTTGACTTATAAATTTATTTATTACACAATATTTTAATCAAAATCGTTAGAGCTCTTTTTGAGAAAATCAAATTTTTCGAGAAAAGTTCTATGTAAATGTTAGTTGGGGTGGGGGCTTTTCTTGTAAATCTTCGTGTCCTATTCTTGGAAGGTACAAAACTTAAATACAAAGTTTGGTATTTAACGGTTTTTTCCACAGACACACACACGCAGACAAATACGGACCTTTTTATAAAAATGCTTTTTGGATTCAGGAGGACCTAAAACATGTATTTCCGGTGAAATCTCGGTATCGAACTTTTGGGTGGAATGCAATACTTTCACGATCTACATAGTAGGTGTAGAGAAAGTAAAAATCACTATATTCAAGTGCATAAAAGTGGCTCATAGTATAAGAGGCGTCTTTATGTTAGTATGATAAAATCTCGCCTCACACTGTACAAACATGCCCACCACTTTATCACAGTATAATATGTGTATAGTCTCTGTATTAGCCGGGTACTTTACCTTCCCCAAAGTATTGTCGAAAAACCGAGGGGTAACACTATAAGCTAAGCCTTGTATTTTAATGTTACACAACCGTTTTCTTAACGGAACACCGAAGTGATAGATTTACTTCAGTATTGAAGCGAGAGTTTTAACTTTGGTACAGACATTACTGGCAACAAAAGTAACATTTATTCCAAAATTCACTAAAAATATCTTGATTGCATGTAATATAAATTATTAAATTTAATGAACAGAAATGAATGTTTATCTACCCCTGTAAATAGGGAACTAAATGCACCACTTTTTAAAATTACATCCCTTAAGTGATCTAGTTGAAATATTCCTATAGTGGGCGTTTCTTTTTAATTTTATCAAAGTGGAAAAAAATTGTTAAAGCTGCATAATTACACAAATTTACTATTTAAAAATCTAATTTGTAGTCAGTATTAATCAGCAAGCCACTCAATTTATGCACTTCAGTGTCTTGTGAAAATTTTCAGCCCTTTAGTTGTATTTTTGTGAGAGAAGTTAGATTTTGGATTTCAGAAAGTAACAGAAAAGTGAACCTGAGAAGAATGGCTTTAAAATTTGATATAGAGAGTTATTTAACCTGCTCAAAACATATATTACAGCCGCAATCAAACATTGCAAATATGTAATTTAAGCTATAGTGCATTTTAGAACAAAAAATCCAAAACTAGACATACCAGAAATACCAAAAATGCTCAGTTATGTTCTCTTAATATTTCTAAAAATATAGGATTAGTTATTCCCATTCTATAGCGGCAATAACTTGAAACTTTGTCTCCATATCATTGATAAAGCTCTCCTGTATCGAACAATAAGTGTCATAGCTTTGTCTATTTTAGCAACACATGCGAATAATCATTCACTCCTTCCTTTAGAGCGCCAATTAATGTAATTTGGTTCATCCTTTCCTTATGTACCAACCGTAACGTAATGGTTATAGATATGCAGATTATGCAACTGACCCTTAAATTTCAGATTACTTATAAAATCATTAATTGTTTAGATCTTATGTCCCAGATTTTCTTTAGGCCAGACACAAAAAGAGCTAATACTGGCTGAGAGGAAGTAAAGTTTGATTAACTGAAAGTGGAAGCCTTACGGAGAAGAAAAACATTACTACAGTCTAAGAAAATGGGCCAAATTTTATGTACGCAAGCGCACGCATGATACACGCCTTTCAATCACATAGTTTTTGTACCGAATAAGATTGCTCTACGGTAACGTGCGAGCTCGCATATTGATGAACTTAGGTTGGATTCCTGGAAGTGGACACCCTGATGAGAGGGTTTTCGTGGTGTTCTCTGGTTGGTAAGGCAACAACAGTTGGCTTCTCTTCAATCACGAATTTCCCCTCCTCGTATCTTTTCATTTTTCTTCCCTTTTCATGTTTTAGAGCAATGTACATCGATGTGATCGGGTAATCAATCTTGAAATCATAAGGGATCTCTGCGCGTCTCTTTTATTTCCTCGTCTGCAGGGGGAAGCAATGGGCACTATATAAAATTATGTTGGGTCAAGGTGAGATGCGTCCCCGCCGTTCTCTGGTCAAGGGTCATACGTACAGAGTGCAGACCTAATTGAAATGTAACAGCGCTATGGGGATTAAGAATGTTGCAAACGGAGTAGTGTGGCACACTCACTGTCCGCTCACAACGATGTATAGTGCGGAAAAACGTAAATTGGTTATTATTACTGTTTTTGCTATATTTTCAACTGTGTGTCAAACTACTGGCAAGATACTTTGCTGAAAACATCGAAGGTACGGCACTCGTAAATGTGTAGAAGAACTTGTTTCGGGGTTCTTATCTATTGGTGCATAAACCTTGCTTAGCGAATTATCGTAGAAGAGACTTCCCCTTCAAATCTCTCAAAAGGTTTACTGTTTTCCATTCCATTGAATATCAGCATTATAAAAGCAACTGAATTAGTAAGCCATTGAAAAACTAATAAATGTATGTACAATTTACAATTAGTTTGTGCACAATATTGTAAATACGCATAAGGATTAATATACCTATACGTTACATCACACTGCTGTCATGATATGCGTTACATTAATTATAAATAAATACCACTTTCACGCATATGTGTAAATGTTTAATAGAATATGAAATGAAATCATGAAACATTCCAGACCGAATTCTTCCGTCTGCCTTTTTTTTTTTTGTCTTCGCTACTCAAAAAGCGAGTGTTGAAGAATATATTGCCTGAGACTATAAGCAAAAGTGCATGTACTTTAAATGCGCATTATAGTCACATTGTCATTTACAACCCATTCTTCCCTGCTCATAAATTATGCAGTGAAAGTAGACTCGATATTATTCACAGTAAAATAAGTTTCAGCATAATACTTAAAAATAGTAATGTATAAGATGGAAACTTAAAGATTTAAGTGCGAGACCGGCTTTTTGTTTTTATTATTATTATTATTATTATTATTATTATTATTATTATTATTATTATTATTATTATTTTACGAAGTGAAAGAATTCGACTAGCGGCATTAAAACGCTTGCACCCTTAAGAGATATGCATTAAAATCAGCACCATTAAATAAACCTAAGGAGCCTGAAGAAGACATGAGAAAATGTACTCCAATTGGACACAATATAGCTAGGATTGTGTTCTTTAAGTATGAAAACAAAAGCTAAGTACATTGTAATATTTGTTCGCTGCTACATAGAGGGTTACATAGTCACAGATCTCCGTCAAATGGACAGGTTACCCGAAGACATTACATTCCACGCTTTCGGCTTTTATGTTGAAATTTATATACCTGTATGTGCGAATATAGTAAAACACCGCTGAGGGGCACCTCTATCAGACTTTAAATTCTTTTACATGTCTTAAATCTACGACACGGGACCAACGGCTTTACTTCCCTTTCGAAGGAAGGCACCCTAAGCATTTTAGTCCGAAAAAAAGTCGATTACACTCCGTGGGATTTGAAGCAAAGTTAGGAACCAGAGTTTGACATGTTATCTCCAGACCACGCAGGACGACTATCGATTGTTAAAATCTAGTCTAATACTGAAACGAAGAACTACAGATATTCTCATAGAAAGATAAACTTCTTTATTAATAAATACAATTGTGTTGATATGTTTTTTTTTCGTAGTCGGCTTACCCTCCCCTTACATAGAACTGGCACCCCCTATGACTTACAAGCGGATGCCTAGGAGTCAGAATCCTGTCGGGAAGCTAACAGCACAAAACACAGAATGGAGAACCTGGAACGAGTGGTTCACCCGTAGCCAGGCATGAGCGTGAGGAAGTACATGATATAAAATGCAAGCAAAATGGATGGTATTAAATATAATTCTGAAGCAAATGGTGGACTGAGTGGCGGGCATCGCAGGCGATGACACTGTTGATACATGAAGATGGAGCCCCCTGTGGAATGTAGTGGCGGGAAACCGGAGAACCCGGAGAAAACCCGATCCTGGGATCGAACCCGGGGAATACACAACTATACTTCCGGTAAGTTACTATTATGCTTTCGACGCCTTCTAAATTCATCAACATCCACGGTCTGCGTTTAATTGAATGAAGTGAAAATTTCCAGGATTCATCTAAATATCTAAATGTGAAATGTCATCTTCCGTGGTCTAGGGGTAACATGTTTGCCTCTGGTTCCAAGGCCGCGGATTCAAATAGGGGATAGATTTTTTCGGGCCTAAAACTCTTTAGCTTGGCTTCTTTCGCAAGCGAAGTAAAGTGGTCTTTCACAGCTCAATATAGAACAGGACGCTAAGAACAGCAAAATTTAAATTTCTGATTAGTATTAATACTTTGCAGTATTCCCTTACCATAGTTATAATGAAGTACATGGAATTGTGTCAATGTTATAAAAAGTTACTTATGTTGGTAAGGATATACTAAGCCCTCTCTGTCCTACCCGAGTCACAAACCTCACCATGGAGAAGAAAGTTAAAGCTATTGCGTGGGTTGCGGCCCGGGTGAGGTAGAGGGATTACTGTATTCCTACCAACATAAAGATATTGCGACAATTCCATGTACCCGAGTGCACTTAAGGTAAAGAATCACTTCAAAGCATTAATAACTGATCTGAAATTTTAACTGTATAAAACATTATGACCTTTTCTCTCACATTTAAATTATATTGAATTAAATTGACATTTATTTATGGACGCTTTATAACTGCTGCGGTACTTGTTTTTAATATCTCCATTTCGCCGTAGCAGAAAATATTCGAGCAGTTTGAAACCAATGTATAACTTTCATACTCCAAATTTTATAGTTATGCGTGCTTAAAAGTGATCCATTCTCTCTAAATTTGCAATAGTGTTTCTCTCTGCCTTAAGTTTTCCACTTTAAGAACAAACTTTGGGTCAGCCGGTATCAGTTATCAAAGTGAATAACCTGAAGAACAACTCAAGGACATAAACTCATTCAATGGAGGATGTTAGAATAGTACTGGTACACAAAGAAAAGCTAAACCAAATTAAATATACTTTGGCGTTCTACAGGAAGGGGTGATTAATTATTTGCATACCTTATATTGAACAACAGCTACGATACCCACATATAAAAGAGCTTTTACAGCGACATGGAGAAGAAGATTAAAGCAATTACCCTCATCAAACGGAAATAATCAAACCGATATTTAGGGAAAAAATGAGATTTAAGTTGTTGGGAATTCGACCATATTCTGCTGAAAGGTTTAAAATAATCTGTCATCCAGTGGCTGAAATTATGCTCGGCAAATGTAAAGGGCGGTGCGAGATTTGGTCATTATCAACATAAACAGCTGCGTTCTATTATGCGCCACACTTTTTTTTAACCAGGCTGTGCCTGCATATCTTATGAAGCACTGTATTATAATTTAATGTTACTATATTGTTATTAAATCATTATTATCATAACAGTAAGACTGCATTGTTAAAACCATGCAAGTAATTCTATATTGAAGCAGAACATTTTTAATTACACTAGGCTTCGTATCAGCCCATTAAACCTGTTAAACATTGTTATTTATGAGCAGCTAATATCGTAAGAATATTTCAGGTTAGTTTTACTTTATATACGTATATAAGTATATCAAAACAATTTCCAAAATCTTGACGTGATGAAAGGTATCCATTAGCCTCTGTGGAACATTCAGTAAGTAGTGGATAGCGCGTTAAAGTTTACGATTTTCTGGCGTTACAAGTTAAAGAAGCGCGAAACTGCCAAATGGTTAGTAACCACATTTACTACGTCCTCGAATGGCTACAAAATAGTTTAAGGTGGTTCAATCATAAAATGTTACCAAAACTATGGTAAAAGTTTGATGTGTACAAATCGCATGACTTTCTCCATGTATTTCGCAAATAAACTTCGAACAAAAGACTATTCATCTATTTCATGCTAGTCGAGATAAATATTAGCAGAAATAGTCTTATTACCTAGTTCCTTATAACCAAAAGTGCATTACGGGAATACTCTAGGCTAAAGCAATATTCGTAACTGTTAAAATTATCGCAATGCAATTGTTTTTGAAATTCGGTTCTCTTTGCATGGTCAGTAGTAAAATAAAAGAGAGACATGAATGGCGAGATCCTGTTTGAGAAAAACATAAGTATTTTAAAACTGACACCAATAATAAGGGATTATCTCGGAAATGTTTTGGATCCACAATAAAAAAGTATATGCCATAAGTTGTTAGCCTTTACGAGCTCTACTTTTTTTGTGTAGTAAACTTTTGTCTTTGTCTGGAGGTTTACCAGTTATGGGGAATACATAGTTTGTCACATAAATATCTTAATTAAAATCGTTAGCCTTTTTTGATACGGTCAAAAGTGCTCAATTTTTTTTTTTCGTGTACAGATTAGTTTGGTGTGGGAATGTTTTCTTTAAAATTATTCCTGTGGCAACATTGGAAGACACTAAATTCGAACACCAACTTTGGTATTTAAAGGACTTTTCGTTTTTGAGTTATGCTACACGCAGACATACACACGGACTTTAATTTTTAAAAATGCTTTTTATGGATACAGGGGATCTCAAAGTATGCATGGTTGTGCCGTAACCGACTGGTTAGACCACTCGCCTCTCACCAAAGTCCCATGCGACCGCATATGGGATTTATGGTGGACAAAGCCGAGCAGGGGCGGGTTTTCTCCGGATTCTCGGTTTCCTCCGACATGGCATTCCACCGGTGCTCCATGTTCATTGCAAGTATCATCAGTGGCATCACCTGCTGTGCCGTATGTAGCAAAAACAAGGATTAGACGCAGGATTTCCGATGACACTTGCATATGACATTTTTGTGTGGAATACAATACCTTGCCTACCTACTAGGTGGTAAATAGTACTAGGTAGAGAAAGCAAATAGAAAGCAAATACTCAATAAATTAATAAATAAATAAATCAAAAGCATATTACTTCAAAAATTACAGAAAATACCAGTTGTTATTTGCTTGTCGCATTTCAGATAGCAATTGACAGATTAAAACTGGCAGAAGCTTATAACAGAAGCTTATTACTGGGCATGAAAATCTTTCAAACTTATATTCTCGGCAACCTTATTCAACACATTTCCATAGTCAAAATGCTCCACACATTGCAATTGTTTGCTAAGCTGTTCCAAAACTTCTGTATTGCCTAAAGTGCATTAAAGAAAATAACAATTTAATTTCTCGAATTATGCTCCAACTGTGTGAAATAAATTATTAACTTCTGAAAAAATACGAGTTTTGAAAATACGAAAAAAAGTATTTTTCTAATATAATTGGTGTTTAAGATATTACAATCTGATACGATTTATCTATTTGTAAACAATTTTTCTGTAAAATATGAGTTTTGACAACAGTATTTTTAAAAATGCACCAAGTGGAGAATTTTATGAAAAAAAAAGTCATTATAGGTATTTCTAATTTGAAAATTGTTAAAAATTATCACCGCTATAGAGTACCATGTGTATAAATTACAATAAGGTATCTGTAATTCTGTAGATTTTCGAAATGTTACAAATGTGTCACGCAAACGGTATTAATCATCACCTACTGAATACAGAGAGGGATCCAAAATTTTTACGGGGGAGGGGCTAATATAGATGAAACGTTTCTTTAAAAGCAGAAAAATACAGTCAGGTATTGACTTATTACGTTAGTACGTTTGTAGAATTAATATAGATTACACATTGATGACCTAGTTTTTGGAAACATCAATTTAAATAGTGAGGAAATTTACATAAAGAAACTTAAAACTCGGGTATATACGTCTGTGAAATTTCACATAAAAATGTTCAAAATGAAAACTGGTTAACAATAAAGTAATACTGTGTATAAAATTTGTGAAAGTATATTGTTTTTCAGTTTGTATATCTGAGCTGCTAAATAACTGAAGCTATAAGCAGACACACAGACGCATGCAATTTTTAATAGGCACGCTTAAATTTAAGCATTGTTTGCTCGAACATTTTTTTCAGGAATTTTCTAGATTCAAAATGTTCCATTCCATGCAAATATCTTCCTGAATCTTTTTAATACATTTAAAAAATAGTTCAAGTCAGTGTCCATACAACTTTTCGGAATTTTCCTTCAATTTTTAAAAATAAATTTTTAAATTTGATAAATAAACAGTTTTGAGGGTATAATTTTTTACAATAATGACAGGATTATATTAACAATGTGGTATTATAGATCTATGTGAAAACTTTTTAAATAAAACCTCGGATTTTTATGTGAATAGCTGAAAGAAATATATCGTGTAGAGCAGTTTTATCAGAACAATGAATACAAGCCATAAAATGGCTTATTGCTTTTCAGGAAAATTCCTTCCCACCACAAATTACAATTTATATGAAAGAGTTTTCGAAATTTTAGATTTATTAAAAAATGGCTCCAAGGTTTTGATTGAAACAAATAATGTGTATATCCTGAATTTTTAGGAAATAACTTTTGAAAGTTTTTTATTGCAGAAAAATTTGTATAACTGATACACTGTAAGAGATAGACGAAAACTTGCTATGAAGAACTGTAGACGTCATTAAAACACACAATATATGCCTATAAATGCTTATAGAGTTAAGTCTTTGCGAGTTATTCCTTGTTATTTATTTCGGTTTTGCAATTCTTGACGTTTTTCAATTCGTTTCAAATCTCTTTTGTTTTACTCATGGCTGTGGAAAGAAAAACAAATGTTAGTAGCATCTCATGAGGACGCTTTTAGAAGTCTTGTCCGTCCAATAGCCTAGGTATCCCCTTATTTGTCTTTTATTTAACAAGAAAGCAAGCTTTGAGTCCATTTCTGTAAATGTTTAACTTGATCAGGATGAAGTATATCTTATTTTAAGAATATTTTGTTAGCAGAACAGATACAGCAAGTCCTTGAATGGAATACATAAAATTGTTTTCTTTAATTAATTGGGGCCCCTCTATGGCTCCACCTATGCAGAAATTCTTCTATTAAAGCGGATGTACCTAGAATTGGAACTGAAGAATACTTTTTGGAAATAAGATGTATAAATTCTGAAAATGTAGTAGATCCAGAAATCCCTAGGGACACACACTTGGGGGTACTAATTTCATTCCCAGGTGGAACACAATAAGGGTGCGCGGACAGTATGGAATGGTAGGTGTACTTTATTTCCGTACAGCATACCCAGTTCTCTTGCATCCCTTATTCATCGCCACTAGGTGACTGCAGGGACCACAAGACCTGGCTGGGATAGCCACCTTGGGAATTGCGACGGCACATTTCTGTTATTCATGGACGTCCGCACAAACTTGCGATTTCTATCTGCTGTGGAGGCTACACACCAAAACCAGCACTCAAGTTGGGAAATTTGCATACACTTTGGTTACGTTTGTTTCGTAGTCATTCTTATATATGTTTTCTATATTTCATATGTCAATAAAGTAGGCAAAGAATATTAAGAAACACACGTGGTATAATGCACATTTCTGAAACTTCAGACGAGTGCGCCAAATAAGGCCATGCTAAGGATTATTTCGATGTAATTCATATTTACTGGGCCAAATGTTTAAAAGTTTTATAAACATACTCACAAATATATGTTTTCTATATTTCATATGCAACTAAAGAATGCATAGAATGCTAAGAAACGTATGAGGTATAATGCAGATTTCCGAACTGAAAGACAAATGTGACAAATAACAAAAGGTTTTGTTCGATGTAATTCACATCTACAGGGCTAAATGTTTGATAAACACATGTCTTGAGTCTTGGGGAAAAGGAAACTATAGAGGCTATTGAATAAATAAAAAGAATATGCCGTTACAACTTTGTATTTTTTCTTGCTTAGACTAGCAGTTCCAAGTAAGACCAGTTCAAATTCTTTTACTTCAGGTGCAAGGCAGGCATGACAATTTGAATAACTAAGTAAGATTCTGAACAAAAATGTTTCCAATTAAACAATGAAATATGAAAGCTCAATAGTGACAAACTTACTTAAACAGATTCAAAAGTAAAATCGTACCTTTCCTTTTTATAACAACATAAGGAACTGTAACAACTTTCGCATATTACACATCCCCATTTTGTCCTCTTTACAAATATAATCCTTGCCTTATACGTCTACACATGCTCTCTCTGAAGTTTTTACCAATAAAACCACAAATGTGATATAGAACTCTTTATATATATATTAAAGTACATTAAGTATAATTTAACCATATATAATACATATTTTAGTAAAAAATAAATGACAACATAATCAATAGTGCACTTAATAATTTTTATTGTAGGCTAAAAAGGTCCATACGCACAGCTTGTCTTCTGTTCCCGTACATGCAGAGGAGGAAATAATGGTTGATGTGCTCTAAGGTTCAAGAGGATAATGCCACCAACCGATATTACGCAGTGCTCTTCATAAACCATTAGTCAAATGCTTCAAGTACTTTTACATAGAATACAATATCGATGTCATTGATGGCTTGTGATGACTGGTGTTGTATACCAAGAGCCAAAGGAATGCAGCAAGCTTATGCTAAACTAATCTAGGTAGTCCAATTGTCCCGTATTTGGCGTCTGCATATGTTCCTTCGTGCATTAAAGAGCTGCAGAACTCAACGGGGATATTTCAAGTTAAAATTGGAAAGAGGAGAACAAGAACTGGCTCAGGAATATTCCTTCTATCTCTCTTGCTTATCGTGGAGACTGTGAGGCGGGTCGAGCATATTGAGAGCGGCAAAACAAAATATTTCTAGCTAGTTTCCCACTCGCCAGTTTTAACTTAAATTAGCCCCGCTGAGTTCTGCAACTATTTCAACGCACTAGAGGATATCTAGTAAAAATACGGGATAGTTGAGCCAAATGGCACTAATAAGATATTCACACTGAGAAATAAATGACAAATTCTATGGCCGTGGTAATTAACCATAAACTGAATTTAGTCCAATGTCTACTCAACTAAATTTTGGAGAAGGTTTTCCTTACCTATTCAGAATGTCAAAACAAGACTCAAACCCAAAGTGTCTTTATAAAAATAGATAATTTATATCTAAAAGTTACTTTTAGAATTATGTGAACTTAATCATGTCAATCAGTCAAGTTAATTTACACTAGATATCCTCTAAAATGACGTGTAGGACTGTATATCACTGACAACTTTATTAAACCACTACATTGAAAAGTTGCCTGGTGTTAAATGTCCTAGCTAACCAGGGCGTCATAACCCTCAGGAGTCTGTACAGTCACCGCAGAAAACGTGGTCAATTAGAATGCAATGTTCCAGTGATTGTAGCCTCTTTATTGATCATATGAATCATTACATTGATTTTTTTTTTGCGCATTATACTTTAAGTTATCTTTGTATCTCTAGTTTAGTAAAGTTTTGTAACTCAAAGTAAATATATCAACGTGATTGCAAAACTTTAGCTTGTTCTCAGCACTAAGAGCTACTTGCAGTTGTTTGAACGCAAAACATAACGGACTATAGAAGTGAAATTTCACAGTGCTATATTTCTGTAAAGATTTTTCTAAAAATTTTACTGTGATGACATTCCTCTTTGTGTTACTACGAGTATCAAATTTCGTTAAAACTGAATATGTACTTTGCAATATAAACATTATTTCATGTAATGTTAATCATTTCATCTCTAAAATCAATCATTCTTATGAGCAATAATTTTGGAAACATTACTATTGCTGTGAGAAGCGCTGTCCACTTAGTCAACACAGCTAAATACATGATTAACTTTCAAGGTCCATTGGAGGATATCCCTTTTGCCAGAGACAAATTTTAACAAAATGACGATGTCCATAACAATGATGATAACTTAAATTTTCTTCCAGTAAGAGATCATATATGAACCCTTTGCACCATACATCAGTGGCTTCTGTCGTTTTAGTTTGACGTATCTCTAACATCCATTGCCACAAATTACACCTATCTTGGAATATTGAGACTTCGAAGTCTAAGTCCTCTATCTCAAAATATTTATCATCACTCAGCAGTACTTAAAATCATAAGGTTAAATTGCGAAGCATCCTCTATGCGTTGGCTATTTTGCAGTACAGCTGGTATTCTGATTCCTAGGTGCGAGCCCAGACAAGTGGACTTAAAGGGCATGTAAAAGAACTCCGACGTTACGACACCGGTTGCAGCGTAGCTAACAACAAAAACTTTTCCTTTCCCAAGAACATATGTACCGAAGATATTCCATAAACAAATTGGATACCGAGATTACACTGGAACTACATGTTTGGAGATCCCATGAATCAATGACAATTATTTTGGAAGAAGATCTGTCTTTCTGTGTATTTGTGTCTCTAGGGATCATAACTCAAAAACGAGAAACCCATTAAATGCCAAACTTGGTATTTAAGTTTGTCTCTCAAGGATGCGAGATGCTATTTAACGAAATTTCCGCAAGTCATAACTGCCCTTTAGGCAGAAAAGTTTGAAACACAATTTGCTCAAAAACTTTCCGTAATCATTTTGATAAAAAAAACGTACATATATTAAGGATGTTTACCTGAAGTATAACATGTGTATCTTGAATTGTCACTGAAGTCCTCATCAATCTGAATGACTTTTGCGTAATACTAAACCGTATGCGATAGAAAAAGAAACTTACTTCACAAAAAATGTAAGTCTCGTCAAAACACAGAATTTATGTCCTATATTATTACTTATACTTTTCTCAAACAGGAAGTCGTCCGTGTTTATTTTGTTTTACTAAGGACCATGCATAGGGAAGCGAATTATTGCATAGAAACTGCTTTTGATAGATTTGAGCATCGCTTTAACCTAGTGTATTACCGTATTTCCTTTCTACTTAAAAATAGCAAGAACATTCTGCAATGTTTATCTGAACTAGCACGAACAAGAAGGAAGATTAATCTTTAGTAAGGAGTTTGTTGCAGAGCAGTCAGAGAAAGCCATATGAATGAAACACGTCAGATTTGTTTTTAACTTGCAATATGCGTGCATCGTGGGTTGGAGTCTGATATTCTAATTCTTAACCACGAATTAAACATGGATTCAAGACCACCGATGCGGGCGAGGATTTTCGAACTTTATAGGATTCATACCCGCCCATTCAGCTTGCGAGGCTGCACGTCATTACGAAACTGTTATTTTATTCAGCATCTCCAAATCCAAACTACATGGAAAAAATTGTAAAAATTTTGATTTCAACAAAAATGGATCTAACGATTTTGATAAAATAAGTGTATTAAAAATATTTATATGACAAGTAAAATGTATATCTTGAATTTTTTGGAATGGTCCCCGAAGACCTCTTCATTTTGGTCGAGATTTGTGTAACTTGTAAACCGCAAGAGATACACAACAATGTATTACACAAAAATATAGATCCCGACAACATGATTTATGTCTTATACAGTTTTATTTTGGAGCTATTTGCGAGATATTCCTTGATGTGGTTTCAATTTTAAAATCTTTGTAGTATTGTCCAACAGGAAGCCGTCAGTATTTCCTTTACTTTACAGCTGTCCATGAAAGTTAAGCAAATATCAATCACAATCGTATAGCGAGCACTTTTAAAAATTAAACTATCGCTTAAGCTTTGTGTATACCCTTAGTTACCTTCTTATAAGCAACTGAGTAATAATGTCGTTCGGCTAATGATAATCTTGATTAGCATGGAATAGAAAGACGAAACATTTTTGTAAGAAGTTTGTTTACATAATAGGTAAAGAAAGTGAAATCAATGTAACACCTAAGATTTTTACGTATTTTTCACTATCAAATCTGTAGTTAAAGGTGCTTATGACTGAGATTTCATGAGAAAAATTCACAAAAAGTGGAGCTCTTTTACTTTCATTCCATAAGTAATGTAAACATTCCTGAATACAAAAGGTATAGACGCCTTAAGCCACTGGAGCTTCAGCAAAGCATTAGACGTAAAACTGTACTAGACTAGATAAGATAAATTTCATTTCAACAAGATCTCTTTCGCACTGTGGAAAGTAAAAGTAAAGTAGTGCAGAAGAAGAAAAGGTCAGTAAAGGCAGCACAGGATAGGAAAGGGAAAGCCGGATTTTAATGTGAGCCATGCACTCAAATCTTTCCTTGTTTTGTCGCTATCGATATTTTCAGCATTTTTCTTCCTGTGAAATGCTCTTTGTGGATCAGTTTTTCTGTTATCCAAACAAAATTTGCTGTAAATGTTCACAAAACTACAATAAATAAGAATTGCTCTAGGTATTTCTTTAAGATGTATTTTAGTATATGTTTTTAAGTTTCAAACACAAATATTATATTTTTGTGACAAATAAAGTACATTCATAGATTTAAAAAATTGGAGCCTGAAACTAAAGAAAGACAGAGGAACCAAGGGGAATTTCAAAAAGTGGGTGTATTGTGGATCTTGGGTTAAAATATAGACCAATAGTCCACATTTCCAATTTTCATTAACTTTTTATTGCAAGGGACTTTTTGTGACGTGACTAAAACAAACATACTTGACCATAACTTCCAAACCATCAAAGCAAATGGAATGAAATTTGTACTGTAACTTATTTTCATTATATTACATCAGCGGTATATATTTCAGAAATCTAACATTACTATTTTGTAATTTCAAACTTTCTGTCATGCATGTCCTTAAATAAGTGACAGTAATATTACAATAGCATCTTGTAAGTATAAGGCTAATTATTTGAGGTGTGTATGCAATATTCGGTAATTCGCCTACCAATATTTAGACAGGTTAGTGGACTTTAAACTTTTATATTGATAATCCTCTGCACAAAGTTGTATACTTCCGGGCTGAAAGAACGCTCTGAAAGCATGAGTGCCACACACGATTGGAGCAGTGGAGAAGTCGTTTGGAATCAGCGCTACCTACCACTCATGTCACCTCTTCACTTTAAAAGGCTTCGCTTGTATTCATCTCTCTTTCGACATACACAAAACCTGCAGTTTGAGCCCTTATTTTCCCCCCACAAAATGCTACGCGGTGTTCCATTTATCTCAACACTGTGCACAGGGAGCTTTAGTGAAATGGAATATAGTTGTCGTGTTAAGACTTGGCTTGATGGAAGCTGTCGTCTCCAGCTGAGGTAAGAAAAAATGTAGCCGAGATGGAAGACGTGCTTGCTATTATCCTAAGCTTCCTGCGGTAGAGGTAACGGAAACAGAATAGTCCAAGGTGACAGGTGGAGCACCAGGGAAAATCTCCCTATCCTGCATAGTCTTGAAAAGCGGCACGCTGGAAGTTCCCCAGAGAGCGGACTGGGAGATGAACGTGCAGCACAAGTGGTTTCCCTCTTGGGACTTCAGAGAACACTTAACTGAATACATTATGGCTTGTCCTTAGGGAGAAGAAGAGAACGCTACAATATACCTATTTATATAACACATTACATCAACCCTCAAGACTGAACAAAAAAGTACCAGTCTGTTCAAGTATTCAAATCTTTCCTGCGATATAAATTGCAAATAGTCCTCCTAACTTGGCCTGCTTTACCATAGCACTGTTTGAAACTTTGACACATTCTTCACAGTATCTAACCCAAACTCTGCAACTTGAGAAACAGAATCTATGTAAGTTTTAGAATAACATGGGGAAATTACTCAATCAACAAGCTATGTGAAATTGAACCGGACAGTGATTCAAAGTTCCATAGAAAACCACTTTAGAAACTAAGATAACTATGCATTATCACTCTCTAACAACCACATAGAAATCTATTGTGTAGAAGTCATTTATGAAATATGTTTACAATGATAGGGAGATTAAGGATAGTTTAAGCCTGCTGGTTTTCTATCTACTCGTCAAGATCCGTGTACTTAGTCACGTATGAAGCTATTTCAGGCTACAAGCCATACAGGGAAATTTATCATTGTTCTCCTTTTAAGGGGCATGACTGTGTCAGGGTAAAGTGTCCTAGGAGGGGTGCCTCTGGGGTAAAAAGGCATAACTATGTGGAAAGTATCGTTGGTGTGATGGAGTGTATAAGGTAGATAAAGGTTAGTTTCAGGTAACTTATTCTTTCCTAGACTGCTCAATTTGATGCTTATTTAATAAACAGGTATTGTTGTTTAATACTAAACTTACTTAAAAGAGCATATGGATCTGTTAAAGCTATTTACTTACAGCGCTATTAATTTATTTCTGGTAACAACTATACTAAATCAGTGTCTTTCCTAGGATAAGCGTATGCAAAAATAGAACAAAAATACACACGTAGGTCTACTATTAATGGAGGTTTACCAAACTAACGATCTAAATTGCCAACCAGTCTAGCGTTTAAACAGATTAGATACTGCTTTCTTTTTGTTTAGAAACTTCTTAGTATTCAGGCACTTAAATTTACACTAAATATACTCTTTGGTAAATAAAAATCACATTTCTAAAAAGATAAACCCTTAAAAATTGCATTATTCTATACTACGAATTCAATATGAGTGGCTTAGCAACTGCTCACGTATTTCCCTTTTATATTCACAAATACTATTACAAATATTCTCTTAAATAAATATGCAGGCATCAAAATTGCATTAATAAGCAGGGCAATAAATCTTACATTTAGTGAACGAATTTCATACTCAATTAGTAACTTGTGAATAACCAGAGGAATTAAAGCTCCAAAGATTATTAATTTCAGCTCACGGATGAGTTAAAATTGTTTCAGTGAAACTGTGTACTTTTGCACTGACGAAAATGTTAATTTATTGCCTATCTCTCTTGGTAGCTCAAAAGTAATGAAGCAGGTACCTCTAAATTTGATGGTGAATTAAAAACAGAAGTGAAGTATGTGGTACTTATGGACGCTCTTTTTTTTTTGTCGTCCAATTTTATCTTGGGCATGAAAAATCACTTACTTTTGCTCAAAGGCCTCTTTGAGGTGCTTTCACGTGCCGCAAATCTACGACATGGGACCACCAGCTTTACTTCTCTTCCTAAGAAGGCCTTAAAAATCCGAACTAATCCATCGCTCACCGCGAGTTTGAACCCGCAAGTTAGCCATAGACCACGGGGCCAACTTTGAAGGCAGAGATTTGTCATTACATTCCCACATTAGAGCAAAATTCGGCATTAAGCCTCCTCTTCTCCTTAGTCATAGCCAACATTCCTCCTTAGTCATAGCCAACATTCCTGTTAGATGTGCAAGAAAACTCTGTCGTTCAAGCTTATAGCAGCAAGAAAATAATACTTACTTCCGTTTCACAAAGTCATGTCCAAATTCTCTTTACTAATATGCACTAATGTTCAGTGCACCAGTTAAAGAGTGGAAATAAAGTCACCCATTACCCTTTTGGGCACCGGAGAACAAAACCACATTATTGTAGTACTTTGGTTTCCGGTTTTTAATAGTATATGCCTTTGGTGCACTGTGAGAATTTCTATCGGATTACTGTTGTAAATTCATAATTATTGTGCAATAACGCTCTCAGCATTAAACGCGGTTACCCATTCGGTGAGTAACACTGGCGCCTGAACATGGGCATTATGAAGAATTAATGCGATGTCCTAAACGATTTCAGGATGTGGCATTTTCTTCAAGCGAGTAATAATCCTGTTGGTTTGCCTCCAAAATTCTATGCTTGTGTTCAATAATACTTACTAGGGCCATATTGGGCTTTGAGCAAGTTTTATATGACAAATTGATTTTTGTTGGAAGACGTTTGTGAATTTATATATTATTAATGCAAGCGAATTAACATTGTGGTTTTGTGAAGAGTTCTATATAGAAATGTTGATATAATAACTAGGAACATTTAAAAATCCGTATTATTTTGACTGAACAAAACTAGCATCATTAGTATTTTAATTGAAGGCCGATATGAATCCTCAGATAAGGCCAATTCTGTTTAATATTCATTAGCTGTTGTTTCTATTTTAAGTAAAGCACATATCTTATTGATAGACGTAAAAATAATATGAAGTTTAATATATGCAATAATTGTGTTCTATCATGACATTTTATTGAATTGAGATTATAAGAAGGTATAATGTTAGTTTAAAGAATAGCTCATTATAAATAATTGAAAGGATTTTTTCTGTTTTTTCGTCTTTTCCAACGGATTACCCTCTTCTTTTGAAGGACTTACACCCCAAGGACTTAGAGGCCAATTATTTGGGTCAGAAGGCTGTCGAAGAGCAAGAAAGCTCTGGATAACAGATACGTAGGATGGGTAATTATACCAGTGCCTATATAATAATTAAAAGCCTAAAATAAAATCAAAGATAACAATGTCTCTAATTTTTCCTGAGTTTTTATATTGAAATGAGAGATTTTTGGTCCGAGTTATGGAATTAAGTTTAATTTTGTGTGTAGATGTCCAGCAACCAGGTCTCTTCAATCTTAAACACCTTGCAACAAATGAGCTGAAATTGGCATTTTAGTAAGCTATTGAGAAATAAAATTCAAATGTGTAGCTGTATATTCAAAATTGTATTATCTCTATCTCTTTAAAGAAGTAGCCTATCAGTACGATGTATTGGGGAAATGGAGCCAATAAAATTAAAGGTACTTCGGTTGTCTAGTCAGTGAAATAGGCTTACGGATAAGTCTGTATGCCAGTATGGATATAAGCACGGATCATTAACAGAATGTAGGACATTACGCTATGTAATTAAAAACAACTTATGAAAAAATACGAAGCACCTATAAAATCGCAAAGTTCAAGCGAAGTCTAATAACGGATCCTCCACTTTAATTATAAAAATGACTTTAGGATATTAACTCAAGCTGTGAGAACTAAACATCACTCACACAAAGCATTTCCGCAAGGAACTTGCTACGCTGCGCACCATGCTTTGTACGGCATTTTATACTTCCTCCCCTCCCCAGTCCCTCCATCCTTCCATAATTATGCGAATCCCATTCTAAAATACGAAACACATTCTAACAACAGCATGTTTCCCAAAGTAAACTGTTATAGCCTTAGGTAATAGACTGACTGTAACATTGCTTATCTTCGAAAGATTAAAGGGATGCATGCTGTAATGTTAATACCTTTGCTAGAATGTTTTGTTCATTTTTACCTGGTTAGAGCTCGGGTTGTCGCGATAATTTAGAGATATCATCATTCTCGGCGGCGCCGTGACTAAGTGGATAGACCGTTCGTCTCTCACCAAGGCGTCCCAGGTTCAATCCCATGTGATCACACGTGGGACTTGTAGCGGACAAAGTGACGTCTAGGCGTGATTTCTCCGGGTTTCCGGATTCTCCCAAATTTCATTCCACAATTCAATCAATCGCTTTCCTTTAATCCAATTCACCCCAAATTCTTTCAAGCTTACACACTTGGCTAGGGTCCGGTCCCCCATTCGGGACTCTTCAGGCTGATTTAGTGCTCGTCTGCTCCTCGACTGGCCTTTGACACCAGGCACTCGCGTCTATGTCTCGAGGGTGTAAGTTTAAAATACGAAGAGGGAAACTGACTAAGTCAGTAATATAGTCCTGTTATCATCTTCCGTTATGCACAGAAAGGCTCAAACTATACGAATATTTCAATATGCTTAATATTTGTATTAAAGTTTTATTACCTGAAATATGGAGATTCCAACACCAGCATATGAAAGCTAGCAATGTGCTATACCACTGAGCTTGACGAAGTAGTTAGGTAATATGGCTCGTTTCCGTAGAGCTCCCTTCTTCACGAAGCTCACAAATGACTAACCTGGAAAACTTTCCTTTTCCAGCTAAATGGAAACGAGAATTTTAAATATTTTTTTCTCTGAGTAAAAAAGTTCCAATAAGTTAGTGTCAAGTTAATCTATCTTCAAAACCTTTAAGGGCGCTCAAAACTGAATTTATTTTTGACATTTCGAAAAAAAAAACTTCATTATATTCGTGGAAAAAATATTCAAACAATAAAAACAATAAAATTCAGTAATGATTCTACAGGAATAAAGGCAATAGGAAATACAATAGAGGAATCTACGATATCCAAAAATCTGTAAATAAAAATCAAGCTGTGGACAAAGTAATGACTTGTTAAAATAACCGAAGCTAAACATTCAGATATTAATCTTACAAATAAGAAAATAAAGAATTCCCAATAAAAGCAAATAGTCAAATATTCCACAAGCACAAACAGTAAAGGTGGGGCGTGATTTTATGAGTGTCGTTGCACTATGGTCCACGTTTTCTGAACGTAGTAATGCGCAGGTGTACGTACATGGTGTGTGAAATGTTAAACTATCTTTTTCCCGCAAAGCTAATTTTTCCTTTCTTACATTTCCGCTGTTTCATTGTTATAGCCTGCTTTAACATATATGGTCATATGAAAAATAGCTCGTTGAATGTAGAATCTTTCCTTTATATTTACTCTTAAAAAATGAAAACCCACCCTCCCCTCACACACACACACACACACACACACACACACACACACACACAATTGATTTTCTCCAATATGAATTCTTACCGACTGTCAGAGGTATGGAAATATTCTAGCTTATGAAACATTTCACAACCAGGCCGGGAATAGGACTCGGTGTTCTTGCTTCTTTGTTTTACGTGGTTCATTTGTGTATAACTCAGCTGGTTACCATGATTTCTTACTTTATTCTGCAATGCTAAACTTGCTCGGTAACCCCGTTCGCGAAATTCTTCCACCATTTGAGGTTTGTTCTTACAGATATCCCATATAGCTCCGCAGCCCTATATCATTGCCGATATGAGAAGCCGTTATTGGTTTGTTTTCTATGCCCGTTGCTCCTTTGAAATAACACATATAATTAAGGGGATATATACAATATAGAGGAGTTTATTTATAAGTAACCACCCCACATATTTTTCTTAAACAAGCTTCCTAACGCTTGTGAACTGGGAACCGACCCCTTTTCATTCCTTAGTTTGTGTGCCATAATTTTGACAAAACCAATAGGAGACGGATACACCTAGCGCGTGGCTTCCAGACACTCAACTAAAATCCTTCCGTTTCCCACCCATTTCGCAACTCAGACTAAATGCAATAAGAAACCGGAGAGTTGAACCCAGATGGTAAGTTGATTCTCCCTACATTAAATAAACAAAAACACTATAGAAAACCAAAAGCTTCAGCACATTTTGCTCTTGCTGTACATATAAGCCTACAGTTTCGCTTTTTAGTTAGAGGCATAGTAGTAGCACACATCCAGTATCCGTAATGTTCACACAATCCTTTCGTGTTTTATTCTTTCCTTTTCTGTTTCCTGCGTTTCAGCCGCCGCATTAATTCCTGATGTGTAATGAAAGATTCAGCAAACATGTGGTTTACAGCCCTATGAATATTCCTATTTACAGTAAAAAGCTTTTTGTGGGATGTATATTCATTCAGGTAGCAGGAATGATATGAGGTTGTTTCAAATGGGCAAATTCAGGTTTGAAAATCACCGTATCAGGCCACAATTTAAGTGAAGTGCCTTGGGCTTGAAATGCAAATGTTCCTGCATGTTACCCGAGCTTATTGTACAAAGTTCTACTTTACATTTTCTGCATGTCGTAAAGATCACTAACTATACGTATCACATTTATCAAACTCTGTAATGTGACACCCGTATTATTTGACCCACTGAATTGGGTAAAATAGGCATACGAGTACATATCTTGGAAGAAAGAAGGCACGAATGGCACGACAGACTGGGAGGATGAAAGACACCGAAAGTAGCTGATGATTCTGGCAGAAAACCCTATCCATTTCTGATGAACAAATGAGATGGGTGCATATTTGGACACAATGTGCACAGTGGGAGAAACAACCAAAATATAAATAAAAATGACGTCTCAGAAAAATGATTAAGCTAATTTATGAGGAGATTCATATTTAGGATCTACTGTTTGAGCAAAGGTGCTGGGAAAATACGGAAAATTTATGATTAAATTGTAGAAAACCTAATCAGATTATCTCATTAGGTCAGAAAGTATATGTTAGCATTTTTTCGCTTACTTTTCTTTCCTTTGTCACCATTTACTTGTGTCTTAAATATGCAAGTCCGATCAATGACCCAATAACACTTTACTAGCTAGGTTATCCATAGAACGCAGGTAACCCTAGACAAACTTCCTCCAACAAAATTATTTCTTTACGGTTGGGGCCAATCTTGCTCTCATTTGCATCAACACTTATGTTCATACATGTGAACTTAAATCTATGATGTTCTCTCAATGTTATAAGACCTTTTGAACAGTGCAGTTTGATTTTCAATCACTTAGATCCGAAACACAGCCTGCCAAACTTCACTTTCAAACATAAGACAGATCTGACACAAGCCTTGTCATTGTCATAAGTCTAAATAATTAACTTATTTCTAAGTAATGAAATCGGTGTGGGAATTTCCAGGGATCAAATAAAGTTAAAAAAAAATTTGGAAGTTTTATTCTTGAAGATAAAATAAGATCTGAAAAGGTTGTTTGAATATGGCAATGAGCATTTTCACAGAGTTGGCTTTTGGTTTTGGTTTCGGACAAGAGACACGTGGTCATAAAAGTGTCCTACACTTTACGTGTGCTCAATCCAAATAATCTTTTTTGACACTTGAGAAGTCAAAGTAACGCGTCATTATAATAAGCGGTAGGTTAAGTTGGCAAATATTCAGTATAGCAGCTCCATCCATATATATGGCTCCACCTGATTCTAGGAAGAAAGTTTATTTCCGTTTCCTTTTTACGTCATGGCGAATTTGCACCAGAGACTAGGGGCTAAGAAAATTTTAGGTTAATTAAGAAGACAGTCAATTTAGTTTTTATATTATTTTTTCGTAGGCTGGAAAGATAGAATCAGAATGAAAACGTATGTAACTTTACAGAGGTTTTTTTTTTTTACCACAAGAGAAGTCGAGATCGCCTTATATTATCCAACAACATTCTGCAACACACGCGGCTATGGAACCAAGAAATGAAATAGGAGAGGCTTTTAACGACAGAATTCTAAGTGTTGATTTATAGCTTCCTCCTTCTCCAGATCTATCAATTGTGACTCTTATTTATGGGGTTCTTTGAAAGACAAAGTATAGATTCAAACCCTCAAACACTACAGGAATGTAGTGATGACTTCATACACGAATTCACTATGATTCTTGCTGTCAAGTTTAAGTGAGTGAGAACATGTTATAGGATAATTTGGCTGTTTGGGAGCAAAATGTTAACATTTACAGCAAATACATACTATACGGTAAGTATTCCGCTGCCCCTTTGCTGGCACCACTTACCCGGCGACTCTCGGTTCTCTCGCGCAGTGTAGACAGGCCGCAAAAGAGGTTAATTTATAATTAAACGACGTTAAATAATCTCTACAGAATTTTTAATAGACAGAAATATAATAGAGGGATAGAAAAATATCTCACTTTAAAAAAGTACAATGCTCCTTCATCTGAAGTACGTTTATGGGGCAAATATCCTGTTCATTTCTCCCCCTTGCATGATAAGTCATAAAGGCAGTGCGATTTCTTCAGCAAAGATCAGAAGGAGAGTGATTTTTGGGAAGATTGCCTGTTTCATAACATATTGTTGTAACTTCAAGCTTCACGCCGATGTTTGTATTGTTGTTCTCGTCTAATGGTTAACATACGCTTTACCTTTTATCGTCAGAGCCCTCTCAGGTAACATACACCGCATGTATTATTTGTTTTCAGAAGCCACCGATGTTTCACATTGCACCAATGAGTGCGTCACTTCAGCCAATGAAATCATAGAAATGATAAACGTCATAGCTGTTAAGTACACGTAGAGTGAAACACAGCGTTGCAAAATCACCTCTGTTTACCTTCTCATTCTTCTTATAATAAATAAATGTCTACGCGTGGAGTGCGAACGCCTACTTGGAGTTAACGTGACAAAGTTGTTTTTCGCGGCACTAAAATACCTTCATCTTGTCACTGGGCTTTGAGTTGGCGTATGTTAATTATTAGCCTAGCGGAACACTAACACGTCTTCTCATTGTCAATAACTATGATACTGTATGAGGCGTATAAGAAATTAATTATCCACTTTTCAGAAGTTGAGAGTTACTTTGACATCCACGGATTTTATACACTTTCCCTTTCTTTCACACAAGCAGATCATTCTCCCCCCCTTATGTTTTTTTTTTTTATATTATCCAGCTGCCCGTGTCAGGGCTGTCACTTCCAGGAATTGAACCTATTACTGTCATTTTAATATTCTTCTTGCTGTTCTTGTTGTTTTACAATGTCCTGTGTTTCAAAGTTTGCTTGAATGTGGATGCGTAGGCTTCCACGACCTGTGTCTTGATGTGTCTTCTTAGCTTCCGGCGAAGGCCACGTTATCTTGCACAAGAGCCCAGAAGAAGCTCACGGCAAGATGAGCGAAACGTCGGCATTCCCATGCAAGATAATGCGGCCTTTTCTGGAAGCTAAGAAGACTCATTTACTTGAATGTGTTTTTGCTAGCACACATTCTCTGGATAAAAACTTACTACATTTTCTTTATTTGAGGTATTGATGTTTTATATTAAAAACCACACACACACACACACACACACACACACACACACATACACACACAGATTTTATGTTCCAGTATTTGCAGTTTTTCACTATTTTATAAAGTTATGTCCACGAGGAAACTTTCACGATGTTTTTAGAATGGCTATATAAACTACCCGAGACGTTACGTTGTTTACGTAACAGATCACACGGTTGACTCTCCTCTGCCCTTTGTCCTGCCCGACCCTGAAATTTGTGCTTCATTTATAAGAATGCTATTGGGAGGTAGATAGAATGATATACACTTGTGTTATGCGCATTGCTCTCTACTAAATATCATATTATTTGCACATCTATTCACCTCCCAGTCTGTATATTTATGCGTGAAAGAGAGACAAAGAGAGAGAAAGTGCGTGTGTGGGTGCGTGCTAGCTCTTGTGCGTAATGTTCCCTTCATACTCTCAGAAGCAGACCCTGTATGTGTACGTGCTTTGGAATAACTTATTCAACAACGTACTTCAAAGGGCACTCCATACAAATCCCTCCAATATGATTGTAAGTGAACAAGCTTATTGCTATTATAGTACAAACTGCTGCCTATTTCCGAGAAATATTTAATGACAGAGAGAGAAAGTTGGCCTTTATTTACCTTCACTACTTCTTACGGCTGCTTTCACAAATACGGTGGAGCTGAATGAAATTCTTTAATCAATACTCACAAAATTTGAAAGCGGAAGCAGAGGACGTACTAGAGAAAATGGTGAGCAGAGAGATAAAGTGGGAGCGTACTGTATTAAAAGGAGTATTCAATGTAGTTACGTTAGTGATAAGGCTTTCCTTTATTGTCGCCAGACAAAATACAAGTCGTAACAGATAAGCTGAAACCGCATTGTGATAGCGAGTGTAGCACAAAACTATATGATGTAGCCAACAGCTTTCATAGTCTGTACTTAATGAGGACATTGCAGTGCACACAAGGGCATTCTGTTGTTACTGGATTTATTGGAAATGATGGAAAATGCACGGCCAAATCGCAATACAGGAATCTAGTCACTTGCGTAAATACTGTTTATACGCAAAGAGGTTTTATGTCAAACTTCAAATTGGTAGTTCCTATGACACAAAACAGATATAAGGCATAACTGTGTATCTTACCTCAGGCATATCGAGGGAAGGAGCATGCGGTAACGCCAGAGATCCACATTCGAGAAGCCCCGAGTTCGATCTCCTGCAGCCATCCACACTGATCCATGGACACTATGTGGCTTCCCCAGAGACGCCAGGCTAATGATGGGGTGGTTTCTCCTTTACCATGGTATTCCTTCCATAATATACCCTCCATTCTGGTTTCGTTTCATCTTTAATCTGTGTTACCTGATTTGTGGTATACAGCAACCCAAATAGATGGCGCGAATGCATGCTCCATGGAAATATTACTACCTATACCACTAAGTGGTTGCCAATTTGACGGTATCTAGCGGCCCGATAGTGGGACGGATCATCGGAATAGCTGGAATCGTTAGGGATTTCCGCGCGTCTCTGCTGGTGGTAAGCCTGCGGCCAGTGGACTTCTATGGTTCCTTCTACTTATCCCAACCTCCTGGGGGATTGTTAACCGAACAGATTCCATAGGTCAAAGTACTTGAGGTACCCGCTTCCGTTGTCTAACCTTTACACTAGTCATGTTAATTATATTACGGTTATTCGGAATAGACGCAACAAATTGCCAATTTAATATCGCAAAATATATTATAACAATTGGTAGTGTTTATCAAGTGCTAAGGATTTAGTGCAAGTTTTTATAGTGTTTAACGCCCGCAGTTATTTTTTTTTTGGTTGTGTTTAACGCCCGATTTTACTGCTCTGGCACCGCAGCCTATGACACTGAGGATACATGAAAATGGAGTCCTGGTGGAATGTGATGACGGGGGAAACCGGAGAACCCGAAGTTTATATTAAAAATAAGAAATGCATATAAATTTATATTTGGTCCTGAGAAAGGAAACAAAGCCACCGTGTGTATATTTGGAGTATCAGGCTAATATGAACGTAAATCATTTGAAACAGGCTTTTAGTGATAAGACTGGGTATAGTGCCAATAAATGATTCCATTTGCGTTATAATACACTATCAACATGACACTTCACATCTAACGCCCGAACTAAGCTGCTGATACCTAACCTTAAAATACATCATTCTTTGAAATTACTTTTCAGACAAACTTTCTGTACCTAGTTCTTCCACATTTTGTATATTATACTGTAACAAAACTGGTAGCCTCAACAGCTCCAGAATAAATTAACTTCTCGTCACATCGACGCTCATACACTCATCTGATGACTGCTTCGGCTGTGTTCGTATTCCAACTGTACTCTCAGAATCTTATATAACTACTGACCTTTGTCCAGGCTACCTTCCTAATACAGCTCCCCATATAGGCAACAATGGCAGTTCCGAAGATTTTGGAAGGGTACACAAAGCTTTTTTTCTGCAGCCGTTATTGCGCCTATTCATTTGCTACGGGGGCAGTTACCTGCAACAGTCCACGGGCAATGCAAAGGACCACTTTCGCACGTGTTCACATTGCCAGCACTATTAGCGGCTTCGTAAGCAGTATTCACGCACATCGTCCACACCTGTAATGATCCAAATGAAGGTAGCGGTAGGTACACTTAGTCGCAATATTCATTCGATTTACTGATTTCGTCATCTGGTTTAGCATTTTAGCGTACCAAAAGTGATTCTTAAGAGTTTGACTCATAAATTTCCATAATATAACTTAGTGTGATGGATCCGCACTAGTGTCTGCGGATCATTTTCTGGAGGTCTCAGGTACGATTCCAGTCTGGTTGACAACACTGATCACAGATTTTTTTCGTGTTTCTTTATACTGGTAGGCGATTCCTGTGGTGGTATTTCTGCGACTACGAATTTATTATCCTCTTCCTGTGCCCATAATCCCTCAACAGTTTCGAGGTTGTAGGACCGGCGAGGGCGATTTGGTGTCTTGCGGCAGGATGGAATTTGTACCCTGGAAAGTTTTCTCCCTTGCATTTGGTGGGATAGCTGAACCCCGCTCCTGGAACCTGTCTCGATTGCCATGGAGTTTCCGGGTAGCGCGAGCTTAGGTAGATCTAGCAGACAAGAATGGGACCATGTTGGAGTCGTTAGAGATACCGTCCTGAACAAGTTGCATCGTCGTGTAGATGTGGCCGTCCTTCAGCTCTGCACTTCATCCCTTTTTCCCAGCACAAAGGGCTTACTCTGGCCTACTTGCAGTGCTGGGCTCCAGCTACTCAAGACCCCTATGTCTGTGTACTCCTTACTCGTGGCCAAAGACAGTGACGCCGAACCCTAGTAAAAGAACCAGACCGTAAACTCTACACCAGGCATGGGGTGCTCGGAAATTAAGGGCATGGAACACTGCTACCCTATCCACTTGTCAGATAGTATTCACCCTTCATCAGGTGCTAAACGCAAATATTTACTAAGACTTGGGTTCGCTCACAAGAGACTACATGTGTGGTGGACAAAGCGGCAATGGGGAACGCTTTCTCCGGGTTCTCCTGTTTCCCCCGCCATCGCATTTCACCAGATGTTCCATGGAGCGTCAGTGTCATCGCCTGCGGTGCCATAATAGTAAAAGCGGGCGTTAAACACAGTCACCTGTCGCGTATAGCTTTACTGTCTGCTATCTGTAACTGAATGCAATACATACTTTACTACTGAAGACATTCTTTTTACATAAATTCATACATTAATACTGGAAAACAAATAACGATCTATGAATATAAGGTCGTATACTTAGTATTTGACTATTTTAAACTCTCAAAATCATAATTTCTGGTGCTGAAAAAGCGCACGGAACCTACAAGCTGTCATTCGCAACTTTATTGATAGCAATTATTGAAAACAACACCTAACACTGATAAAGATTTACGTACATAGAAACTACCTAGATATGTACAATATACTGGTAACACATTAATACTAAAACAGTGAAGAGCTTGCAATGCAAAAAGATATTACGAATCCTGAAAGTATGTAACATATGTCTTGCATACAATCATACATATTAGTAGTAAACAAATTTCAATATACATATTCTCAATGTTTCCTATTCTGACAACTGATAAGAAGCCAACACCTCCCGTTCTCTATGTGTGGTTGGATAGTATTCCTAGCAAGATACAATATAGAGAGAAATTAATTAGCATTTAAATTAGACATTGGCTCGTTGTGGAAAATAGATGTTCACATCTGTATGTGAAACCAAACATGGGCATTATGAGTCTTGCAAATTGGTTTAAGTTAGAATATGTGTCCATGGTTAGTAACAAGTAAGTTTAGTCTGAGTCATGTTTGTATTTCAGTACTGGTGATTAGGAATCCTTACTGGGCCTCCAATACTCACTATAGTTTATAACACAATGCCAGAGGTAAACGAACAGGAGAACGGTGGTGTGAGTAAAGGAGTACTGTCTTCAAAATGGCGGATCTCCACGTGTCTGTTCTGTGCTACCTTTCCCCTAAGGTGATGCACCTGTGAAATTTGGAAAATTTTCAGTTTATAGGATGCGTATTGACATGTACACCAGTTATATACAAGCACGGGGAAGGAGGGGAAGGTGGCCAGGGGGTATCAGTTTCCTTCAGGTCTGAGCTGGAGGCTGAGATAACTAAATTAGAAATCAGTTTGGAAAGGGTGATTGCTGTATCTTTGTATGGGGGGGGGAGTACATATAATAGTTATAGGATTATACAACCAGCCAGCAACGTCCAAGTATGCAAACAGGAATTTCTTCAGTGACTTAACCGAAACGTTAGTGGAGTTACAGGAAAAGTTTCCAGGAGCTGAATTAATTCTTTTAGGAGATTTTATTGCGAGGTTAGGAGGGGAGAACATTTCTCTAACGGGGGGTTACCAATGGGGGGAGGAATTCCGCGAAGGTCAACGAAAGAGCAAGGATAGTTTTATTAATGGGGAGGGCAGACAATTACTTGCCTTCTGCGATGCCTTCTCTTTAGAAATAATGAATGGCAAGTACGGTGAGGATCGAGAGGGAGAACTCACTTTCATAAATGAAAATGGGGGTAGTGTAATAGATTTCAGGGTTTAATTGGCAGAATTAGAAAAGTTTGGGTGGGGGATCGTATCGAGTCGCATCACTGTCCGGTTGCCCTGGAACTGAATATAGAGACGACCATGGCGGCGCATGCACCTGAAGAGGGGCAGCGGGACGAAGGGAGATTCATTAGTAAATTTATATGGAAACCGGTAGAAAAAGAAGTATTTGTTGATAAATTAGAAAGAAGATTAGGGGAAAGGAACGCAGACACAGCGGAGGAACTAACGCATATAACAGCCACGGCTGCGGGGACAATGAAAGTCCAAATGCATGGTAAGTTAAAACGATTCAATGATTGGTATGGCCAGCAATGCAGAGCTGTAAAGAAACAAGCAGAGGAGGCTCTGTCAATTTTCAGAAGGGAGGGGGGAGATAACATTAGGAATTTTTTTACAAAAAAACGAAGGGAGTATAAACAGCTCTTACGGGAAAAGAGAACTACGTGGCAAGACAAAATTACTCAGAAAATTAGCAATATTTTAACACTGGGGGATAACGCTGAAATGTGGCAAGTAGTAAAACATTTAAGAGGCAACCGTCAGGCGCCCAACGAAATTTCTCCCAGAAAACGGGCAATGCATTTTATGGGAATATTCAGGAAAGGTGAAAGGGAAGGAATTTTTATAAAGGAAGTGCAAATTTTGGGAAATCTTGAGATCCCAATATTGGACGAGGAAATATCAGCACGAGAAATAGCACAGGCGCTGAGGAGTCTGAATGGAGGCAAAGCTCCAGGGTTGGATGGGCTGCCCCCGGAAGTTTTTAAAGCCGCAGCCAATGTTAATGAGTTTGGTAGGAGTATGCTCCAGATATGTAACAGATTGTTTATTGAGGGGAATTACCCTACCTGTTGGGGAAAGGGCATTATTCATCCCATTTATAAAGGGAAGGGAACTATTGGAAATCCGGATAACTATAGGGGGGTTACTCTTTTGCCAATTATGGAGAAAATCTATTGTAGAGTGTTATATAACCGGATAAAGGACTGGGAATCTAAATTTGGCAAAATTTCAAATGGGTTTCAGAGAAGGACACAGTACCATAGATGCCGCTTTTATATTAGACACTTTAAGGACAAAGCAACTGTTAATTAAGCGGCGAAAGCTTCATTGTGCTTTTGTGGACTTTAATAAGGCATTTGACTCTATCAATCGAAATGCATTATGGTACAAACTAGGCAGAAAGGGGTTATCAAGTAAAATGGTTAGAGCATTGCAGATAATGTATCAAAATGTCGAATTCTGTGTGAAGTACGACAGAAACACAGTGTCCGAGAGCTGCCTAGGCTATAGGGGAGTGAGGCAGGGTTGTATTTTATCTCCCTTGCTATTTAATCTCTTTGTGGATGATATTACTGATACAATGATAGCAGAGAATATCCAAACACCAGTAGTAGCGAATTTGCAGATCCCAACACTTTTATACGCAGACGATTTAGTTTTGTGCTCTACGACAGTAAACGGATTGCAACGAGGACTGAACAAACTTAAGAATTAAATGCGATGAATGGCTACTTACATTTAATGTGAATAAGACTAAGGCAATGACTTTCAAAAAGGGTTGTGTTTATAGCAGGGCGGAGACTTGGACATATGCAGGACAGATACTGGACAATGTTAAATCTTTTGTGTACTTAGGACTCACATTCACAATGAACGGAAAATGGACAAAACACGTTGACGTTACGAAACACAAGGCAAGGATGAAAGCGACGGAAGCTCTCCGAATACGCTACAGAATACCAAATATGTCCATAACCTTACTGGAAACTGTATACGGAGCGACAGTTAGATCCACGATGACATACGGAGGAGAAATATGGGGGTGGGAACAAACAGGGAATCTGGATCAAGTGAGGACCCAATTTTTGAAAGGAATTCTAGGTGTAGGGAGGGGTACGGCAAATTGCGGAATAATGAGGGAATTCGGGGCACATAGTGAAACGATAGAGTGCAAAATCAGAACAGTTAAATATTGGATGAGAATCGTTCACGGAAACCAATCTCTAATTAGGGCAGTCTGCTACCGTGAACAGTTGCGAATGGAAGGTAATTCGACGTGGGCATCAAAATTAAAGAAAGGGTTGAAAACCATTGGGATGGGAGACATTTGGATGGCGGGGCAGGAAAACAGGCGAAGTATTTGGAGAAAAATTAAGAACGGCCTCTGTGATATTGACAGACAGCAAAAAAATGCGCAATGCACAGAGATGGTGTCATTAGAAGTACAGTCTGGGCTGAAATCGGAATGAGGTATGGAGCAATACATCAAAACAGGTACGGAACTCATTAGAGAGGGCCTCGCGTGGATTAGACTAGGAGCATGGAGGAGCACGAAAATTTCTGACGAGAATGGTACGAGAATCGGTCCCATTTGCAAGGAGGAAGAGTCGTGGACTCGCATCTTGGCAAGATGTAGGGGTACGGAGGAATTGCGGGAAAAATATTTGCCGCGATTTTTTACCACTGCGAATGTAGGGCTAGAAGCATGTTGGACGCTACTGGCACTGGCATGGACGGGCTAAGTAAATTTATACTTAAGGCAAGACAACCGAGATCTGAGGAGGCTGCCAATAGAGAAGGGGGGGATAAGATCAACTAAACTAAAGTGACTACATTGTTCTACATACATATATATTATGTCATACTTAGGTCACTGTTGTGCTGTATTATATATGTTGTATATATTATGTGTAGATATGTCTTTTAAGTGTAATTTTCTATTATAAGAGGGTGTATTTATGAAGGTGTCCTCTGTGCTGTAAATATAAATTGCTATATTTGAATATCTTTGTATTTTTATTTTCGGGTTCACTCTTAATTCTTTATTGTTGTTTAATTTTGCTTTGGACTGTGTATTTCCTTTGTCTTTATTTTCGTGTTTACTCTTTTAATTCTTTGTTATTGTTGTTTTAATATTGCTTGTAATGTGTATTACAAAAGCACGTACGGTCTGTGGACCCGTGCAATTGTTGAAATTCTATGTATGATATTGCTATGTCAATAAATACACTTATTCATTCATTCATATACAAGTGATGTATTAAAATTTTAACTTGCGTAGTTATTTAAATAATATATTGTCATGTCTATATCATTTTTCTGTAATAAAATGAGCCAATTGATGCATTTTTAAAAAATAATCACTGAAAAATACGAATGATACAGTATAAGAAGTTACAATTAGATCTATCATATCATATAACTTTTCTTGAACCCCTAAAGAGGGTAGTAAAACTTTTTACCTTTCGTGCTTGCCAAAATGCTTAATATTTCCAAATTTAATAATTTGTTTATCAACATTTTTGTTTTCAAACATTTTATGTCAATTTTTCTTTAACGTACCTTTGAAAGACAGTATAAACATTTTGAAACAATTAGTGAAAAACTACATGGTGTAGAGCATTTTGAGTACGGAAAAGTGTTGGCAAAATATTTACAAGAAAATAAGGCTTAAATTTGGAAGTATTATGCGCTTCAGTTAACTGGTATTCAAGTGCGCCAAGTGGGAAAAAATATATATTTTCTTAAAATGTATAATTTATATGATTTCATTTTTAATTTTTCACATTTTTGTCCAAATTTCACAGATATATCACGTTAATCCGCTTACACCATTCATGATAGCGTTGAAGCTAGAAGTATATGAACTAAAGAAGTAAGTTTAAGGCGTTTGTTAGAATACTTTTGCTCTAAGTCGCTGACAAATATAAGAAATCAAACTGTCCCGAGTACAACTCGCAGTCCCCTTCGCCTTTAGACATGGTTGAAATGTGTTCTACTTCCTGCCAGGAACGAGAGCGGGTAGCATAAGGTTTTCCTCTCTTGACAAGCCGTTCTTTAACATAAGAAATGGCAGTTATCAACTTGTGCTAACTGCACTACGCATTGAGAAGGGAGCTATCATATAGAATAACACAAACCTGTTTTTGAATTCGTAATTAAGGTGATGCATTTGAGAAATTGGACCAAAATTGGGAACAATAACAATGACATGGCGCCATAGCTGAGTGGTTAGACTACTCGCGTCTCACCTAGGTGGCAGGTTTGATCCCAAACGCCCACATGTGAGATTTGTGGTGGACAAAGGGCGGGTTTTCACCGGATCCCCGGGTTTCCCCGCCACTCAATCCATCAATTGATCCATCGTAACCTTTTCCATCATCCATTTCGCTCGCATTTCATATCATCCACTTCCTCACGCTCGTACCTGGCTTCAGGCCGAACTTTCGTTCCAGGTTGCTTATTCTGTGATTTCGTGCCGTTGGCTCCCCGACAGGGATCTGACCCCTAGTCATCCTCTTGTAAGTCCTGGGGGGGTGTCAGTCCTAAAATATGGGGAGGGTAAACTGACTGTAAACGAAAAATATATATGAATTCTAAACTTTGATACAGTATATCATTTTCCCTGCGTGACGAACTGTAACTACCAAATAACTGAAGCTATAGGTGGGTAGGACTTGCTTATCAATAGGTAGGCACTACCAACTTTAAACCGTATTTTCTAACAGACTTTTTCCATACTAAAAATGTTCAACACGATGCAATTTACTCTCACTTGTTTCAAAATAATTCATCTTAAAAGCAAGTTAAGGAAATATTCTATATTTATTTTTACAATGTTGCTCCAATTGGCCGCACCATGACCGAGTGGTTAAACTACTCGCCTCTCACCTAGAAGACCCGGATTCTATCCCTAGCAACCGCATGCGAGATTTGTGGCGGGAAAAGTGGCGAAGGGGCGGTTTTTCTCCTGGTTTTCCACTTCCCTCACCATCGCACTCCACCGGTGCTCCATCTACATTCCCTGTATTATTATTTTGTCGTATGTAGTAAAAGCGGACGTTAAACTCTATAAACAACAAATCTATTTGTAAACTCATTTACTGTAAAATTTATGTGAAAGCTTTTAAAAATGCATCGCGTAGCTAATGAATTTAAACAATAATCATTATTTAAATAATGGTGCAAACTACAATATTGATGCATGGCAAAAATAAAGCTATTAATGTGTTTAACAGTTGGTATACATTTCAGAAAGATATTTTACATACTGTGGATTTTCCAAATTGCACCGATACTTTAGTCTCCAGTAACTTCCAGAAAAGGCATTCAAACCCTTAGGTCCATCCAAACCTATATAGAATTCAATAATGAAAATAGAGAAATTACCTTCACACACCGGGCGTTGTATGTATAGGTGTATATATTTTGATAATTGGCATCTTTATACGTATTCACTTCAGTGTGGCAGTGGATTTTCCTCTTTCCCTAACACATCAGATATTTTGTGCACGGTCGTAACTGCGCCGTGAAATGAGCAATGATTCTCAGTATATAGTGCTTTTACGTGATCACACTTCAACATCTGATGCAAGCACATGCAGGAGTCATTCCAACTTTTTCACACATTAAAATAAACAATAAATGTATTGCAAATGTAAGCATCACCATTAAATACTCAATTAAAGGTACTGAATGCGCCAATAAAATACCTGTGTGTTTAATGTTTGATATTTCGATAAGTAGGTAACTATTTATTCTTCTGTTTTCATGTAACTTATGTCCAACCTTAGAAGAAAACTTTCATTACGGTTTTTAGCATTAAAGATAATTAAAATGTCGGTGTTTTATTTGGAAACAAAATCAGTGGTACAGACACAATAATATTCAAATTGGACAGTCAGTAGTAGCCTCTACAAAGCCAATATTACGCATTGTAAGCAAATTAAATGAACAGGGGACTGTTCTTAATCCGAATAAAGGAAATCTGGATAGACCGAGATCGGCGAGGAAACAAGAAAAATTTCCAGCTCTACGATTATCAGTCAATTTGAGTGATAACTGAGAACTTGTAAGAGAACAGAGGCTGATTCCGAAGTCCATCAGGAGGATTTTGAAATTGTTTTAGATTAAGCTCAAAGTGAAGCAGGCGCTAGGAGTTCAACAAAAACATGAACGTCGTCAAATGTACAACAGTTTTAACCAAAGAATGGAAGATAATGATAAATGGGTGAACAATTTGTGGTTTACAGATGAAAGTCATTTCCATCTTAATGGACTAGTGAATTGGCAGAATGCAAGGTTTTGGGGTTAAAATCACCAGTAGAAATAATTAAAAAGCCATTCAATAGTCTAAAATGTACTGCAAGTTGTGCCAAGGGCAATAAAAGGGATTCTAACATATGTGTTCTATAACCAATATGATATATCGATCTGCAATAGTTTCGAAGCTACGCATATAGCAGAACTGATTGTAATTTAATGTAATTTTGACATTTTACACAGGTTATGCTCAGAACAGTTATGTTCTGAATACTTGTTTACGGGTGAATTGGTATCGCGGGCAAACGGTTAAGCGTTCTTAATTAAAGAAACATCTCAGGCCCAAATGGGACCTCTGGCATAACAGACAGGTACACTATCGTCTGAGATACGCGTTAGTGTTTTTTCTCTTTTTTTTCTTCTTTTCTTTTCTTCGAGCATTGGGATTTCTCGAGCCAAGACAGGAATGGCAAATGGGTTCCCTAGGACTGGATTTTCGCCAGGACGAAACGCAGGTACTCCACCCACTGAGCTAAACAACCAGTCATAAGTGCCTCTTTTTAAAGCATTGGACGTTCATTTAGCAGGTATTCTCTGTGTCAGTATGGAGTCCCCTGCACAGTTTCGCTTAGGCAAACCTATTGGCATCCGCGCTATGAGGATAAACTAACCAACGAAGAACGGTTTGTGTGGATCAACCATCAGTAAATAAGGTGTTTAGGCTTTAGCTGTCTTAGCCGGAATTGCACAGTTCTTCCTGGCCTTCTGATCCCAAGCTCGTGGGTTCAATGCCGTCACAGATCAGCGATCAGATTTATGCTTAAAGGCAAACGCCGAAATTCAATAGATTTACCGGCATACAAAAGAACTCTGTGGTACGAAATTCCGGCACACCGGAAGAGCTAAAATGATCCTGCAAAACTACAGTGGCAATAACAAATGGTTCCCCCGTTCTTTTGGAATGATATACAGCATTTTGTTAGTTTTCTCCTTTACCCCTTAAATTGTATTTTTTACTGCCCCGTTAATTCCAAATAACGAATAAAAAATCTCTATGATACTTGCACAAAAGGATAGGAAACATCAGCAGAAGGTTTGATCTCCCCAACTCAATGCCCTGATAGTTTCCCTAGTTTTTTATAGTGTTTAACGCCCGCGTTTACTTCTTGTGGCACCGCAGACGATGACACTAGTGATACATGTAATGAAGATGGAGCACCGGTGGCATGCCATGGGGGGAGAAGCCGGAGAATACTAGCCCCTACGCCACTTTGTCCACCACAAATCTCACATGTGTTCGCTTGGAATTGAACCCGAACCGTGTAGGTGGTAGGTGAGTTGGCTAGCCATTTGGTCACGGTGCGATCCTTCTTAGTTCTGAATATGCTGCACAGTCTATAGGCACCCTTAAGTGGTGGCAAAATCCTAGCTCGGAATTGTGGCGTACTAGTTAAACAAGTACAGTGTCTTAAATTTTCAAATGTTTTACGTTTGTTTGCTCCCCTAGTTATTTAGTCACAGCTGCATAATGTTAACATAATGCAGCAACATTTATTGCATGCAAGGAAGATCCCGCACTTTCAGGCCACGAAATCTATGAGGTGATAATCGAGAAATAAAATCTTCCCGTTGAATATAAAACATAGATTCAATCATTTCTAATGTCAGAAGTTATTGTGCCCTGATAAACTTTATCACAACATAAATACGAAACAAATCGAAAGCTGCATAAGGGTTTTGCGTTTTTAAAAGGTTTTGACATTCATAAACTTCAGTGCATGCATCTACATTAGTCATGTTAAAATAGAGGAGGGTGGGGAGGGGAAGTAACTCATTCCACTCCATGTGAAGCATTGGAGTATGCCGGTATGCAACGCATTGGAATGTTTGTAAATACAAAGCTTTCCTAATCTGCATATAGAGCTTTTTTATGTTTTTACTTTCTCTAGCCCGTATGTGTATGTATATAGTGAATAAACAAGGTATTTTATTCCACCCAAAAGTTCGATACCGAATTTTCACCAGAATTACATGTGTTGTATAAAATATAATTTTTTATAAACATGTGTGTGTGTTTCTGTGGCAGCAATGCGATGCAAAGGTATTAAAAAAATCCCCCTACCCTCAATTACCCTTTACATGGAAAATGTTTCGAAAATTCTGATTTTCCCAAAGATGGCTGTTATGACTTATTAAAATGGTATATGTTTAAGATGTTTTCTGAATATCTTGAATTTACTAGAAATAGCTAATGAAGATCTCTTCATTCTGTATGATTTTTGGATAACCTTTGTATAACTGGTAAACCATAAGAAAACTTACTACATAAGAAATGTAAATCTCATTAAAGGACACAATATATGTCAATTGTTTTTGTTAACTGTTTAAAGACATTCCTAGTTATTATTTTAAGTTTTAAGGTACTTCAGCGTTTATCAAACGGGAGACATCTTTCTTTTGTTTAC
This sequence comes from Hymenopus coronatus, assembly GCA_030762935.1. Classification (NCBI taxonomy): domain Eukaryota; kingdom Metazoa; phylum Arthropoda; class Insecta; order Mantodea; family Hymenopodidae; genus Hymenopus; species Hymenopus coronatus. The sequence continues at coordinate 40,725,685 of CM060900.1, forward strand.
CTTAGCAGTCAAAGAGAGCCGTATTTCAATTGTTTCACTTAGCTTTTTCAAGTTCTGGTTAGTGTATTCCTTATTTCTCTTCTACTTACAAAGAAGCAAGTGATAAGACCAATTCTGGCAATGTTTATCTTAATTAGCATGAAGTCGATAAAATAATGTTTCGCAAAGAAAGCTTATTTATTTAACAGCTAGAGAAAGTCATCCGAATGGAACACATCAGACTTCTGTATTTCGTTCATATGTTTTACTTTGTACGAGTCCATCACTATCTGGTGCTGTGGATGATGTACAGAGCCTTAATAAATCAACGAACTGATCGTCGCGTAGTCTGTTGCAATGCTGCTTTTTAATATAATTAATTTTAGAGAAATTTTGCTTGTTAATGTATGTTGAGTTAAACAGTTCCATAACATTCGATGCAAATAATCGCAACTTGGGAAAATCTATCCTTAGGCAATGATCTAAAGATCTACCAACCTCTTTCTTTGGATAATTTTATGTTCATGAACATTTGTGGAGCAAGTAATTTCATATGTAGTTCTGTGGAGTCTCTGAAATGTTAGGGAAATGATAGGTGCCACGTTTTGAGGCTGACATTCTGGTTACTTGTTTAAAATTAGCAGAATTGCTGTCAAGCGCTGTATGTATATTTTACAGTATGCGTTTTCACCAACATTTCTCTACTTTGACCTTTTCATTTCTCATATATCTGCAGCATTTGATAAAAGGCAATTAAAGAAATAAATACAACTGAGGTACGACTGTCACTTTTTAAACTCTGTCTTCTGTTTGATAAAGTGCTACATCATGGCTATCTATGCATACACTTTGCACTATGCACTATGCACTACTATAACGTGCCTTTATTCTGCTATGTTTAATTATGTGTAATAATTTTTTATTCTGAAATGGAACATCTACGATTTTCTACTCCATAACATTCTCAACTAAATGTCATGGCCTATTTTGCAAAGAATGACCCTTTAAAGCTCTAATACGTTTACACTAAACTCCACGTTTTCTGTAAATTCTATTTGCGCTTTACTAGTTTATGAAATGAAATTAAAAGGTTCCTTGTAGTTCATGCCCGTTTGAAGGAATGTGACTTTTCAATGGTGAAACACAAATGTTCTCTCTTTACAATATTGGTATACATTAGTGCTTGATTTTGCACACAGTGTAATAGTATATGAACGTTAGTAGTGCACGTTGCACTTCCTAGAAACTGCCTGTGGTCTAGAGAGTATGGGATTGATTACCTACATGGCGCCTTGGGTAATGCCCGTAACTGGGAAACGGCTGAGGTCCATTACCTTCTTAGCTTATCCAAATAAGTTATACATTTATGAGCTTAGACAAGGTCAATGTTTAGCTTTCGATTATGATAAACTGTAGGCATAACGCTATCTAATACACGTTTAATAACCCTATTAACAGTTACAATATTGCTTAGAAATTCACCTCAAAGATACGGTTCCATGCCTTACATATTCAATAGAAGCTAGAAGCTATGATCAAATATGTAATGTTGAAATAATGGGCATCTAACCTTATAACAAGGTTAACAATTCCAAACATTAAAGCCAGGACTAAATCAAGTAAACAGGTTCAACTATTAAAAGATTTAATGCTGCCGACCCAACGCAGTCTGCTAACGGGTGCAAAGCAATCAATAGACTGTCTTCTGTCTGTCATCAAATACACATGGTCGCTGTTGTACACCCGCGTGCAGAAAATGCGGCCCATAAGAGATAACTATTTATATAAGTACTGGTAAATTCTCGCCCCAACCTTCTATAAACATGATCAGAGCAAAATTCTACTCCCTGGATTGGCAATGTACACTACCGCCCTTAAAATACGGTCGTACTGTCGAAAGGTAGCACTAAACTTCATAGACTATGTTTTGGTACTATAGGAGGTACAGTTTTCTTACTGTCGGTTTGGATATTCCCGTTCGATAACGGCAATAACTTTAATCTTCGTCTCCATGTCGCTGAAGAAAGTTCTTATATAAGTGTAATAGCATGTTGTCAAGTTTAACGACGCATACAAATAATCTGTCTTCCTTTCTCCAAAACGCTGAATAATTGTTATTCGTTTAGTCTCTTCTTGTGTAATAATGGTACCAAAATTCTTTCATAGAAACACTGTCACCAGCAGCTGTGTTTCATAAGGATTATAGCATCATTCATTAGTTAGTCCTCATGTTCCTCATACACACGTGATACTGTTTGGGACGAGTCAAAATTTGGTTATCCGAAGATGAGAAAACACTATTTGTAATCTAGACGAATGGGAGACATTTTATGCAAGTCAAGTGTACGACATATGTAGTGCTTCAGCATTCCTTAGTCTCCTAACAATGCAATTTCTGAAGCTTGTAATTAGGTTCTCACAAAGGAAAAAATGAAATTATTGCTACTATTTCAAGCAAATTATAAAACTAATACTTAAATCAAAATGTTCAACTCCAGAACGAGGAAACCTGAATACCGTCAGCCTTGTCTCCAAAACAGAAATTCTTTTCTCAAAGTGAAATTTTATTCAAAATTATTTTAGAAAAGAGGACTTAATTAAATTGCTCTAGCTGCTCAGTGTGAGCAACCCCTCAACGCAAAAATATCCTTATGCTGCAACGAGTATTGAACCGGGCTTCCCCGCTTTGCAGGTAACAATTATATTCTAACGCTCCGGAACTGTCGCTTACTACGTATGTATTATGCTTTTCTATATCAAGTGAGTTTTTCTATAATGAAATATCAGATAAGCTACATTCCCATGACTTTCTCCACCTATGCTGTAACAAACTTTTCTTACAAAAATTTGTTGCTATATTTCTTTCAGGCTTATCCAGATAAATATTAGCATAAATTGTTTTATTATATATTACCTTATATACGAGGAATAAGGTCATGCAATAAGTTAAAGCACTTTTAAAGCCGGTCGTTATTTAATGGTTTGGAAACACTCTTTACTTGATTGGGAGAAAGAAAAACTAATAATGATATCCTATTTGAGAAAACATCTATGTATTGCAAAATTGAATCCAATAAAGGCATATCTCAGAAATGTTTGTCACAAAAATGTATGTATTAATGGGATCTACATTTTTTGTGTAATAAGTTTTTGTCTATCTCTTACAATATACAAGTTATGCAAAATTCATAAAATACGAAAAGGAAACCAGCAGGAATTTCCCAAAAAATTCAAAACATACATTTTTTAATGAAAATATTTTAAACAAAATTTAATTCGTGAGACATTATTGAAAAAAAATCTCAAAACTTCGAAATAGCTTCAATGTAAAGGATACTTTGGAGTGGGGGATTTATTTTTACCTTCCTGTCGCCTACTTGCAAGATGCTGAACTTTAATACCAAGTTTAGTAATTAGGGAATATCACAGCACGCGTCACCGTTGAAATCTTGACATCAAATTTTGATTGGAATACATAACTTCACTAACTAATATCTATATAGCACGTGGTAGAGTAACACACCATCATGATGGTCCATTTGTTCAAATTTTAAATAGCAGATACTCTTTTCCACACATGGTGAAATTTATGAGAGTGGCATTGCAAAATTTTAGTATCTTATATTGCTGGAAACAAATTATTTTTTTAATATCTAGCAGTTATTTTATTGTTTGGCAAAATTATTTCCGTTTAGTTTATTACATTTGTAACTTATCACCATTTGAATATTTGTTTTCATCCAAAACTGAGTTTAACTAAAGAGCATTTCCGGGCTCTAGTTTTATACGATTTTAAATCATTAACGTCTATGCAATGTGAAAATTGGCCTAGAAATGCATTCGACGAAGATGTTCCATCCAAGACAACATTTATAATTGGTCCAGAGCATTGAAAAGACAGATCTTTTGAGATGAGTTTTGTGAAGGATGTCCATTAACTGCTGTTACTAATCAAAATAATCCCGCTGTTCAAGCAATGCTTGATGATCAAGGATATCTAATAAATTTATTCGGGCAGTAGTGCGCATTCGTGTTATTTGAACCCAAAAAGGTTTACCTCAAAGGTTAGAAAATTGTCTGTCAAAAATAGCAACGCATTTATTTGTGCACAAAAACACTGGAAACATTCAAAGGGGTCACTTAAAATTTGGTTTTAGTGAGAAACCTTGGATTTATTTTTATGTTCCTGTATATGATTCAACCGGTTCAATGGGTCTTTTGAACAGCACCTAAAGTCCGAAGAATGCAGGTAGGAAGTTGGTTGGTAGTTTATTCGCAAAACTGGGTATATTGCTACTGAAGTATTAGAATTCGGAAATACCGCTACTACTCATTAGCATACTAATGCCCATTTACCGTAAATGTTTTTAAAAACTTCCTGAGAAAAGCCGTAAAGAAACAGAATTTTACATCATGACAACGCATTGCATGCAAAAAGACTAAAAACCGAGTATCTGGGTGCGCTGAAGGTCAAGTCCATGGACCCTTCACCATACAGCTCTAGCCGAATTCCTTGTTTCCCATAATTAAATATATTTGACATTATTAAATAACAAGGAAAGATATCAGCACAAAACTTTATTTACTCTATTCTTCAACGTCATTACCGTTGCTATCAAGGTATCCATTGTCACGTGGTACCGGCTTTTCTTCCACCGCTAAAGATCTGAGCCAAGATTTCACTGCTTCTCCGAGGTCCTCATCGGTTGGTTTCCACCCAAAAACCATGTATGATGTCCAAATTGAAACACAGTCTTTTATCTGAACTCCTTTATCAACATTTGCTCATAACGTTTGATGAATTTCCACTCCGGTCTTTGTTGTGCACACTGATTCTTCCTTGATTACCCATACCTTATTGGCCATTTCATCAGTGAAGACTCGTTCATTGCATTATCACTGTACACTTGCACATTGGATTCGGCGAAGATTTTGTGCATTCAGAAAAAAAAGAAACAAATACATTCTTTGGCGGTAGAGAAGAATAACATCGGCTTTGAAAAACTGGTACTACGTGACAATACATGTCTTGGGAGAATGAATATTACGTTGAGAAATAGAGTAAAGTACTAAATGTTGTTAACTGAAGCTTTACATTCTGGATGGCTCTCGCATTTAACGCATAATACTTACCGTTTTATCTTAAAACTGGGTCACATTATTATGTACAACTTTGCCAGCTTGTTTTCAGATATCTTTGGAGTTTTAAGGTGGTTGTGTGACTCCAGGAAAATAAATGTAGCAATATAGATTTTTAGTAGAATGAAGTTAAAGACACAAAGCATGGTTGTTTCTGTGCTCAAAATCTGGTGACAAAATATGCAAGATCGGCACCAAGGAACCGTAAATGAGACAGGCGTAAAACACAATATTTGCTTCGTACATCCATTCTATTGGCACAGGGTTTTCTTTTTTGCTTAAAAATAAAATAAATTTTAAATAAACTTACCGAATACAGACTTTTCTTATCGCTAACGTATTATCATATCATTTTTATTCAAAGATAACATTAATACTACATTTTGTAATTAGCTGCTAAGAGATAAAGTGTTTAATTTCTCTACGACTTAGCTATAGTGAGCAGCGGAAGTATAATATTAGCTAAAAAATTTCCAAATTGAAATTTCACCAAAAACGAGTGCTTTTAGTGATGGACAATATTGAATGTTTTCGATAATTGACACTTTACAAGCGAAATTAAAAGTAGCATTTTTCATTCACATCTTCCTCTACACATCACTTATGAAGGCTCATACATAAAGTGTCGTAGCTGTCGTTCACTTTAACGACACGTGCAAATAACCCTTCCAAATTTCATCTAGAATACCAAATATTTCTGTAGTTGGCTCAGCCTTTCCTTTTATACCAATCGTAGCGAAACTTTCATAGAGACGGTGTGCAACCCACCCCTACAATCCCGAATGATCATAAAATCGTTGATTGATAGAATTTATGCCCCTTTATGTTTTTCAGGTAATTCACAGAGAGAATTTATACCGACTGGGAGGAATCAAGGTCACCTGGAGGTGGAAACCTTACGGAAAGAAAAGCTATTACATGCTGGGGAATGTGAAACGTTTTAAGCACGCAAATTTACGTTGCTGGTACGTTAGAATTTTTGTAGGAAGTTTTTTGGGAATAACATTTGTTAATATAATTTAGAAGTCAATATATAAAGTATAAAACTCTTTTGAATGCTGATTTACACTTTATTTGCAAAACAGGGTTCATAAACTTGCATAGCTTTGTGTTAAGTGTAGAAACCTCCTTATGCGTTAGAAAAACATAAAATTATTAATTAAAGAAACTAGAAGGAGATTAAAAAGCGTATCTTGTAAATCCTAAATACACTGAATTCTTTAAGCTATATCTTAGAAATAATTTTATGTACCAGACTGAAAATTTTACAAGAAGGAGGTGCACAGCTTCTATGTCCATGGTTTAGTTTACAAAAAGCGTCAGTTATTAATTAATATCTTAATGAGCCATTTTTTCAAAACCTGTTTATTGGCAAGTATTATATTTATACAAATTAATACAACACCGTATTCATGCCTTAGAATATCTAACACAAAATTAATTCTAATCACACTGAAATAGCATTCAGCTCTGTTCAAGTGTTTGCGAGAAAACCAGTCATTTGTCAGAAATCGTCATTAATGCAACCAACCATATGTTAGAAGCATACATTGAGAAAACAAACATTTATTTGAAAATAAAGGTCGTATTTTGCACTTGTGCCAATTTATAGAGCAATAATATCCCAACAATAAGAACTAAAATTTTATTTACTATTCTAAAGTCATATGTAAGTAAATTTTGAATATAAGTGTGCTGCCTATAACAACATTAATATCAAATTAAAGAGGAACTTTCAGCAACTTACAGTATGGTTTTTAGGGATTGTTGTACCAAAAGAAGTATGCACAGCCTCTTTGTAAAAGAAGACTAAAACAGAATAATCCCTGGTCATTAATTTAATAAGGCTCGAAAAAGCTATCATTGATGGACCTAATAGTTGTTTATACTATTGAGGCCGAGAGTTTAAGTACTGACGTCATCGTATGTTGCTATTGGAGTATGCCGTCTGAAAAAAAAAAAAAAAAAAAAAAAGAACATTCAGATCTCTATGAGGCTTATCGAAAATTGCGAGTCAGTTGGGGAATATTATGTCATATCGGTTTGTTATTATAGTATCTCAGTTGGTAAGAGCACATAGACAGAGACCGCGAGATCTTTGGTTCAATTCCCGGCTATCCACTGAATGTTTCACAATAATCTATCGTTTAATGCACCGTCTGATGATCCGGTCACTCTTAAGATACATTACCAATGACTAAAGAAACGTTTACTGGTTGGAAACTTGAACTTTGAAAAAGAAACCGTGTTGAAGAAATGGTTCTAGTAATCAGAAAGCAAAGGACCATTTGGGCACTTAAGTGTAATGTGAGTTGATATTACTTCTGGAGACCTCTCGGAAGAAGTGAAGCGAAAATGTAGAGCCAACAGATAGAGGATAGCAGGTTTGGACACAGATGGGGCCTCTAACGTATCCAGATATTGGATCTTGATCCTGGCTAGACCTCACCGGTCTTCCTCTGCCAATAGAAAAGTCTTCCTAAGGGGTCGCATATCGCACGTCGAGGCAGAGACTAACTCGAAGCAACTATACCGCCAGAGGCTCGGCTTGCTATCCACTCGCCTGATCCTACGACGCTGAAGCATAATAGTAAAATGAATAACAGGAAAACTCATATACAAGTTTTAAGTTACCTGCTTCCCTTAAAAAATTGAGGTGGATAAAATGGGTTAAGCGAGTGTTTTCCTTGTATTCCTGGTTTTTGCAAAAATAGTTTAAATTGCTACGTATTTGGGAACATTATTCTAGAATAATGGCACCGAGATGTGCACCTATGCAAGGACATTAGACTTTGCTACTCTCGCTTGCCTGTATTCACTGGTTTACTGTGACATGCTGTTATATCCTACCCTCTACTTAACACCGCGGTATGCAAGCTCACATATGGTGTAGCCTTGTTGATCTGAAAAGCAAGGTTTTACCTAACAATTTCATCTTAGTTTCTGGTTAACCACCTAAACTTGCGAGAAAAATCATTCGATGAAATTTGTTCTGAAAAAGATAAACGTGTGCTTCTGTAATAACCAGCTCTTCATTCTGAGCCATAGACACGCTAGGCCATTCTAAAGCTATAATAGAAGTAACATTTTTTTCCTGTAAACTTTGCTTTAGCGAGTAAACTAGAAATAGAAATATTTGTTACACTTACCATGTAGACTAAGAATACGTTAACCCTTTATTGCATGAATTATTTGCATTATATGCCGTTTATCCTCTAATTCGCAAACCGATATTTATATCCCTTTCACCGGCACCACAACTGAAGCGATTTGATAACTGTGATCGCTAGTGTGATGTGACTGGCCATCCACTCAAAGCCGAACGTCGCGAGTTCTAGTCCCAAAAGCTGCAGAAAAATAGACCTCTGGTAAAGGAAGGGTATGGTCCAAGTAATAAGTTGCTTGCTTGGATGCTGAAGCTTTTATATTTGACTGCAGTTGCATCGATTTTGCACTTTTTTACTATAAACCACTACAGTTTTATTGCAAAATTATTAATATTTTTACAATATAAAACAGCTATAACTATCCAAATTTTATTGTTGAAGTTTAGTTGAATACGATTCTGAAAAAAGTCCTCTAAAATTAATAAAATGTTGATTAAGCATCTGATAATTGCAAAACCATGCAATAAAGGGTTAAGAGAACAGCGCACAGTGCACGACATATGTACCTTCCAGACTACAATCCATCAGCTATGGAAACACAGGAAAAAGTCCAAAGATAACTGGCCGGCCCAAAGGAAATTGAACTCGGTACATCCCTAGTGCAAGGTGTATGAATGTCATACTTTCCGAAGTCTTATTTCCAGAACTGTGAAATTATTTGCTTTATTTTATCAAACGTGTCTTGTGCAAACAGTATTTCAGGCAGTTTCTACAAGCATTCAACATATTTATTTTGTTATTATATAATACAAAGCTGCGTTTACACGCTCGATTTCCGCCTGGCTATTTCTCTTCTGTATGTTTCTAGAATGCATCCGTTTATCGTGCCCAAACAATTCGAAAATTGCATCAAACTTTCAAGGATTGTCATCCTGGTGATTTAAGAGTTTGGCGTGCTGCCTAGAGACCCAGCGCTGACTTATGGTATATGATTTCTGCTTTTTCAGTCGCTTAAAGCAAAGAGAAACGCTGAAGGTAGGGGAAAAATATCACAGACGGATATGCAAGTTCGAGGTCAAAACACGTCCATTATGAGGAACAGTGTGCTAAGTTGGTAATGATATAATCAAGCAGCTCCTTCCACATTCGGGGCACCACTTGGTTCTAGACAGACAGTTGATGACTGACATTTTTGTTTCTGTCTGCCTGATGGTGAATGTGCACCAGTTATTAGGGTCCAAGAAAGTTTCAGAATCCTTAGGAAAACAATTAATTCAGTGCTATTCATTGTTTTTCCTATGCTAAACAATTAGAATCTGAATGAAAAGGTATGTAATTTGGCAATGGGGCATGTTACCCCAAGAGAATTAAAGAGCTTCTTGTGTTTTTCTGGGAAAATTCTAGTTACATGGACAATTAAAAGACCATCCACCAGTCTTTCTTAGATCAATTTGAAGGACAGCAGTGGTCAGAGAACCCAATTATTGGTGGTTCGGATCATAACCATCACAGGAATGCTTATTGTGATTCTACCTTTCCAAAATTACTTCGTAATTTTAATAAATTTTACTATGGGAGTTTTACAGAAAATTAGTGTAATGAAGGTTCTCAACCTTTTTCTAGAAATTGGAAATTGCGACGTTGTTGTAATGTTTTTTCGCCTTTCTTGGTTAATTTTTGTAGATGTAACTCAGTATCTTACCATGATGTTTCTTTTGTTTACATTGCCATACCAAGTTTGTTTTGTAGAACCGCTCATGGTATTTCTTCCACACGTTTGGCACTCTTCTTTGGAAACAGTTCATATATCATACTCTTGTTTTATTTAAGGGTACTAATTTTCGACTTTTTGCCCATGTTCTTTGTTCTTTTCAAATGACATATAAAAACAGCAATGTTTGGAGGACAATTTTATGCAAACTCTCCACATAATGCCTTTCCTACGCCTCTCTTTCATTTGTTCTTGAGCTGGAAAACGACCTTGGTTAAGGCTCGAGTGCCAGACTTTTGACATATAATAAATAGGAGAGACATCTAACGAGTGTTTCCGGCCACTAAGAAAAACGCTTCCGTTTACTTTCGCCCGTTACTTTGTTCAATCCAATAAAATACAGAGCAGAAGTGAAACTCAACTGATAAATGGGCTCTGCCGAATTTAATAAAGAAGAGCAGTATAGGAAACCAAAAACAATGGCAAATTTTTTATCTCGGTTGAACTTTCAATCTGATGCTGGTTAAACCTTAAAGAGAACAAAGCCGCCGCCCCCCCCCAGCTCGAGAATAGCTTCAGGGCTGTTTCTTGTGGTATATAGCACATGTTGTCATTGTATCACCAGGGCTTAACAGAGATCAACAGGGTTAATTACATTAACTAGATGTACTCCATTCAAATGTATAGCACTACCAGAGTTGGTTAAGCAAACGGATGGGGCGGCTGTTAACACACCAGGAGAATGTCCTCAATGAACCGCCCGCGAATTAAAGATCACGCTGAAGATGGCCGTTACACTACAAGATGTGATAGTAAGGACAAGGTAAAAACACTAGGACTTCTGTAAATGTATCTCGTGTGAAACTCGTAGTTTAGCTGCTGGCTCAGCGCTCCCCAACCTAATGTTAATAATGTATTACTTCCTTGTCAGTTTTAAGCCTGAAGAAGTGTTAAAGGAAGTTGAGCATATTTTGTAACTGTCCCCGTTGCCAGGGCAAGGAAAAAACGTTTTCATACTCGGTGACTAAAGCCGATAACCACACCTGAGGCAAAACCAGAAGGCGTCTGGGTTTGCATTCGTTGTACAGTCTACAGGTGTGGTCAGATACAGACTAAACCTGGTAAAGTACTACATATTCCACTAGTACATTTTAAAATGAAACATGCTTCAATATTTAATGGTTTATATTTTGCCTAACACGAGCACAGTAGTAACAATAAAATCTAATCTGCAATACTCCGTCTTGGTGTCTAGTTTCCTACTCACCCGGAAATGTATTACAAAGTTTCTATTTATTTCCTTAATTCTTATTAATTCATACTGTTGTACAAGTTTAATTACTGTAACTAAACATTTAAGTGAATTAATAGCTAACAATTTGTTCCCTAGACTAAATTAAATAAATTAAAATATTTAAAACAAAATAAACTAAAACAAACAGGTAAGCTCCAGTTCTACAAAATATTAATAATTTACTATTAATATTATAAGCCACTTTGCAGTTAATATTAATTAGATAAATAACTAAAGTACCAATTTACTAAATACTTCTGCTGGTATATAGCCAAAAATGTGTCGACTCTAGCACAAACACAATATTTCCCATTCTCTATTTACTATCATATTTTAAAATTATATATATATATATATATATATATTAATTTATTTAGCGATGTATGAAACATATATGTCCTTAAATAGTGCTTTATTCAATCCCTTAACGATTCACTTATACGTCATAATTATTTCTCGCTTCACTAAGTTAACAGCTTATCTACGTTTCAATTATATCTGTATTAAATATTTTTAATTTTACTTCATTACACTAATAACATAATATTAGTATTTTTACCAAATTCACCACACCTTTACCTTCTGTTATAACATATTTCACTCAACTTAAATACTTCATACTCCATAGTCTATTAACACTCGATTAACAACATCGCCATATTCACCGCCATTTTGCTGCCACCATCTCTAATTTTCCATGATTTCATCATAGCTTTAATAGCCAGTAAATTACTACCCTGATGTAAATATGCTAAATATATCAATAAGCTCCTAAAATGGTATGTCCTGCTAATTCTGTCATATAGGCATTATTAGTAGTTGAACAAAGATACACTAAAGCGTTTTTTTTTTTTCTTTTTCATCTCATAACAGGCAACAAAAGACATGAACAACAAACTGAAAATTAACTGGAGGAAGAAATATCACAGGTTTGGAATTTTTAAAAAAAAGAAGGCAAATTTCATTTTAGGGAACTGAGTTATACAGAAATGAACCACGTAAAATCAAAATAAAAAAAAAGCATCTAAAGAAGTCACAACTTTTCCATTACTTGAAAGGATTTGTAACGCGATTTGACAATAATACGTATTTAATATAATCTTAATGTTAAGTAATTATTGAAAGGTATAATCCACATCATAGCTGAGGACCGAGCAACACATTGGTCTTCCTGTGCTACTGCTCTGCCAACAATGCTAGACTACTTTCACAAGGGTATACTGCCTTTCCTTCCAACAGAACAGCAATTAATATATCTGAATATATTACGTTTTCTCAGCTACTCCAATAAATGTTTGTCCCTAGTCTGTAGTGCTAATCCTCCCATCGCAAAACAAAGGTGACGTGACTTTAAAGTTTGGGAATGGGAGGTGTGCATTTGGAAATCAGTTGCCAAGTCTGCCACTTACTGGTCCCTTAACTGTGGGGCGAATCTCGATTTGCAAGCAGTGTCTTCGAGTCTCCAAGAAAGAGAGTTTACTACGTTGCAGGTCACCCCCAGTAGAGGGTCATCTTTTGTTGCTAATGCTTATTGCCCAGTAGCAGGGGAGAACGGTGCCATTTGAAGGTCGTCATGTTTTCGAGAAAACTATACGTATCAACTTGGATAACTAGAACCAGGGGGGGGGTAATGAGGAACTGCATTACTAACTCTTACTTATGTAACACATAGCTCATTATATGAGTAGGTTTTTCTTTGTTCTTTATCTAAGATGGGACTAGACCACTTCTAGGTGTTCCATATTATTGAGATACATTGCCAAAAGTGCACAGTCTAGAGCATAAAACGGAGCCGGTGCGGTTTGTTTCCTATACTATTTTTCTGTGTTTATATTAGTAAGACCACCTTTTCACTTGTATTACACACCCTTGATAAAAATAGGCGCGAAAGATGTGAGAAACCGCATTGGTGGCTGGAATACCCTCGCTCGATGTGTCCATTTTCTGTTGGTTACATGTCACAATTCTGTAAAAACACTAATCAATGAACAAACACCATTTCCCGGTCATTAGGAAGGCAAATATTGTATTCAGTGTTTCATTAAATTGCCTTGTAAACATTGTTTTCTTTATTACATATGTCATTTAAAAGGAACAAGGAATATGAACAACAAACTAAAAGTGAGCGCCCTTGTTGATCTGCGGAGCTAAATGGAATATTTCTGGGAAAAGTGCCAAACTGGTGGACTAAATAAATACCTTAAATACGGGTTACTGGAAAAGTTTGACATTACAAACCAAAGTAAAAAGTCAGTAAGAAACAGTTTTATGTATGTGTCTGAACCGCGTAAACCGAAGCAGCCTTTCAAAAACTTTGCAATTTTGTATTATTTGAAAAGGGTAGTTAGACCTTTGCACATCCATTTTTCTTGATAATCTCCGCTAATAAAATTTATCGAAATTCCGACGTAATATTGCAAAGGAATGAAAATCCACAATGATAGTCAGGATCCAATCAACACTATTCAGTTTTCAAGGCGTTGTACTTCAAACTGAGCTATGAAATCGATGCTTGTAGTTCGTGAAATTTTCCATGTCACTAGAAATGTACCGGTAAAATGCAATGCATTTCCAACTTCTCTTGTCACTTACATATTTTTTCATTCTGATACTACTTGTTTCCAGCTAACGGTAGAACAATCAATAAAACTAAATTGACTGTTTTCACAACGAATCCAAAACTGTATTGGGATTTAGCCTCTGGTGCACATTGGCAATCACGAATAAACGATATGCCAATCATCTGTCCGAATAGAACAAGGTGAAGCCATACTATTGGGGGCAACTGTTGTATTAAATCCTTACCATCTTAACAGAAGGTTCCTTATAGTGGGACGATTTTTGCTCTCGAGTTTACTCAAAACAAGTATTTGCTTGATTGATGTGCAAAATTCCCTAGGAATACATAACACACAAAAAAGGTTCCTCTGGTCCCTATTATTGTTCTTCCGACTGCAAGCTCCACTTTCGTAAACTACTTTCTCATCGAGGTCGGGTCTTTGTCTTTTGAATACCTTATGAATATGCTCGAATGAATAAAATAAGCACTACAGATTTGTGTAGTCTGCTGTGTTACGTAGATTAGAAACAAAAGAGCTGGCAGATTAATTTGTTATGATGATTGCACACTTGAAAAAGACGTTTAACCTACAGGCACCAACCTCATTGTTACGGTTATTACGACCTTCCTTTTATGAAACGCATCGAGATACAGCATCGTCTCCAAGACATCTGTTTTAAAAGACAAGAACCATGATTACTTCTTTACTTCCACTTGAGTTTCAATAGTATATCTTCAAAGTATTCCGTTCATGGCCGGAGTATCACATTCATCTGTGTATACTTCGGCTTCCTGATAACTTCCAAAATTTCTGTAGATAGAATGTGGTCTGTGAATGGCAAAACCTGAACTGGTACATGAAGATAACAATAATTAATTGGTTATACGGGCCAATAAGGGAGTCCTACAGGCTAAACACCTTCCAAAACTTCACCATATTTTACTCTGAATGGGGTTGTCATTTCTACTGAGAACGTTAGTGGTATAGAAACCCACGGTGAAAAGAGGACGGCAGTTGGTTGTCACCGTGAAACAGGCGAGTTTGAGAGCAATATATCAAATAGACGCAAATATGAACGGATCACGTTGGTTTATTGGTTACACCGGAGGCGGGGATGACTACGGATAAGCATATGTTTCAGGCTTTTAAAGCTTTGTCGACTAGATCAATGTCATGGCGACTAGAGCCATGAATCAACCAGACTGCGGCTCTCTACTGCTTTGAGATTATGATCCACAATATAGCTCCACAATATGAGTGTCATTTCATCGCTTGAATGGTCAGCACCTGTGGTGGCAGATGTGGAGGAATGAGCATGTATGCATACGTTCATGATGACAGGCTATATTGCTCTTACAAAATTATTGCATTTTAGACTCATAATTGAGAAAAGTTAAATATCATAACATCATTCCATGCTTCCAAATGCACAACGGTTCTTAAAAGCCATGCCTAGTCGACTGCCAGTTTCAACAAATATTTGCGTCCTTTAAATATTCGGTTACAATACTTGCCGTTTAAATTATATGGCTCATAGGCTGCTAGAATATTCTTCTGCTACTTACATTTAAAATGTATTACATTTACCATTTGCTTGTATCACATTGATCATTTTCAAAAGTTTATTTTAAGGAGTCGAAATTCCCCATCTTGCCTACGTTAAAGTTTGACCTATTATCTCAGCAGCTATATAGAATAATAAGCTAAATTTTTAATGCAAATTCAGCAACACCGTTACTGCTGATGGATGAAAAATAAAGTACTTCTATTGATTATATAAAGGAAAGTTGAGTTTTTAATAAAGCTCTCAAAATGTTATTGAAAAGCAACGATTTTTTAATTAAAAAGCTAATCCATATACACAAAAACCTTTTCGTTCAAATGAAGCATATTTAGGTGCAAATAAGTGGCAAAAATGTCAGCCCTTAGTGTAAATTTGTTTCTGGGATAATGGCATTTGTGTAAGCAACCTTATTTCTTCGGAAATTTCTTTCAAACATAACATCTTTAAAAAAAAATTTACCTAACTTTCCAAACACAACTTCACAGTATTTCTAAACTTTCACATTAAGGAATCATGAGCGGGGAAGTACACATTTACAATTAGCGTAACTCTATGAAAGTTATACCAAAATGAGCAGGAGATTCAATATATTTATGTATAATTAAAATATGAAAGACGGCCCCCACAAAAAATGATAAAAATTCCATTTCGGCTCCCCATAAGTTTCTTTTCACATCACAAGAGTTTAAAATTGAATTTAAAGCACTAAGAGTGTGTTTCATAAACTCCCAATAAAGTGCTCTCTAAATAATCCTTTCTGGTCCATAAGCAACGCTTTCATTCCACAATCACATAGCTTCCTGTGGATATCAATCTTACATGGTAATACTTATGTAATGTACTAACCTTGTGATTATAAATTCGAAGAAATCACTGCAATCGGGGAACTGAAACCAGGAAGTAATCAAGAGCTGCCTTATGAGGCAGGCCATAGCAAACAAAACGGAACTTCGTGTTCACCAGTGGAATTACTTTGCAATGGTTATATAAAGAAACGGAAGAGATGAAGCAAAGCAAGGCTCAACAATTCACCTGTGTTGCCTTTCAAACACGGTTATATCTCTTAGAAATATTAAGGGCTGCGCTGCAAAGAAAGGTCTGATGCTGTAATCTAGAGGAAAATATTGATAATTATATCGGAGCACACATGAGCTACTACTGTTTTTTTTGTCGTGTTTAACGCCCACTTTTACTAGTACGGCACTGCAGGCGGTGACACTGATGATACATGGGTTGAAGATGAAGTACCGGTGGAATGTGATGGTGAGGGAAGCCGGAGAAGCCGCCCTTGCGCGGCTTTATCCTCCCTAAATATCACACACAGCCACTTGGGATCGAATCCGGACCGTCAAAATGAGAGGCGCATGGTGTAACCATGGCCAACCTACTACTGTGCTGGTGACTACTTGCCAATGCAGGTACTTCTCGGTTCCTTTTACTCATTCTAAACCGGAATTTATATTATAATAACATTATATATTGAAAATATGTCCATGCATCTGTATGGATTCATCTTAAAAGCCACTTAGTCGCTTTTGTCAATTCTTTCACCATTAAAAAGCCCTATTTTTGTAACGCAAACACACAATAAAATGACTTAAAATTTCTACTCATAAAATATTAAAATACTCAGAAGTATCTGCCAATCCAGTATATTATCATACGAACAAATTGAAGTTATAAAAGAACATGCTGTGAGATTGTTGGGGTATAAGTTATGAAGTCAGCTTACATGAATATCGGTATTTTTATCCGTTATTAGGAACTCCTCGACTACTCGTAATTGCAGTTGTGAGGGATAAAGTGGGAGAAATAACCATATCATCCTCTACACTGTACGATGATTTCATAAGGAACAGTATCAGATATATGACGTTAGTTAAAACTCATCCGAGTTTAAAAAGAATGTATAAGCCGGCATATAAATGTGGTCTTCGTCCAACGTTTGGGAATAGTTTTGTGCCACAGTTGTGAGATTAGATTTTTTCCCATTTATCAATATTTCCTCTTTGTCGTCCAACACACACAATTCTGCCTTGATTACTTTTTTTTTTGTCGGACAATCGGGTACGAAAGCGTATCGACAAAGTATTGCTATCCAGAGACTGTACAACGCAAATCGTCACGAAATGCGGTACATAGCTATATGGGTAAGTTATCGACTGATTGTAGAATCAGCTCTAAGCCAGACAACTATTAGGTTTCCTCAAAAGTTCTTAACCCACATTTGTGACAGCTCACAAATTGTACCACCTTTAACAAGTTGTTCCACACACAAAAGAGCGTCTTCTATTCATAGAACATCGTTTCTAGTTAGCTCCCCCACAAAACAAAAAGGACGTATAGAAGAAATATATTGTGACTCCAGGTTTCAGTGATACATAGCTAATGAGATTTAATTCAGTTTTCACTCTCAGTTCACCTCACTCGGAGAACCCACTGAATTACCAGAGCTGAATGTCGCGACAGAAACACATTCTCTAACTAGCTCACTCGCGAATTCATTCGCATATTGAACAAGAGTATGTAGCTGAGTTTACCGCGGAGAATGACAAGAGTATAGAGCTGCAAAGCTACTTGATGTAGCTCCAAGAAAAGCATCAAACTGATGGAAGAAATGCCGCGAATGGGGTTAGTGAACAAGTCTGTTATCAAAACAAAACTATAAATAAACAAATAAATTAAATAAATAAGGAACTGAATTATAACACCTGGAAAAATAAATCACGTAGATCAAAGCAGCATTACAAAAACGTCTCAATTACGCACTACTTAAAAAGGGTTGCCAACTTCCTTTGTATTCGTTTTCTTGCAGAACTCTGATAATAACGTTATATTCGAAATTGAAATTCCGAAATAGTTTTGGAAAGGCAGAATCAGAATAAAAGGTTCAGTATAATCTTTAGGACCCAAACCACTAATATTCTGCTGTTTTTGCATGCGAGCCACGAAAGGGTGCTGGAAGATCAGGTCGAATTTTCCAGGTAAAACGCAAGGCGACTTCAACTTCTCCTGAACTTACATACCACACTGTCGATTTTCATACTTTTCATTGTGGTTATGGCTTTCCATGTTACGGAAGAACAATCAATAAAGCAAGGTGTATTCATTATGATTTTGGAACAAATCTATAACTGTCTTACATCCTAGCCTATGGTGTATATCCCCCATCAAGAAAAGCATATATGCCACTCAACTGTTTGGCTAGAACCATTCTAATTAATACACTGCACACTATATCGGTTTTCATTTTTGGGGGCGAGGGGGCTGATTTTTCTGAGTATACACAGAACACCTTACATTTTACCGTGAAGAGTCGAGTCGCATGGTAAATTTTCATGATCTGCCAGCATTGATTTCGTTACTCAGGTGGAAAAGGAGCGGCAAACCGAATATAGGGGTCCGGGTCCTGACGATGACCGTGATTCATTTGTGACGTAAGACAGATCCTTATCATGATGTTTGCTTCTGTGGAGAAGGTGTAGGTCCTCTATACGAGGAGGTTAAATGGCATAATAATAAGAAGAAGCTTGTAATACCAAAATTGTCGTTCATGATATTTCTTTCATCACCTTGGCCCTGTTCTTGGAAATGCTCCATATAGCTCTGCAACAGTATATTCTTGCTCGATAAGGAAAATCATATTGTTTATGTTGCCTATGTTCTTTGTTCTTTTCAAATGATATGAATAATAGTAACAATAATAATAAAGCAAAGTTTACAAGGATATTTCATGTTACCACTCCATATGACGATTGCTTTATACCACCTTTTCCTTTCCTGAGCCGGAAATTGAGCCTTGTTAGGGATTTAGTACCAGAATTTTGATGTACAACCAACAGTACATGGATAACTCCATGGCACGACAGCTCACGGGGAACCTTGGCCTACCGGCCGGACGCTGCGTCCCTCATCTCGGTCCACTACAGACGTCATGGATGGGGTGCAGTATTGGAGGGTGAGACGTGGTCAGCGCGTCGAGTCCCCCGGTCGATTAATGCGGTCCTCATGACCTGGAGCCGCTACTTCATCAAGTAGCTCCTCAGTTGGCCCCCCCCCCAGGGACCTTACGAGGCTGAGTGCACCCCGGGCCAGGTCTCACAGCCGGGGGAAAATCCCCACGCCAGTACTGGGGATCGAACCCAGGTCTCCCTCTTGGTAAGCAGCTGCGCTACCACCGCTCTAAGGAGACGACCACAGTACATGGATACAGATGGTAAAAGGTTTTCCAGGCACTAAGTTAAAATGCTTCTGTTTCCCATTCCTTTTGACCCTAAAATTGTTCTCTCAAATATGAGATCGGTAAGGTTTGGAACAAACTGTTAAGAGTATTCTGTCAACATCAAATAAAGAAAAACACTACAAGGTACCAATAGCATCGACATGTCTTTTACTCGCGACAGTAAATAATAACCCATAGCTAATATAGCTGCTCTTCACTTACATTAAACAGTAAAAAGTAAACTTTTATATTAGAATGAAGATACGATTTACAGTGAGTCCTCAACGGAATTACATAATTACTACAGCATTCTTCTATAGAATCAATAAATCATTGATTGAAAACCGTTTTACCCACAACTGTGCCATACATAAAATGACTGTAGTATGCGTAGTAAAAAATGAATAAGAATACCAAAGAATGGTAAAGCAAAGATATTTAACATAGATGATCGTACCATTTTAAATTAACTTGAAGATAAATTCCCAGGAACTTAACTTGCTTATCAAGCCTAGAATAGTCTAGACTAAGAGTTAAATCCACTCTACTATATATATTTATTTAGCATTCGACAAACTAAGCTACTTTGAGAAATAAAGGTAAATGCATTTCCTCTACAACAATAAAGCACATTAAGCTTAACCAGACTCCGCCGAGGGTTGGTTGAACAACTTCCAGCTTAAGTGAAGTAGAAGTTATCCTTTAAGCTCCATAATGAGTAAATGCAGTGTAGACAGCTTTCTTCGTGGAAATAAGGGACCAGCATGACACGTGACTGCAGTTGCATGCTCCTGTAACCTGCTCATAACTGGGTAACTGATGGAACCATCTCGTGAGGTGTCATCTTCACCTGGCATGTTCACAAGCAAAACAAGCATGTAAGCCGATAGTTTAGCCTTAGCCGAGTCCTCAACAGTGGTTACGTATTACCAGCAAACATTTTGGCCGCCTTTAAATGTGGATCGAAGTACGATGGAAGAAAAAACAATTACATAGTGCACCCGAAACGAGGACCGATTTTAAGAAACCAAATTTTTTTTTGACCATGGATTTTTCCGTTTATTATACTAAACCCTGTGAATGGGAAGAACAGGTTAAACCTGACAAAAACAAAGGCCTAATCTGGAGTAATAATGGTTATAAAAGTGGATTTGAGACAGGGGTTGGATCCTATGGCAAAGGTACCGAGATATATTTCAGTTCTAAGGAATATACCATAATGTGTTAGAAGATGCATTTGCTATCTTAAATATCATTTAGGAGACCATGAGAATATAGTGCAGTAATAGAAATAATCTTAAACTACCAGATAGTTTGGAAGCCCCGAAGGTCTCAATAACCAGCTGGTAAGTCCATGGTTTTCTTTGAATGCCGAGAGACCCTCAGTGAGGAAATGGTTGATGTGAGATGCATGCAAAATGGATGATAGGAAAACTGATGAAGGAGCAATTGGTGGAATGAGTGGCGGGGGAAACCATCGGACCCGGAGAAAACCTGCCCAGACGCCGTTTCGACCACCAGAAATCCCTCGATCAGGTGCCTGGGATCGAACCCGGGCCAACTTCCTAAGGAGTTACTTTTTCATTTAATGGAACAATAATTAAATTCCTATTAGGTTCTTTGATTAAGGTCCCATAAGTTTTGTTCTTGTGAATTCGGAACAATTGATATCTCTTCACCCAATTGCTGTGCTTTTTGCTTATTTGAGGCTTCTGGACCTATGGTTCTGGACCTATGCAACGAACAGAAGCCCGTTCTTGGCCAGAGCGTCGGCACTCACATTACCTTAAATACCTGTAAGGCCAGGCACCCAACATAGTTTAACTTTGTTGGTGCTAGAGAGATTAAGTAACTTTTGGCAAGTTTCCCAGACAAAATTTGCATATCTTAATATAGCTTTACAACCGCAAGTTAGTTTTTATACAGAAATAATGAATATATTAGCTTTTAACCTTCCTTGTGTAAATAAACTTCAAGAAACACAGCCAAAGCTACCTTCCTACCTATAGTCAACTTTAATAACAGTAAAACACTCTTCAATAAGCTTTCAAATTGTTTTGAGCTGTTTCTTGTGCACTGGAGTCTGTAGCCCATATCATGATATAGAATTTACTAAGATAAGCTGCATTGATGACGAGGAGTTTTGCCCGAGTTCCGCTTACAGCAATTTTATGCTTTGCTGCAAAAGGCTTGCATAATAAAGGCCAAGGTACTTCGTCGCGGTTCCATCCCTGAGTAAGCTCCGCGCGGTTTGCTTTGCCTTATCTGCATGTACTCTCAAACACGATCTTATCAATTGCATGTTCATTCCCCTCTGAGCTAAACTTGTGGAACACAAACTGAAATCAGCATTTCTGCAACATTCCTAAACCAAACACCCATTCACGTGTTCCCAATACGCGCTAACTCCTAACACACGAGGGTGCAAACTTTTGTCGCACGGGAACGAAATAAAAACGCCAGTAATAAACTAAGCCAATTTCGCTTTTCTAAAAAATCAGCTTCGTATTTGTAGAGGATATCTATGGTTTACTGTAAACTTCTGTTCCATTCACATGAATTTCTCTACAATGTATTGTTACAGAGCGGCGCCGTGGGTGAGTGGTTAAACCGCTCGCCTCGCATTTTGGCGGCCCGGGTTCGATCCCAAGCGCCCGTTTGTGCGATTCCTGGTGGATGAAGCGGCGTCTGATCGGGTTTGCTCCAGGTCCTCCGGTTTCCGCCGCCACTCATTCCATCAATTGCTTCATCATCATCTTTCCAATTATTAATTTCGCTTGCATCACTATCATTCACTTCCTCATGTGCATGCCTGGCTATGGGCTGACCCCTCGTAACAGGTTCTCCATTCTGTGGTTTCATGCCGTAGGCTCCCTGACAGGCTTCTGAGCCCTAGGCATTGACTTTTAAGTCCTGGGGGGGTGTCAGTCCTAGGGAGCTTAGCCGATTACAAAACGAAACTATTGTTACAAAAGATTATACGTGATAGTAAAAAAAAAAAAAAGTAGCAGGAATGATTGTATTAGTTCCTTCTAGGTGGAATGAAATGAAAGGGAATACACTATGCTAAAGCAGTAGTTAAATCTTTTAAAAAGCTAGTCGGTATGAAACAATTGACATTGGTTAGCTTTGCACTGTGTAATCGCGCCGTGGCCGAGTGGTTAGACCACTCGCGTCTCGCCTAGACGGCCCGGGTTCGATCCAAGTGACCGCATGCGAGGTTCTGGGTGAACAAGGCGCGCAGGGGCGGGTTTTCTCCAGGTTCTGAGGCTGTCCGCACCATCGCGTTCCACCGGTGCTCCATATTCGTTCCATGTATCAACAGTGTCATCGCTGCGGTGCCATTTGTAGTAAAAGCAGGCGAGATGACCTCCCGTTTGAGAAAAATTTAAGTGCCTAAAATTGCAACCAGCAACAAAGAATATCTCGGAAACTTTTAACTCAAGATGGATGCAGGATGAAAACTCAAAACATGTTTCCGTTGAAAGCTCTAAATCAATTGTTTGGGTGAAAAATGGAATGGCCTGTTATTTATGGACGCTCTTTAACTGCTTTGGTTCTCAGCGTCCCATTCTATATTGGGCGTGAAAGATCGCTTAATTTTGCTCAGAGGCCTATTTTATCAGGCTTGAGGTTCTTTTACGTGCCGTAAATCTACGACACGGGACCCACAGCTTTACTTCCCATCCGAAAAAATCCATCGTCCTCCGCCGGGTTTGAACCCGCGACCTTGGGTATATGAAGTTAGCATGGTAACCATTACACCACGGAGGGCGACTAATTGTTTGGGTGGAATACAATACATTCTATATCTACTATGTGCACAGAACTTGTACAGAAAATAAAAATCTGATGTGTTACATTTACATGACTTTCTCTGCCTATCTTACAACAATTTATTTTTATGAGTAAAGATTTCATGTATATCGAAACATTTGTAAAAATGCTTTTAATGCATACTTTCTTGTAGACACCAGATAACAAGGAGGCTAAAGATACAGATAAATACTTTAAGAGCTGGTTGCTATGTGATGGCCTTAAAATTTCGTTCCCTTTACTTTACCAGTAGAAAGGAAAGCGAATAACGACCTTCCATTTCAGAAATCCATAAGGATTTTAAAATTGAAACCAATAACAAGGAGCATATCAGAAAGCTAGTGCCACAAAAATGTATTTAACCTGAATTATGCGTTAGCGATACCTAGATTTCTTTGTAAAGAGAGATTGTACCAAGAAAACATGAAATCAGTATTTGGTATCAACTTTTTAAATGGCAAGACCCAGCTAATGAAACACCGTGGCTGTAAAGTAAAGGGCTTAAAATCACGAAGCTGCCAATGCATAGAGAAAGACATCCGGAATTACTTCTCTATGCACGCAACGTAACGATAAGATTTGCCGGATGTTGGAGTGCTGTATAGGATTTGAATTAATCTCAGTACCTTCAGGTTTGTAGTTACTTTATTATGCTTGTATGAACAATGTACATAGTAGGTAGAGAAGGAGTTATATTCCACCCAAAATCCAATACCGAGACTTTACTGGAAATTCAGATTTTGAGGACCCCTAAATAAAAAGAAACCATTTTAGAAAGTGGTCATTGTGTGTGTGTGTGTGTGTGTGTGTGTGTGTGTGTCTATAGACAGCATAGCTCAAACTTCAAAAAGTGACTTAAATACCAAACCTTGTATTTATCTTTACTATCTACCAAGGATGGTAGTCTCCTTAGCGCGGTGGTAGCGCGGCTACCTGCCAAGCGCGAGGCCTGAGTTTGATTCTTTCCCCCTCGTGAGGTCCCTGGGGGGCCAGTTGAGGAGCTACTTGATTGAGAAGTAGCGGCTCCAGATCAAGAAGAGTGCATTAACCGACCGGGAGGGACTCGAGGCGCTGATCACATCTCATCCTCCAGCACAGCACCCCATTCACGGGGAGAGATACGGGATGCAGCGGCCTAGCGGTAGGCCAAGGTCCCTTGTGGACTACCGTGCCGTAGAATTACGTTTAGTTATCTTCCAAGAATGCGACACGATTTTCAGTATAATCCCCTCACCTCAAACTACTCTTTATAGGGAATATCTGTTGATATATTCTCTAACGATTAGATACAAATTCCTAATACTAAAGATATTTACATGGAAATTACTATATGTAACATGAATTTCCTAGAAATCTCCCCTGAAGAGCTCTTCATTCTGGATGAATTTTTCGTAACTGGTAAACCATTAGAGATATACAAAAGCTTACTCCACAAGAAACGTATCATCGCGTTAAAACAGCTCAATTTGTCATATATATGACAGAAATATGTTTTCTGTAGAACTAACCATCTTGCTGATGTTCCTTGTTCTTTAAAATTTTCTCAAGTTGAAAGTCTTCGTCCATATACCTATTTGTTTCCCCTGAACTTGGAAGGAGAACCGAATTTTATTGACAATCGCATAGCCACAGGTTTTAAAATATGTGGTTGTCGCTTTAGCCTAGGATATTTCATTATTTCCCTTCTAATTATAAGGAGATATGTAATCAGACAATTTCTGGTAATATTTATCGTAATAAAAGTTATATAGGTAAACGATTACGCTTTTATAAGAACTGTGTTTTCAGAACGGATAGAAAAGGTCACGTAAATGGAACATACATGTTTACTTTCTCTACACGTACTATGTACATAGAGTATAGAGAAGGTATTTTATTGTACCCAAAAATTCGATATCTATATTCAACGGAAACACATATTTTGGGATCTCCTGTATAAAAAAATTGGAAAAAGATCCGTATCTGTGTATTTCTGTGGACAGCATATCTCAAAACGAAAAGACCGTTAAATATCAAACTTGGTATGTAAGTTTAATATCTTCAAAGGCTGCGAAACGAAGGTTTTCAGGAAATTCCTCCCATCACAAACTACCCTTTACATGGAACTATTTTTAAAAACTTTGAATTTCTCAAAAATGGTTCTAACGATTTTGATTAAAATGCCGTACGTTAAAGATATTTACATCCCAAATAAAATTTATGTCTTGAATTTTCTGGGAGTAGCTTCTGAAAACCTCTTCACTCTGGATGAACTCTGCCGAGTTTTGCATAACTGATAAGCCGTAAGAGATAGACAAAACTTACTGTACAAAAACGTAGATCTCGTCAAAGTACACAATTTATGTCCCTTACATTTTTGTACAGGTAACCGTTTGCGAGATAGTCCTTGTTGTTAGTTTCAATTGTAAAGTACAGTTTTCACAGACAGAAATTGTACGTGTTTCTTTTGCTCTCCTCCCGGCCAAGTAAAGGAGCGAATTGCAATGACAATCGACGTCTTTTAAAACATTTGACTACATTTATAGCTTATTGCATTTCCTTAGTTCCCTTCTACTTAAAAAGAACTGAATAATAAGAAACATTGTGCTAATTTTATCTCGATTAGCAGGGTATAGAGAGAAGAATATTCTTTTGTAAGAAGTTTTGTAAAACTAAAAGGTCAGGTAATTGTAACACATCAATTTTTTTTTCAATTGAAACAGATTTTGTCGATCCCATAAGATTCAAATACTGGAAGCGAGCAGATTTAGCAAGACACATTCTGTTCAAAATGTAACCGTTTCCAAGATACTACTTGTTATTAGCTTTAATTGTCAGGTACTAATAGTTTTGTCAGCCACAAAACGTCTTTTCCTTTGTACTACTCCTGGCTAAGCAAAGAAGCAAATAGCAATGGCAAGCGCATAACGAAGCTTTTAAAACATTTGACTATATCTTGAGCTTATTCTATTTCCTTAGTTCCCTTCTTCTTATAAGGAACTAAATTATACGAACATTCTGTTAATGTTTATCTCGATTAATAGGGTGTAAGAAGAATAATCTTTTGTAAGAAGTTTGTTTGTAGAGCAGCTAGAGAAAGTCATGTGAGTGTAACACACTCGATGATCACATTAAGTGCTAATAATGGCAGGTAGCAGACTTAACATGACACATTTACCATTTTTGTGCCTAGGTTCAGGACAGTTAATTATTCACCTTGGGCAAATTGCTGCAAATACCTCTTCTATTACGTTCCATTAAAACATTCCCAAAATGTGTGTCTGGTGTTTTGCATTCTCGCCATACCCTCGTGTAATTTGGGAAAGAACTCGCAGCAGACCACTGGAGCTAGTTAGCTCGTAACAGAAATCCTGTTACAAGGACTAACGATGCTCGCATAATTGAATCCTAACCTTATTGTCCGATGTATGTTCCTTTTTAATTGTACCCCAGCTGGTGAATTCTTCTCGTCGACCAGAATATCCTTTTTTACTTCATCTACAGGTACTGTCTGTATATTTAACAGGTAGGGAAAGTAAGTTTTGTATTCCACCCAAAAATTCAATGAGTTTTCACCAAAATATACAAAATGATTCAAAAATACTTTTACAACGTATGGGGGATTGATTCCTAACATTGAAACAAAAATTAGGTTTATATAAACATATACTATAAAACCCTTCGTTTTCACGTTATCAATTTATTATTAAAAGTTTACGTCCAACGGCTTTCCAGGTCCAATCTTATAACATTTATTTATGCATCATTGTTAGAAGGCTTTGATCCATTTTATCTTACGGAGTTGGCCTTGTGTTGCCATGGCTGCTTGTTTACATTTTTCATTCGTCAGCTATGTTATACATTCTGAGACAGTACATTTCTTGTCCCGGGACAGAGAGTTACTCAGAAGGGAAAGATAAATCATAGCCAACAATATAAATTATATCAAGAAGGGAAATACAGATGTACATTGAAAATTGGAAGGGAAGAAAGATTTAAAACACGTGTAAATAGCCGAGCTGTCACGAACCGGCGAGCTACACCGTGTACCGTTAGAGGGTGGGACATTGAGCCGAAGGGGGTGAGAAGACACTGCCAGAGGGGAACATAACAGAAGGGAAAACAATTCTCGCCGCTGGCCAGGGGACCCTTTTTGAGGCACTTGGCGCATGTGATATTTAGGGTCCGTGGTGGAGCCGGATAGGCTACCTTTAGTTGTGAGGGCAATAGTTATTGTAATACAGACCAGAGTGTGGACGATATCACGGCATCAAAATTAATAAGTAACAATAGTCGCTGTAGCGTAAAGTACAGTTTCACAGGAGAAAATTAACAGGGACGCGTGTGCGCTCGACGGCGGAAAAAGTTTGAACTGACTGAATAAAGCACCTGTGACTTACCACATCCTGAAAGAATTTCCATGATAGTAAAAAAATTCCCGAGCTAGGGCACCCGCAAATCCACACCATTCCGAATACCCAAAATCCGCATCCGGGATACGAACCCGTGACCAAGTTACCGCCCCATTTCTCCCAACACGTTTTACAAGTGCTATTACAGGAACTTCATTCAAAACACTCTCCCAGACTTAATAGAAGATGCGTCCCTGCAAATCAGAAGACACTTTTGGTTCATGCAGCTCATTTTAATCACATTGTTCGAAATGCGCTGGCTGGTACCTAGAACGACAAATGGATAATTAGAAGAGGATCAGTTTCATGGCCTGCACGTTTCCCCCGCTCTCAATCGTTTGTGGATTTTTAGTTTTGTGAGCGCCTATAACAATTGGTTTATGCAGAAAACATCCCGGATGAAGAAACTCAATCTACCTATCATGGAAGCCTATAAAATCATACGACACCGACTGGAAGTATTTGACATTTCATGTTTCGACAAGTGCATGCATGTCTAAACGCAAGAGGAGGATATTTGCAGCATTTGCTATGAGTGGTGTTTGTATTGAACACCACCTAACAAGCTAACAACATCAAAAATAGAATAATGTTTCACTTTAAAATGCTTTTATTGATAATATTTTGAGTCTAAATAAACCGAAAATAAGGGGTTATGGGACATAGGTTTACATTAACACTTTTTCTTGATTTCGTGTGATGAATCTGTCCCCAAACTTCATTAAAGTATTTTTGAATCCTCCTGTATATTTCGAGGTCCCCAAGTCCTAAAAAAGCATTTTTGAAGAAGGTCAGCGTGCGTGTGTCTGTGGGCAGCAAAGCTAAAAACAGATCTAACAGATGGTTCTCTTTCGTTTCACATCTCTTTTGTTTTGCTCCTGGCCAAATGTCAAAGTCAAACGCATAGCGACAGTTTTTTAAAACATTTAAGTGTCGCTTTAGTTTATCGTATCCCTTCTGCTTAGAAGGAAGCGAGTGATAAGGTCAATTTTACTGATGATTTACATGATACAGGTATAAGAATCTTTTGTAAGAATAGTTTGCAGATCAGGCAGAGATAATCATGTGAATTTCACACTATTTTTTTGATTAAACGTTAACATCAGATTCGACGTAGAATTTTCTCATTCAGGGTTAACAGCAATACCAAAGTAATTTTTAATTCGCAACGCTCTTTTTATTCTGCTTCACTTTTAGTAAGCAAAAAAGAGAAAAAAATAAGTAAGGTCGAATGTTACTATTTCAAATTCAAAATGCGCTGAACGACCCAGCTCAAAAGATCTCCATCAGGTTGGAAGCCCGGCGTCTGATATTAAGCTTTGAGTATGCATTTAATTCCGAGGGAGTGCATGGATCATAAAACCCTTGGACCTGGGTACATAAACGGCTCACAGTTTCAACCCAAAGACAGATATATAAAACAAAAAACTCCACCACGTAGACACCATACATTTGCCTCATAAAATGGCGACAATATACTTCATAATATTCAACATTCTGCATACATACTAAACAGTTTACTGCCTGGCGTATTTCTCCACTTGCACCAAACAAAGAAGCATTGTGAGAAGTAAAGCAATAGTAGATAATGTATATAAAAGAAGCACAGTGAGGTGTACTTTTTCGCTAATTAGTCTGCAAGGGTTGGCTGGTTCTGAGCTTTATTACAAACGATAAATTTTAATCAAATGAGTCTTCGATTTAAAATTCAGAAAATATGCATCCGGTTTTATTTTCCACACAGCCAGAGTTAATAGAGTTGCAGCATCTGTGACCAGTACAACTGAATGACATAACAATATCATACATTGAATTTGAACAATCGCGCAGGTCCACAGACCATACGTGTTTTTGTAATACACGCTAAAAAGCAATATTAAAACAACAACAAAGAATTAGAGGAGTAAACACGAAAATAGAAATACAAAGATAATCAAATGCAGAGATTTAAATTTACAGCTCAGATATATATATATATATATATATATATATATATATATATATATATATGTGTGTGTGTGTGTGTGTGTGTTTGTGTTTGTGTGTGTAAAACATTGTAGTCACTTTTGTTTAGTTGCTCTTATCCCTCCCCTCCCCCCTTCTCTATTGGCAGCCTTCTTAGATCTCAGCTGTCTTGCCTTAACTATAAATTTACCTAGCCCGCCCGTCCACGTCTTCCGTGCCTGCCAGTAGTGCCCAACATGCTTCTAGCTCTACATTCACGGTGGTACAGAATCGCGGTAAATATTTTCCCACCATTCGTCCGTACACCTACATCTGACAAGTATAACTGAAATACTTGGTGTAGTATATTAAATAAACTCTAAACAACATGCACTAAAGAAATGAATAGGTCTAAATCTTACCATCTGACACATATCCAAAACTTTATACTGCACTTAAGTCCATAAAAGTTTGCATGTTTCAAAGATACTTCGCTTAAAAAAAGTCTGGTGTGTTACATTCACATGACTTTCTCTATCTGTTCTGCAAAAAAGCTAATCTTAAAAAAGATTATTCCTTTATCTGCATCATGGTAATCGAGACAGACATTAGCAGAAATGGTGCTATTACTTGCTTCCTTCAAAGTAGAAGCGAGATAATACACTAGGATAAAACGATAATCAGTATTTTAAAAGCCGGTCATATATGAACAACTGAAGTGTGCATTTCCAGAGAAACACAACAGAGCTGAAACGAAAGATAACCCCATCTTAGAAGATACCTAAATTAAAACTAGAACCATAAGAAAGGTCAACTCAACAACAATAGCCTATATGACCTAAAGTGGGCATTTTACAAGATCTACAGTTTTGTATAATAAGTTATTGTGTGCCTCTTACGGTTTACACGTTATGCAAAATTCAGCAAAATGCAACCAGTATGAACAAGTCTTCAGAAGCTATTACCAGAAAATTCAACATACTTCTTATTTTCGATGTAAACAGCTTTAATCAAAATTGTTACAGCCAATTTTGAGAACATTTTCGAAAATGTTTCCATGTAAAGTGTAGTTTGGGGTGGGGGTATTTTCTTGAAAATCTTCCTGTCGCATCCACAGAATATAACAAACTTAAATAATAAGTTTAGTATCTGACGGTCTTAGTTTTTGAGCAATGCTGGCCACAGGCACGCACACAAACACACGCGGACTTTTTTCTAAAATGTGATTTTTGGCTCGCGGGACCTTAAAACATATTTACGTTCAAATATCGAAATCGAATGTTTTGGTGCAGTAGAATACGCTTTCTATACACTATGTACACAGTACATGTAGAGAAAGTAAAAATTAAATACGTGTTAAAAGGTCGCCAACAATATTACATCCCCTGTATAGAAACCGAGGAGTATTTAAGCAAACACTTTTCTTGTCTTAATCCTTTCGCTCTTTATTCTACTCGTATGGAGAACTAACTCCCCCAGGACTTGCGATGCCTGTTAAGGACTCTGGATTAGAGAGAGAAGGCAGGATGAGTGCTCAGACCGATGTCTAGTACGAGAACGACGATAAACAGTATGAAAGCAAAATAAAATATTTAGTAGCTGGGTGGATTGAATGACAGGGGAAACCAGATAACCCGAAGAAAACCTCCCAAACGCCACTTTATCCACCACAGACCCTACTGTATTCCCCAGCAGCCAAAATCTCGGTGTGATTTTTTGATAGTGTTTAGCGCCCGCTTTTACTACTATGGCACCGCAGGCGAAAAAACTGATGATGCATGGAATGAAGATAGAGCTCTGGTTGAATGCAATGGCGGGGGAAACCGGAAAACCCAGAGAAAGTCCGTCATTGCGCCGTTTTGTCCACTACAAGTTTCACATGCGGTCGCTTGGGTTTGAACCACGGCCGCCTAGGTGAGAGGCGAGCGGTCTAACCATTCGACCATGGAACGGCCCCCTCGGTGGGAGATGAGCGGTGTAACCACTTGACCACAGTGGTGAAAATCTTGGGTAAAGTTCCTATTATAATGGTAAAATTTGGAAAACTATTCTCAGATTTGATGTTGGGTGCTCATAACTTTATTTGCGCCAAGAAGATAACTTGACACCGAAATGACGGGTTTTTTTCAGCACTTTTCTCACTCAAAATGTTACGCGCGACGAAATTGCCAATCTATTCTTTTGACATACTTTACGTAAAACTGTGACGTTCTGTCAGGAACGGTTTTTAAGCTACGGACCTCAAAGCAAAAAGTGAACTGTAATATAACAAATTTTAGTTTATGTTTTGTATATATTCTTTATTTTCAGTTGAACTAAACGGGAAAAACAATGACAGTTTTAATGCTATAATAATATTAGCTACGTAACTGTGTAAAATAATTAATATTTTGAAACAAACACAGGAAAATTTGGTGTATGGTAAAAATAAAGTATTTTGACTAACTTTAAAACGAAGAAACATATCTAAAGGAAATTTATAATCCCTGATTGGCTACTTATAATAGGTTTAAGATTAAATATTCAGAAGACAAAAGTTTTTAAAAATATGCTTATAAATAGTACATGAATGCTATTAGAGCATATTATCTTTGTGTTCAAGTGTAGTTCCTTTACCGAAATGTGTGGTCGAGGTTGTTAAAGATTGTATTTTGTGGCTGAGGTTTACTTCGGGTTTACTAGACAATGCTGAGAAAATTCCCCAATTTTCAGGAGCGTTTCCTTCTCATGTTTCCTTTCCCAATGATTGTTTCATTTTATGTATTAATAGTGTGGTGCACCGGTGCTGCCGTATGTAGAGAAACCGTTGCTAAGTGCTATTAAAAAAAACTGGCTAATTTTGCTTTCTCTACCCGCTAATGTTTATATAATGTTTAATGTTTATAATGTTTATATATATGTTATATACAAACATTAGCGGGTAGAGAAAGCATATATATTGTAGATAGATAACGTACGGTATTCCCCCCAAAACGTTTTCTACTAGAAATACATATTTTGAGGTAAAAATATGGCTGATTTGGTTTGGTGTCAAAGTACCAAAAACAGCCTGTTTAAAAAACAAGTTGGTGTGTGTCTGTGGAGAGCATTACGCAAAACTGAAGACTCCGTTAAACCTATTATCTTTCAGGGATACGACACAAATATCTCCGGGAAAACTCCAAAACAAACACAATTTAATTTTTGGAAAATGTCGATGTTAAAAAAATAGCTTTAACTATTTGGATTAAAATACCGCATATTAAAACTAGTTGCATGAAAAACAAATTGTTTATCTTGAATTTGATGGGAAGGGCTTCTAAAGTCCTCTTCATTCTGAGCAACTCTTGCGTAACTGAGAAAATATAAACGCTGAAGAAAACTTACTTTACCAAAATGTAGATCTCGTTAAAATACACAATTTATGAGAATCATTCTTTGTAGAACTAACCATTTTCGAAATAATATTTTGATGATAATCACAATAATCACAATAATAATAATCACAATAATCACAATAATAATGATGATGATGATGATGCTAATAATGATGATGATGATAATAATAATAATAATAATAATAATAATAATAATAATAATAATATCAAAACCGTTAGAGCCATTTTTGAGAAAAACAATTTTTGTCATGTAAAGGGTAGTTTGAGGGGGGAGAATTTTCTTTAAAATCTTCGCGTCGCATCCTTGAAGAATGTTTATTTAAGGGATATGCTTCCACAGACATCCACCCCCTCACGGACCTTTTTGTAATAATCATTTTTTTGGATTCGGGGATCTCAAAACATGTATTTCTCTTGAAATCTCGGTATCGAATGTTTGGGTGATAATGAATGGTGTTTAAGGGTGTTTAACTGTTAAGGTCACTGATGCCTTAATGAAACAAAACACAGCAAGCACCAGAGGTTAAAAGACATAAAATAGTCGATGAAAAACTGTTGAATCAGTCAGTAATAAAAACAGTAACAAAAATGATGGGGTCAAAGACCATAAATTAAACAAAAACGTATGTAAAAGCAACAGAAATGATACCAAAAGTTTAAAAACGCATAAAACAGACAAACCCATAACTAACTCTGCAGAAGAACTACAATTAAATGTGTAGAATTTTTGGTGCAATATAATTCCTTCTCTATACATTATGTGTATAGCACGTGTAGAGAAAGTAAAATATGTATTTGGCTAGATTAAGCAGTACAGGTTATTTTACAAACAAATTTAAATATAAACTGAATGGAACCATTTTTGACTAATGGTAATTCTTCCCACTAAAGGGTTCAAGCAAAAGGCAATAAAGCGCTTTTATTAGTGTTATACTTCACTGATCGACCAGGTTGTGAACTCTCAAAACTACGTCGTAAGGTCACTAGAAGGAATTGCCCGTCTCGCAATGGGAAATATGAAGCGGATAAAATTCTAGCGCTTACAGCGGCACGCAAAACGCTAATTCTCTATAACTCAAAGGTATCTTTGTGCTAGCAGCACAAGGGCTGAAGTGATGTATCCATCAGAGCGACGTCTGGATCTGTGTGCTGCTGGCCTTGTGCGTTTGTGCTTTTGACGGTGCCTATTACGGACCTCATTCCATCTGCACGTAATCCCTCACATTTTACTCCGGGAAACGTTCCAACGTTGCAGTTAACACCGCTTTACTAAATCGCCTCCCGCGCTTTGCTTTACCTTCGTAATAGGCAACCCGCTGGATCTTCAGCAACTCCGCTCTGCGTTTTCTGAAATACCACCTGCGGTCCGCTCCAGTGTTATTTTTAAAAGAACACTTTAAATAAACCACATTATGCATTGATCGTATTTTATGTAAATTACCTATTAATAATACATTTTAAGCCAAGCGTTTACTTTTTCTAGCACATACGTACAACGTGCATAGTATATATTCAGTTTTATACAATTCATTACTGATACTTCTGCATGATCATAGCTTCGCTGCAATATGAACAACACCTGTCATTATAGACTCTCCGTTTTGTATTTACGTTATCATACTTCCAATACCTGACGAAGGCCAAGGAAGGGATCATATAATATCTAAAAGCTATAAAATTCATTTACACATTTAATAAGCAATCAATGCATTGCCAATGCAAAATTAAGTATTAAATTTTCAATTCAACTTATTTCAATTTCCATTTTCATTTATTCCACTATTAAAGTGTAAATTTTAGATAAAGATAATGAATATTTTGACACGTAAAACACCTGACTGATTCCTCTATTTAAAATCACTTTCTTTCAAGTGACCTGGACATTTATTATCGGGAGGCCTGCCCACTTTGCTTTAGGCCTGCCAGTACTCCCGTCCCATGCTCTCAGGAAAAATAAACATGCAGCATAGATTGTGTGTGTCAAGCCTACTTGGAGATGCTAACCAACCGGAAAATGCATTACTCTTAGTGTTTAGTTTTCTAATGTAGCAAATATTGAAGTAAGTTCATTACGCTGTCCTCATTTACCAATACATATATCTGTACTTACACCCATAACAGACTGTATATAAAAAGAGCTTTTTGGGATGGACATAAAAATATAATGAAGAAAGTATATTCATTTTAAATGTAAAGAAGTGAAAGTATACCTCAAAATTACACTTCTATGTTAAGTGACACTATAAAGGTTGGTATCTGGAATATATAATCTTAGAAACAAAAGAATTTATAAATATAAGACATGACTTCTGCAGTATTCTGAAAAATGTTCACGCAAACTGAAATTGAGCAATATTTATGGACGCATTGCAACTGCTGTGGTTGCCAGATTCCCATTCTATTTTGGGAGCGGACGATCTTAATTTTGTTCAGAGGCTTTCTATTCAGCCTTGAGGCTCTTTTATATGCCGTAAACCTACAACACGGTACCAACGGCTTTTATTCTCTTCCGAAGGAAGCCATACTATGGATTTTCCACTTGAAAAAGGTCATTGTTCTCTTCCAGCTTTGAGCCCCTGAGTTGGGAACCAGAGGATAGAAAAACAAAAAGATATTCACCTACTGATATACTTAAAATGCCTTACCAAAATCCTTCAGCACAGGGAATATTTAACGACGTTAAGGGCCATTACCAGAAGCAAGATGTTTGTGTTTTTATAAATTTGCATTAATGGTTTAATATACTGGTGTTGGTGTTGAATATTCTACATAAATTTGCATTAATTTCATGCTAAATGTTGGGCACAGTTAATGAGCAATAGCATGACCAAAATTACAACTAGCAGGTAACCAACGTAACACTAACGATAAAATTCATTATTTTGAAACTCAAAACCTTTTCTTTCAAATCAATATCATGAATATAATTAAATCAGATATACCCAAAATGCAACATATCAGTTGTGATATTTATGTTTTTCATAGTTATGCTTTTGTCTAATACAGCTAAGTTAGACTATAGAAACATCTCGAGTCAGCATTTTAGGGTACAAGGCAATGTGGTTGTAAGACTAACAATTTGTCAAAATTAACCTCTCACACATCAGGAAGTATTTAATGAATTTTCATGAAAATTTTGTAGCATGTACAATAACATCTGCATTTCTCCTTTTGAAAAGCTTATGCTTTTATCTGGAAAACTTAATAAACTTAATTAAAAAATTATAATGTTGGAAAAGTAAAACAAAATTTACCTCTTATTCAGAAACCTTTCAAATCCAAATATTTAAATGTTTTACACATATTCTGATTATAGTTATCCACTCTGACAGAATCAGAAGTATATGGCTCAAGATAACTATTTTAAAACTTATCACATTTGTGGAAAAAAGAAGTGTAAAAGATCGCAATTTTCACATGGTTAAAATTTTCTAATTCCCATAATTTGTAAGCTAGGCTTATGAATCAGGCTGTCAAAAGTCATTAATGTGTGCTAGATAAGTGTAGAAAATTCCAGTATTCTAGCTCCAATGGTTCCTGAGTAAAATGTACATGTGTATCAGAAAATATCGAGAAAATTGTACTTTAAAATTTGTAATGCTAATCTGACTTACTTCAATACATTCTAGGGTCATAATCATATGATCTTTATCCCTGGACTCTGTCTGCTTCTCATCATTTCTCCTATTGGTCCTGGCTTCCTTTGTGGACTGTTGGGCAGCTCGTTCAGCATGAAAATTCCCCTCAAGTTTCTATCATCTTAGAAAGCAGAAAGATTGAAGATGCAGAAAAGGTGCTGAGGCGCGCCATGTTTAAAAGAGCATTTAAATGCTAAAAAAAATGCACGCATCCTATTAAAATTACATTTTTTCGAATCAGATAACTTCGGAGAATTTACCTATTCCAAAAATGAAAATTGTCATTTTTGACCTCTTCATAGTACCTTGTTCCCTTAATATTGCTAGCCTAAGACGGGTCTTTTGCTTTGAATGTTGAGACTACTGTTATTAAATCCGATTTGCTACCCTGTCCACCATAACTGATCTGTTCAGGATTGACACAAGTTCTTTGTAACGCAGAAGGCAGTCAGAATTAATAATGAAATGCACTTGGTCTAATGCTGCTACTACATTGCTTAATTCAACGATAGTTGATATAGTACGTAGCTTAATATTTATTGTTATAAGCGTCAGTTTTTTCCATGGTGTAGTCAAATATAGAATGTCATATAGCAGAAAACTTTAAATTATCTTCCGTTTCATCTCCAAAATTGGGATTTTTGCGTTCTGCAAATGCAGTTGCTCTGCTTCCAAACTGACCACTCTAACATTTCACATTTGGCTCTCAATGAGTTAATTCGGAATTAAACAAGGTAAACTATTGGTATCTCTTTAAATTGAAGTCCTAATATTGGTTCTGTTAACATCCTGCGGTTTTCCGAAACAAGACCTTTTCTTGATAATTAATTGTTTTGTGTATATTAGTGTGTGTGTGTTCTATATTCAAATTAAATTGATGTATAATTTGACTTGCACGGATGTGTCAAATGATTTTTTTTAGTATTTAGTAATGACACAAGGTCTTTAAAGCCCAATGCTTTGATATTTTACACTCTAGTGCATAATTGTAAATTTTTGCATTGGAAATTCTATAGCATATTTGTAAATATGTATTGTAATTTGTTGATATTTATGAAGAGTACATAATAATATAATCATATTCTAGTTTTATATAATTACTAGTAGTAACTATTTCGTCGATAATTAGAAAACTATCATCTGACACTACATCAGTGTTACATATAATGAAATAATATTTATTTATACATTTTAACACTAATTTTTGATACTCTTTGTTTTTATGTGATTGAAAAAAAAAAGGGAAGTTCATGTGCTTTTATAGAGCACATTAAGTATAGTAGAGGCCTCAAATATAAATGGAGTGATTATATGTCTATTCTGCTGCTTTTGTAACCCAAGTTTTAAACAAGAGCTTTGTACATTGTTTTTTTTTCCATAGTATATAAACATATGTATACATGTATATGTCTTGACAAGTTCTATGTTCAGTGGTTTCCTGGCCTAAACGAACCTACAGAATGCTTTCTAATCTAATCTAATCTAATCTATAACACTGTCCATGTGTAGGACAGGATCTGGAAAGGTTGCTCTAGCCACTGAGCTACTGTTGGAATATGCTGATAAGACATTAGTTCCAAAAATGACTTGAGATTTTCCCGCTAAACGACAAGGAGAGCTCAGTAGTTAGATAAACTGGACTGAGATCCACGGTTCAAATCCCGGTTATGGCATTGAATTTTTCAACCTGACTATCCTGTCAAGACTTTTTCTTGCTTGGTACCGTAATTTAATATTTTGTAAGTACTGTAACGGCTAAATCCTTTACGTTGAAAATATAAACATTGTTTTACAACTACTAAATGGATGACATGAAGATACTGATGTTAAATTAAAACGTTAGTAGGTTGAAATAAATACACATTTTATGAAAAACAAACGCTACGTTATGTAGTCAGCTTACCCTCCCCTACTGACATCCCCCTAGGTCTTACAAGCGCATGCCCAGGGGTCTGAAGCCTGTCGGGGAGCCAACGGCGCGAAACCACAGACTGGAAAACCTGGAACGAGTGGTCAGCCCATAGCCAGGCATCAGCGTGAGGAAGTGGTGATATGAATGATACGATGGACGATAGAAAAGGTGATGGCGGGTCAATTGGTGGAATGAGTGGCGGGGGAAAGAGAAGACCCGGAAAAAACCCGCCCAGACACCGGGAATACATATATACTTTATTGATAAAAACACTAACGAAAATTAGAAAAATTCTAAAAAAAAAAAAAAAAAAATTGCGTTAAAAGTAAGCCTATAAGAAATTTCAATATGATATTTAAGATATGAGAATTGTATTGCTTAAATAACCTTATCATTTATGACTAAAATAAGAAATCAATAGCCCGCCTGGGTAGTGTGGTGGTAGTGTGTCTGCCTCACATTCAAAAGGTCGTGAGTTCGAATCTCGCTTAGGGCGAGTTACCCAATAAGGTTTTTTTCGGGGTTTTCCTTTATCCTGGGAAGACGAATGTCGAGTAAATTTAAGCTCCATGGACCCCGAGATCATTTGAGCATTATATCATCAATTTCATTCAGCGTCCGATATGACCAAACCAGGTTAAAGGACGTTAAGCTACCAAAAAAAAAAAAAAAAAAATCCTTACAAAAGGTCATCTCTAATTTATTCTGTTATATATTCAACTGCACTTAAGGATTGTAATCCTTATTTGTGCTAAACAATAATCAATCATATGTGAATAATGCTGCATGTTGTGACCCCATTACCCCGAATAAATGTTTGCTACTGAAATCTATTCTTTAGAGCTATTGCAGGGAAGCATGTGAAGTTAATCGACTACATACCCTGGTTCACAGGAAAGCTCTGTTGAAGTGAGTAATAAAGTTGGCAGGGCGAGTACAGTACAATACAGAGCAGCAAGTGTCCTGTTGGGTACGATAAGTGTCGCGTATCACGCAAAACTCACACACAGTTCGTGCTCTCAACCCTAACCATACGCTACCTGCGAGACACACGCGATAAAAAACACGTTTTCTAAGAAAACTACATTCCGAATTTAAAAATAACTTCATATCTGAATTTTATTTAAGGAACTCAAACAAAACTTAGTATTTCTTGTTTAATTCTTAGAAAGAAACAATTCACATTATCTTTGTAAAGAATTGAGAAATAATTCAAACCTAAAAAAAGAAAAAAAGAAAAAAAAAAACACAGTTTCTGAAGCCCATGTGTGATGTATTATGGCAGATTATCGGTTATGCAATGCAGCTATTATTCATTATACAGAGTAGGATATTATTATTTTCTGCTGATTTTGTGCTATTCAAGACACAAAAGGTGTTTAAACGCCACTAAATAAATATAGGTTTTATAACATATACTCGAATAGTCCAAAGTTTAATTTCCCAGTTTCGAAACTCTTTAGGGTAAGTTTTCTAATGTACTATTGTAAATTACAGCATTTTGAGATAAGGCAGCGTAGGAAACACTCGTGTGAGATACTTATATTTCTCACACCTCCTAAGGTGTTCTTGGAAAGCACAGGTCATAAAAACAAACGTTTTTCTCCATGTTCGTTATCAAGAAATCGTTCCAGCGTTAATGTAAAGAGGCAAAAATCAGGCAAGTATTCAATCAGTATTATGATCTAGACAGCCTCGAAGATGACCTGTATGTGATACATTCGTATTTTGCACTAACCACGAATATCTTGTACTTATCCTACTCCTAATCCTGAAGTAAAATCTACACAATTTATTGTATCTAATAACTTTCTCTTAAATGTATAAATGTTTCGTTTACTATTACTAATTAAAGGGAGTAGAACTATTTTGTGCCACCGTAAAAGGAGTTTAGTTTTGTTTAAATTCATGTGTAATCTATCAGTGTTGTTTTGGTAGTATTCATATTTCCGTTTTCTTTATCAGTTCCTTGCCTTCAGCTGCAATATCACGAACGTTAAATTGCTTCCAAAAGATGCCATTGTCTGTTATGCTGGAAGAATAAACAAATAACTAAAGGTATATTTTTGCGGGGTTTCGTGAAACAAGGAATCATTTAACGTCAGCTAGCCATTGTGCAGCAGCCATTGACAAACACTAAGTTAGGTCACTGATGCATTTCTGTACTTTCTGCACAACTTCTGAAAAGGTGGCTGTCACATGGGTTTGTTCTCAGTTGTTATCGAGGCTTTTACACAAGCTATACTTTTTCCGCCTTCTCTAATATTATAACTCAATAAATAAACCTGCACTTTTACGTAGATATATAAAGTATATCATTTTGTGTAATATCAGTTAGTTAAACGGTGTCTACCTTATTAATAGTTCATGCTTACTTAAGATATAAGTTAAATGTGAAGAAAATGAATGAAAAATAAATATTAATGCCACGCATTATTAAGCCAGAGTGAGTTTGTGACTGCTGCGGTGGTCTTTCACGTGCGAATCTTTCTGGATTTTTCCAATTACATGATCAACAGGTATAAAAAGGGCAACGAAGACCTGCCCAGAGCTCAGTCTTCCATGGGAACGCATCGCGCGCAACGGAAATTTCGTAGCGAGCTGTATCTCGCCGCAACAAACGTTGCAAAGAAGCTATATGGCATAATTGTTACAGATCCATTAAAGAAAGTTAATCTTAGTCAGTTTGTGGAAGAAACAAATAGTTGTGTTTGTTGAAGTAAAATAAGAGAGCTTTTTTTACAATAAATTGCCTCTGATTAGCTGAATAAATTTGACCTGACTTAGCCAGATAATTGTGGAAATTTCGCTAGTTCCTCTGATCAGCCAGAAGATGTCAATGCACCAGTTCCCTTCATAATGGACTGAAGCATTTGTTTTGTTAATATCTTTCTCTTCTTCCCATACTGTCCACATTCCGCCAAAATACCTACCCAGATTTCATTCTCGCTATAAAGGGGATAGGTTCTTCCGCCAGAATCATGAGTGACTATCTGATTCTTCCAGGCTCCCTGCTTAAACTTTCTTTTTAATGTTATCTACCGATACTATGTACGTATATATTAGGTAGAGAAGGTATTGTATTCCACTAAAAATTTATACGTGGTAGAGGAAGAAAAAATGTCACTAAGAAGTTAGGTACTTAATTTAGGATTTCTAACTTAAAGTAAACAAATGCGAAAACCCCGTCGCATTTAGAAAACACTTTCAAATGTATTCGATCCAGTCCATTGATCCTTTTAGATCGAGCACAGGGATCTTTCTTCCCTGGTTGCGATGCAGTGGATTTAAACGGGCTGAAGCTTAATTGGCCGTTGCCTAGAGATTCAACATGCAGGAAAATGCGATGTTCGATTGAGTAGAAACGTGTTCTCCAGAAATACCGCAGGGATCCCTTTGTGCGGTTCTCTCTCTGCCTCTATACAAAACAAGTATACA
Organism: Hymenopus coronatus; assembly: GCA_030762935.1. Classification (NCBI taxonomy): domain Eukaryota; kingdom Metazoa; phylum Arthropoda; class Insecta; order Mantodea; family Hymenopodidae; genus Hymenopus; species Hymenopus coronatus. The sequence continues at coordinate 40,767,778 of CM060900.1, forward strand.
TACTTTTACTATTTTCTACTTTCTCTGTGCGTACTATGCATATAAGTAGAAAAGGAAGATGTTGCATATCACCCAAAAATTCGATGTGGAGATTTCACCGGAAATATATGTTATTAGGTCCCTTGAATTCAAAAAGAGTATTTTTTATAAAAAGAGCCATGTGTATGTGTGTATGTGTGTGCGTACAGAGTAACCCCAAAACGAAAAGTTGGTTAATTACCAAACTTGGTAATTAAGTTCAGTATCTTTAAAGGATGTGACGCGAAGAATTTCAGAAAAATCTTCTCAAACACAACTATCCCTAACATGGAACATTTTTGGAAAATTTTGATTTCTATTAAAATGCCCTAAAGATTTTGATTAATATACCATATGCTTAATATATTTTCATGACAAACGAAATATAGATCTTGAATTTTCTGGGAATACCCTTTGAAGGCCTGTTCGTTCTCCAGGACTTTTAAACAAGTAGGAAATTGTAAGAGTTAGATAAAAACTTACTATACAAAAATATGGAACTTGTTAGAAGACACACATAATATCATATAATTTATTTTTTTAATTGTACTTGGTAGAGTTAACCATTTTCCAGACTTCCTTGTTATTGGTTTTACTTTTAAAATACATCAAACGTTTCTCAAATGGAATGTCGTCTTTCGTTCCATGTCTATTTTGCTTTACTTATGGCCACGCAAAGATAGCCGAATTTCAATTTTTTCACGTGGCGACCAGCTTTTAAAGGATTTGACTATCGCTTTAGCCTAGTATAATAATCCTATTTTCTTTCTACTTATGAGGAATTAAGTAATACACAATTTCTGCTTATGTTCATCTGGATCAGCATGATATAGATAAAAGAGTAATCGTTCTTACAATTAATACATAAAGTCATGTGAATGTAACACATTGGATGTTTTATTTACGCAAGGGGACAGAGAAGGGTTTAAGTACCTAGGCTAGAGATCTATTATGGCGTTTACAACCTTCGGGAGGAAGGGATAAGATGAAGGGTTGTTGTCTCATGATCAAATATTGCAGATATGTTGGGGTCTGTTTAGTACACAGATGGAGACACTTCTACAGGCATCCCCAGCGCTGCTCCTGACGAACGGGTTCCAGATGTTCTGGTTCCGTAGCATAGGATGAAGAAGCCATTAGAGAGTACATATTCACTGCGGACTAACTACCAATACCAGGTGGAAGGGGAGTCATCACATTAATTTAAACCAGAGATCTCGGTATTTGGAACACATTTTGTATCTTACGTTTTCGTCTCTGACCATTTCCTTCGCAACGTTGCAAGTTATGTGGGTGTCACTTGCACTAGGTCAGTACATAAATAAACACGCCTCATTGCTGCTGCCATACCAGTGTAGGCCAATCAGAATGTCATTTGTTATCTCCCAAAACATAACACCACCCTGCATCGTGTTTGAAGCGAACGACGTGTTTGCATCCAGAAGCCGGTTCAGATCTCTAACCAACCTCAATGGAACGTTGCCAAACTACTTCATGCTGCTCGGAATATTTCTTTAATTTTTCTAAGTGGTTAATTATTTCGAAACTCTGTGTGATGCCCCACAATTACAACCTAAACTAATGTCAGAAATACGTTACTCCGCGCATCGTACAAGCAACAAACTGTTGTCTCCATACATTCTTGTGGAATTACGCATTCAAAATTTGGAACAAACACTATTAATTTTTTCGAAATCGGCTGATGAAAAAATAAAATGACATTAGACTTTCTTGTTTGTAATGGTTCTATGAAACACATATTAGAAGGAATGTAATAATTTTCCTTTCACCCGGTATATTTCCCTACGATATAATAGCGTTCTTCTCTGACTTCATTGACTCCTCCCAGCCGGCATCCGTTCTCTGTATAAGCTACCTAAAAAGGAAGCGGGGACGTTAAAATCTAAACAATAAGCAATGTTATAACCACTGAAGTGTAGGGGTGAGTACCATACCGCCTCTATGAAATAGTTTCGCTACGATTGGTACAACAGTAAAAGCTCAATCAATAACAACATTCTTCACCATTCTAGAGGAAGAGGCGAATATTTGCAACTGTCGTTAAAATGGACCATAGATATGACACTTAAATATATGAGAGCTTTCATCAACGGCATGTAGACGAAAGTTGAAGTTATCGATCGGGAATAACCAAGTCAAAATTAAAAATATGTTTTATGTTCCATTCACATGAGCTTGCCTACACTTTAGCAGCAATGTATTTCTTGCTTCCTTGAAAGTAGAAGAAAACCGTAGACTAACACGATCCTTAAATACTTTAAAAGACACTGATATGTGAAAGAATTAAAATTCGGTTCCCTTTGTATGACTAGAAGTAAAACAAAGGAGATATGAAACGACAGACTTTCCAGTTGCGAAGAGAATATGTGGTTAAAAATTGAAGCCAATAACAAGGAATTCTTGGCAAAACATTTCTACAAAACATTTGAATGAAATAAATTGCGTGTTTTAACGAGATCTATGTTTTGTGTGTGGTAAGCTTTTGTCTATCTCCTAGGGTTACGACTTTTACCAAATTCATCCAGAATGAAGGGGGTTCTTGGAGACTGTTTTCAGTAAATTCAAGATATGTTTGTCATGGAAGTATGTTAAATATATATTATCTTAATCAAAATCGTTGGAGCCATTTATTAGAAAATTAAAGTCATGTCCCATTTAAAGGGTATTTCAGGGAGGGAGATTTTCTTAAAAATATTTGCGTCGCATCCTTGGCAGATGCTGAACTTAAATACCAAGTTTGGAATTGAACATCAAATTTCGTTTTGAATTATGCTGTACACAAATACACACATGGCCCTCTTTCTGAAGGTGATATTTGGATTAGTTCAGGTGGTCTCCAAACACGTATTTCCGTTGAAATCTCGGAATAGAATTTTTGGTGGAATACAATATCTTCTTTAATGCAATACCTTCTTTATCTACCATACATGTTGTAAATACGTGCTAGAGAAAATAAAAAAGGCAGTGAAGCATAAAAATACAAGGTTCAACATTTATTTTTACCATTCGGCCGTATTTTAGGGGGGGGCGGTAAAGTATCATGCCAGAATTATACTGGGTAAAAAGGTAGTCACGTTTGCAGAGTGTGAGGCCAAGTTTTATCAACACCAACATAAACAGCTGCATTTTATTATGAGCCATATAATTTGCACGTGAGTATGTGTTTTTAAGTTTGTTACTTGAGTAAATCACCCGCATGTTTATTATTTCTTGTTGTATGAAAAAGTTCTATGGCCTTCTAAAGCAATAAGGCTAGAGAAAGTTGTGGAAGCTAAAGCAACCTTCTACCGTAGTGCTTTTCTTCATCTTATCTCTCCTACTCCTACGAGACAAATCGGCAAGAAGGACCTGAAAGAGGAAAGAAAACAAGTGACATCGTATAATAAATATTTGGTCTCTGTGTGGTTTCATTAGTGGTTTTACTTTGCTCTTAAATAAGAAAAACAAAACACTTTCTTGCTCAATTCCCCATTCAGTCGTGCGTTACGAAGTGAGAACGAAAGAGCAGGAAGGATATCATTCCTCCTTCCTTCTTTATCTTATTCCACTTTCAATTTACTTTTCCTTTCTTTGGTCTCGTTTAAACTGGAAGTGCTTTGCTCCGAGTGTTCTGGACTGGAATTGACGAGCGACTTACGCATTTCATTTATTGTTCTTACAATCCGCTACGTAACCATAAACGCACCTCGAGAGCAGAGTCGATTCAGCTGCTGCGCGGATCTAGATATAACATACGTTAAAAAGCCCATTAAGTGAAGTTTAAACCACATAACATGTACGAGTGGAACTCTAAACGTGAACCCAGGGGCAGAATTGTTGGAACACTTGTACGCACAAAATTTTAATCTTAACAACCTCATTTTCCCAGGCTTTTGAATCTCGTAAGCGAGGATTAGGCCGTATTAAGTCTCTTGCTCGTTATTCTGGAAACAGACGGCTTGAGAATGTGCCGTTTACTCCGCTACTTTAATGAGCAACATAAGTTGATAAGGTAACCAAAAAACCAAAATCGTATTGATCACTTTTAAGGGTTTAAGAAGATACAAAATCATTTTAACTTCAAAGCATAAACAAGGGCAGTAAATACCACTGGAATGCTCATACTATTAACCAAAGTTAAAAGCTCTCAAATGTTAGCTACCATATTAAAAAGCTGAAATGTACAACAATGTGTTTAGTCCATGCGGCGTGAGCATGTCTTTTGTCACAGCCACTTACAATATAGTATATTAACTCCGTGACACGACAGTCCACAGGGGACCTTGGCCAACCGCCCGGCCGCTGCATCCAACATCTCTCCCCAAGGCGTCATGAATGGGGTGCAGTGAATCCCTCCCGGCCGGTTGATGCGTTCTTCACGATCTGGAGCCGCTACTTCTCAATCAAGTAACTCCTCAATTAGCCCCCCAGGAACCTCACGAGGCTGAATGCACAGGGTCTCCCAGTACCGAGAATCGAACCCAGATCTCTTGCTTGGCAAACAGCCGCACTAACACCGCTCTAAGGAGACGACTACATTATGGTGAATTTGGGGAAATTCTGCTGATGCCAAACTAGTATTTATGTGGCAAAACAAGGTTAAAGAATTATGAAGAGTCTATCAGAAACTCAGACATGCAGATCCTTTTTAAAGTTTGAAATATTAGCGGTGTACCTTCCCTTAAATGTTAATTATTTTGTTGTATGTTTAAAATATTGTCAGAATTTTAATTTGAGAAACGACATTCATTCTTAATATGTGAGACAAAAGATTGTATAAATAATGATAATGATAATATTAGAATAAAAATATCACAAAGCAGTTTTAGATATTCTGGTATAAAATATTTTAACAAAATATCATCAGCTGCTGTAACTGTCACTAATTGAAGGTTCAGATCATCCTTACAGTCTTCGATAAAAAAGAAGCATTTTATAGTATAGAATAATTTGAAAATATTGGCACCGATGATTTGATATTTTAAGTGTATGCATTACAATGGTACATTGTCTTTAAAAAAACTAACTTAATTTTGAGATTGGACAACACCAGTTATTTAGCACATTTACAGGATTGGTGTATTCAGTAAAGACAATGAAGCATAATTGCAATATAATGTTACATACTGTAAAAACACCTATACTAATGTACTTTTATGTAAAATTCGTCGTCCATTAATGAACATTTCTAATATGGCAATAGCAGAATTGCCAAAACCTTTCAGTTTTCAGAATTATGAAATAAGTTCCATCTCTGAAATATTTTCAAGAAAGCATATTTTAAATAACCAAGCCATTGAAATATTTGCCTAATTCTTTCAAATAACTTATCTGTTTGGAATTAGTTGTCAATTATTTTAAGACAAATAATAAACTGATCTTGAATATAAGCATGGGGAATTTAACTGCCCAGCATTTATATCTCCAGCTTCCAGGCGTTCTCCGATGTCTGGTTTCCAAGGTTGAGGGCGTAAAAACCTTAGCATAGTTTCCATGGGAAGGGAAGTAAAGCTGGTTGTCCTGTCCTAGATTTACGGCACATAAAGGGTGCCTCAAGCCTGATGTAGAGACCTCTGAGTACATTTGAACGGTCTTTCACGTCCAGTATAGAATGGGACGCAGAGTCCATAAATAAAACTCAATTTTTGTAACTTCCAAAACTTCAGGAGCTTACACTGTGGGAAAATTTTTGTTTCCGTAGTAAAAGAAACAAGGTTAAAGTACTGTGACACAAAACTGCTATACGATGGATTCCTTTGCAATCGCCACCAAGCGGATGATAAACCGCGCAGAACTTAGAAACTCCAGACTACGGATAACACTTCTTTCATTTGGAGAGGAGAGTCAGAAGAATAGGACTTGTCCTTAAACTTGCGAAACACATGCCGGTTTATTAACATTTGTCCCCCCCCCCCAACAACTTACTACCCCTCCACATTCCCTAAGCTTTAGGTTACTAATATTATACTTCATATTACCATCTGAAACAATATATTCCAAGTCCGCCTGGGTAGTGTGGGGGTAGCGTGTGTGCGTCACATTCAACAGATCGCGAGTTCGAATCTCGCATAGGTTGAGTTACTCGAATAAGGGTTTCCTCGGGGTTTACCCTTATCCTGAGAATACAAATGTCAAGTAACTTTAAGCTCCATGATTAAAGGACGTTAAGCTACAAAAAATATATCCCTCATTATTTTTTAGAACTCTTTATTTACTCTATTTTCCACAGAATTGGCCAATTTACAATTTCACGTGAATTCCTTCTGAACATGAAATAATCCCTAAAAATTAATAGATTTCATGTTTTCCGAGTTCACTGGAAAGTATAATTACTTAAGTTTCTGTTTATAATCCCCTTATGTTTTGATGTGCACGGACACTGCTGTCATCACTGACTGTTGACATCTTCATAGAGGCTTCCATAGTCCACCGTCCAACTGCGACACTATTTTGCTGTGACCGTGTATACGCAAGGTAATAGTTAGCTGAAATCCGCTCTCTCCCACTTTAAGGTGAGAAAATAAATGCTTTACCCATTACCTTCGTATTTCTGCTTTTCTAATTCTTCATTCATACACCGTCCTTCAATATTGACCCCACTTAGCAATAGAATTGTGTTGTGTGCTTTAGCATTATGCCGGGACTAGTAGTACCTTTTAAAGTAATTATTAACTTACAACAACTCCATAATGAGATGACAGTAATTCACTTGAAATGTGGCAAAAAGAAATCTAGATACACTATCAGCTTGATTAAACTACTTCGACAAACATTACTTAAATGCATGTCTTACTCTTAAATTACCCTGTTACGAGTAGAAGATAGTTTCATAGGAAAAAGTGAACGGGAAATCAAGGAACTAGTCATAAAAGACCTATCCTGTTTGAGAATATCGTCATTCACTATGTATTCAGGATGTACCAAAACGACAAGCAAACTAAGAAGTGGACCTTGTTGGTCATACCGTACGTGATACATGAATATAATTATCAGCTCTAAATTTGGCATATACAAAAACTGCCATAAAATCACCATGGATTAGGCAGCCGTACATAACCAAATGGCCCGTGCATGGCCCACTTCAAGAGAGATGCCGGTTAGTAGCGAAGGTACCAGTTGTTATAGGTGTGATTTGATAGACACGCCGGCGCGGAACAGGACAGCTTAGTAATGTAAAACGTGCATGTGGGTGTGGCGTATGACAACCATTGTTTCTTCGCTGCCTAATCCCAAATGTGTGCGATTTTTGAACACACATAACACTTTAAATAGAGGAGTTTGAAAGTTGCAACATCAAGTTTCGGACAAGTCAAAGTGTAAGCTAATTGACTATCTTCGTTTGGTGTCGTTTTGAAACGGCCTGCATATTGTAAACAGTCACCATGTATGATATGTGGTTCAAGTTCATTAAAATCAAAATGAAAACAATTTACTTGTACTTTTTTGTATGCATATTTTAGTTTTAGATATAATGAATGTTGGGAATTCCTGATACATACTTTTGCCTATCGAGCAATTTTTTTATGCATTCTACTTGCTTTACCTATATAATGTTTATTTTAATGGACCATAGCACTGGACGCCCGTATTACAGAAATACTGTTAGTGCTAGCGTTATGACCGAAGAGGTTCTTGGGTGGTCAGATGTGTCACCTTAAACGAGTTAAAATTTCAGAATAACAAATTTGTCCTAAGTTTTCGCATTTTGTCAAACAATGTCTTAAAGTAGCTTGATTAATTAATTATAAACACATCGCGTTCCCTATACAAAGTCATATATTTAAAGAAACGTCAATTTCGTCAAAACACAGTTTAGAATACTGCAGTTGGCGCTTTGTAATGCAACTAACGTCAATTTTATACCTATTTTCACAAGGGATGAAGAGTTGGTCATAAAAGCACACGCAAACAGAGAAGTATTAACGATCCTGTTTTATCACAATGAACTGGTGTACAAGCTACCTATCTCATTCAGAAGGGTTTAATCGTCACGTGTTAATGGAGCCGCCCTTCTTTTATTACATGCATAATTTATGAAACGCGCTTGTTATCTCAAGATGGAAATAAGAGTTTCAAGATTGTTATCAAAAGCTGAGAGAGGTGTTCCTCGTTATTGGTATTTCCTCCTGTCATCGTCCGTATCGCGGCTGCTCGGCAATCAGGACTTGCAACACCCGGTCAAGCTCATCTTAAGAGCTCCCGAATGATTAAATATTTGGTGCTTAAAACTGCTTTTACAATAGACACTAAAATTTCAATGAAATAGCTTCAGTTTTCACTTGATATTTTCTTAAAGTTTTTAAAATATTTGGGGTTTGTTAATTTCACTTCAAATAGCACATGCTTCTCTTTTTACCTTGACTTATGATGCCTCTATAAAATTTAACCGAAATTGTGAAAAATTAAGGAAAAAGACTTTTTTTTCATGATAAAATATGTCGTTTTCCCACTTGGTGCGCTTTAACTGCCAATCAACTGAAGCCATAAATTGGTAGATGTATGTTAATTAATGAGCACGCCTAACTTTAAACTTTATTTTCTCACAAAAGTTTTTCCAACAGTTTTTAATACTGAAAGTGTTCCAAGAGTTTTGAAGAGTCCGAAAAGTAATAAATTTTCTACACTAATTAGGATTAGTGTAAAAGAGTATAGTATGACATATCTGTTTGTGAACTTATTTTCTATATTATTTTTATGTGAATTGTCTTAAAAATGCATCACATGGCTCATTTTTATTAAAACACTGAATTTAGATAGTATTTAAATAACCATGCAGGCTAGAACTCCAATACATGGAAAAGCTATCGCTATTATTGTGTTTCATAAGCGTTTTCGTTTCGTAATCGGCTTACCCTCCCCGTTATTTGTAGGACTGACACCCCCTTACAATCACAAGGCAATGCCTCGAGGTCAGAAGCATGACGGAGAGCCTACGCCACGAAACCACAGAATGGATAATCTGTTACGAGGGTCGGCCCGTATGAATATGAGGAAGATGATTTGAAATGTATGCGAAATTGATGATTGGAAAGCTGATAATGGAGCAATTGGTGGAATGAGTGGCGGGAAAAACTGGAGGACCCGGAGAAAATAAGCCCAGACACCGTTTCGTCCACCACGAATCCCACATGCGGAAGCTTGGGATCGAACCCGAGCCGCCTAAATGGAAGGCGAGCGGTCTAAGCACTTCTAAACACTTATAAATTTCAACAAGATGTTATTTGAAGGTTACATTTTAAGGAGACGCTGAAATATTAAAAGTTATTTTCTAAGGATTACATCTAGAATTCCAATTTTTGTTCAAACACTAGCAGTAATAAACGAAAGATCCATACAAAAGTCCATTCAAATATGTAATTTCATTCAGAATATATTAATTTATTCTATTTAATCAACTAAAATCAAAACGTATCTTCTCCTCCAGCTATTGAGCTACATGCCCCATTTTTACTTTCTCCATACGCACTATGTACATAGTGTATGGAGAAAGTATTGCACTCCACCAAAAATTCGATACCGAGATTTCACCGGAAATATATATTTTAGGGACCCCAATATCCAAAAGCAGCATTTTCACAAAAAGGTCCGTGTGTGTGTGTGTGTGTGTGTGTGTGTGTGTGTGTGTGTGTCCGTGAACACGATAGCTGAAAAACGAAAAGTCTGTAAAATACCAAACTTGGTACTTAAGTTTAGTATCTTCCAGGGATGCGACACGAAGATTTTGAGAAAAATCCCCCCACCCCCAACTACCCTTTACATGGAACTTTTTTCGAAAATTTTGATTTTCTCAAAAATAGCTCTAACGATTTTGATTAAAATTTCGGATATTAAACATATTTGCCTGACAAATGAAATGTATATCTTGAATTTTCTGGGAATAGCCTCTGAAGAGTAGTTTATTCTGGATGAATTTTACTGAATTTTGAATAACTGCTAAACCGTAAGAGATGGACAAATACTTACTACACAAAAATGTAGAGCACATTAAAACACACAATTTATGTTATATACATTTTTTCGTGGAGTTCGTCGTTTTAGTGACATTCCTTATTTTTGGTTTCTGCTATGAAAAACGTATACTTTTCTCATACTGGAACTTGTCAACTCCTATCCATATAAACAAAGGAACTTCATTGACATAGCAACCAGCTTTTGACTATCACTTTAACCTACGGTTTTCCCTTATTTCGCTTCTACTTACAAGGATGCGAGTAATAAGACTATTTCTGCTAATTTTTTCTGATTAGCATAAAGTAAATAGAAGTATAAGCTTTTTAAGAATTATTCGTTGCAGGGATATTGATAAAGTCATGTGAATGGTACACATCAGATTTTTACTACCTCTAGCACACATGTACGTACAACGTACTTAGTAGATAGTGACGGTTCATCCAAAAATTCCACACCGAGATTCCACCGGAAACATATTTTGAGGTCACTTGAATCAAAAAAAAAAAAAAATCATTCTTAAAAAAAGGTCCTGTATTGTTTTAAATCACAAACTGGAGAGAGTTAAAAAATTACGCATGCTTATGCTAATTAGTTTGCTAAAACTAATCTATATTTAATATAAAAAACAAACCAAATATTTCGTTACACATACGCTCAACAGCACCTTGTGAAATATTGTACTGTATTTTTGTGGAAAAAGATAAGATTTTCAATGTGGGAACAATTCAAACTGAAAAAATGACTGTAAAATATGACAGAGTCGTTTAAACATCTCAGCCTTTAAAAATACGTCCAAAGCATGTTTATATCCACCCCAGGAGAATAAAATATTGCAAACATATACCCTAAAGTGTGGTACGTTTTTGCACAAATATTCCAAACATCAATATTTTTGACAAACACAAAATCACTAACTCACTATTACTGTCAGAAGCCTTCTCTAACATACATCACGTGTTTGTATGTAGCAAGGCTACTTGCTCTAGCACAAAAGTAAATGTACTAGTGACATCTATTCGCAGTATTTTTCAAAACAAGATCACCCTTCTCCACTTTTCCTCCTGGGTTTAAAGCATATGGTGAAAGTGTGTGGGGTTGGAAACCAACCGTTGCTGTGGCCAAGTCTTCCACTTACTAGTCCCTCAACTGAGGCGGGATTCTCGACTTGCAAGTAGTGTCTCCAGGAAGTAGATTTACTACAGTGCTCCTCGCCCCTATACATGGCGTCCTTTGTTTGCTAATGGTTATTGCCTAGTGGCAGGGGAGAGCGGTACTGTTTGAGGGCCATCATGTTTTGGAGACAGCTAAACATATGCCTGTTTCAAGTACAGATGTTTCTGAGGAAACAACTTCGCTATGCACCTTAGACCAACGGGTTGAGATTATCTTCAGTGATCAAATGTGGTTACTGTGGTTGATCAAATATGTCGTGTATATAAGCATACCAACAATCACTGAAACGGGGAGCAAGTGCTATGTGTTTGCTTTCATTAAATGTATACCTTGTTTGTGGGGCATGCATTTTTGGAAGTCTCCTCTTAGCAAGAGTTATTTTAGGCAGTATAGAAACAGTTTGGTGGGTTAGGCAGCACTATAAAACCGAACACACTTTGTTCCATTACAAGACTTTATATTGTTCGGTACAACGCTTTAGAAAGCTTCGTGATTAAAAGTGGAGCAAGCGAGGGGTAGATAAGAGAATATGAAAAACTCTGTTCCGGCCGCCTCCCCCCCCCCCCCCCACACAATCCACGTACTAAAGGAGATGTCAAATAGCCAGACTATCTTCCGCTGGCAAAGATAACTCGATTATATTTTTACAGCTAAATTCGTCCTTCTCCTGGTTGAGCATTCCCACTGTGCTTAGCATTTTTCCCTTTGCCTTTATAACCTTATGCGAATTTCTAAATGGATCGTGGTAAACCATAAACTGTTCCGTTTTATGGAGGTACGCTACCAAGTTATACAAACGCTGAGCACGTGCATGCATGCAGGTCACGCTTATGTCCCCAGAAACCTCTATCTTATACTCCTAGCGTATTTGTAACCATTTCGTTTTAACTCCAGCAGTAACTAACATAACCTTTTATGGAATGTACAGGTTAAACGACTTAAGTACATGGAGTCCATAAATCATTTTCATATTCGTTTGTATTACCTTCTTTTCTTCTACATCTTCTGTTATTTTCTGTGTGTAACAGTTAAGTATCTTAAAGGATGTCGTGTTTCAAAAATATTATTTTCGTTCTACGTGCCTCCATTAATTCCTTTCTGAAAATTTAGCTTTATCGCTTAAACCTCTAACAGTGCACAAATATTGCTAGTTTTGTTCCAAAAGGAAAAAAGAACTTAAAGGTTACAGACATAGTTTATAACAAACACTAAATTAAATGTCCATAAACGCAGTGTCACTCAATCACATCCATTGTGCAACAGAAGGTATTTAGTATATTTATATGAACACAATGATTTGGATGCATCGTCAAAGGCAGGCTACTGCAGCAGCTACTAACAAGCGACTCACAGGAGCATACTTGCATTTCGGCGTAGCATTGAAGGCAATCTACCGTTACGGCTGAATCAAGTGCTGGAAGTGAAGTGGAAGGCCGTAAGTATTATAATAGGACTTTTGCACACTAACGTATTAGCTACCACGCTCCCTCTCCGACTCTGTTTTGAGCTCTGAGGTTGAGTACTTCCGAGCACTCTGACTCAGACTAGTGGAGTTGGATCAGTCTGCAGAAGGCAATGTCCGGCAGCCTGTAACATCGTAATGTTAAGACACATCTAACTGAATCTCCTGGCATGAAAAAAGAGCTGCATGAAAAGCGTGGAGCAGATGGGACGAGGGTTAAAGCGATGAGATAGGAATGCCACGAGTTACACATTATACTTCTTAAATACTTTTCAAAGTAATTTCCTTTCTTTATTGACAATTATCTGGAACTGACCTAGCCCTAAAATTGTTATGCTGAATTTATTTCTAAACACAAATAATCTTAGGTTCCATTCACATGAAAAGCAACCGCAAACACAGCATAAGCCGAAGACATTTCACCTATGTTTTTAATGAAAACTTCCACATACAAGTAAGCCCACATGCTATGTAAAACAGGAGTTTGCAAACTCATTTATGTTTCGTACTAGGGAAGAATTTTGCAGTTATTTGTCTAAGCATTGTCAGCTTCTAAACACGTAATCATGATGCAAGATTTTACGCTATCTACTGTACAGCCATGGAGCCCTTACATTTGGCCGCGCCACACCATTTTATAAGATAACACCAGACGCTGATCTGTTTTTTGCTTGGATCAACCGATTTTATGTCCTATTAGATATAAAGACTGGATGAACTTCTTTGTTTGCTATTTACCCTCCCCGTATTTGTAACCTATACTCCCAGGACTTACAAACCAGCGCATGTCTATTATGGAGCAAACGGACTCTGGATCAAAGAGAGTAGTCACGATGGGTGGTCAGACCGATTCCTGGTGTATGAGTGAGGAAAAAATATATGAAATGGCGGTGAAATGGATGAAAGGAAAGATGAGTGTGAACAAGTGGTGCTTTGAATGGCGAGGGGAACCGCAGAAAACCCTCACAGGCGCCGCTTTGTCCACCAAAAATACCAATGTGGTGTGTGGAACTTCCAATTAACTCTTGAGGGTTTTTATTCACTTTACAGATCTAGAAATCCAAGCCAAGTTATAGCATTACGTCCACGACTGAACTATGAATGGTCTTACCTCACGCTTGATATGTTGTGTTAGTTATATTTTACGTCTTCATTGTGAATGAGGCTATGCTGTTTGTAGCCTGTCTGATTAATCGCAGTGTGTAATTTTAATTTTAATGAAGAGTTAAGTATTCATGGACGGGTGACGCTGATGCAGAGCAGCGCACGTAGGCCGGTGGAGCCTTTTGCGTCTTATGTGTCTCCAGAGAGGGACGAATGAGATGAGAGACCCAAATAGTGATAGCAAATACACTATAGGTTAATACTGGACACTTCCATTTTCCCCTGTGTTAAGCTGAGAGACAGGTATACAGTGGCGCTCCTAGCGGCCTGGCCTTAAGGAACAAGCGATTAGATTTGAATGTTAAGAAAGGGAAAACCAATAATGATATTATAATATGCATTGTTATGTTTTATTTATTCAAACAATATTTTGTCAATACAATACAAAACAATGTAAAGGTATTGGATCTATAGGAATTATTTTTAGTTGCATGACATTTTTTGCTTTAATGTTTCTACCTGGTTTTTTCTTGTTCTTTTTTCCATTTTCATATCATTCAAATAACATTTTATTAACACATTAAAAGCTTTGTCAATAAACACATATTTACAACTTTCACCTACGCAAGTGAATAATGCATCTTCTACACGCATATTTAACCTTAGTTTAACATGCAGTCTACTGTCAGAAAGATAATGAAGAAAATTTTCATTAACTAGAGTATTGCTGCTGATGTACATTGTATAAGCAGATTCGTTGTGAAATATGAATCTAGCATTTCCATAACGCTTCAGAGCAAAATGCATATTTTAATTTACTACATCTGCTCTGATCAATGTCTACCTATTTATTTATACATTTCTCATAAGGAAATGTTGCACATATCCATGCATACACATGAATCTGCACGCTGCTGAACATTAACTGGAAAACCCTCACATTTGCTGTTCTGGTATAATTAGTGCAGAAGCCTGAATTACAAATGATTTACATTTTTCAGGTAAATCAGACTTTAGTACTAAAAACTTGCTTACATCCATAGGCACAACTACTGTCGTCAGACGATTGTAATAACTGATTTGTAATTGCAAGTCTAAGACATTGTCTGAATCTTGAGGAATCTGGGGTTACATTGTTCCCACCCTTGTCCCTAATAACAGGAAACAAAATTTTCAAACAATCTTGTGCGAGTCGTCTTGTAAGTAAATATGAGAAACCACATTGACATTTTAGCTCCTGCCACAATAATTTTAATGCCAATATGTGTATTAAAACAAGGAGGTTTCTTACGCTGACCATTCATTACAGTGATTTTCTAAGAATTTTCATAATTCATTCAAATACAGTAAATGTTTACGTTCGTCATTTATTGCATAGCGCAACTCTTTAGCCCAATGATTTTGAGACGAGTTGAAAATGTCAAATAGACAGTCCATTTTACTTTCTCTACACGTAATATGAACATCGTGTATAGAGAGCGTATTGTATTGCATCCAAAAATTCGCTACCAAGGTTTCACTGCAAATATATGTTTTGAGATCCCCTGATTCCAAAATATACCTTTTTAGAAAAATGCGTGCTCGCGCGCGCGCGTGTGTGTGTGTGTGTGTGTGTGTAGCATAGCTCAAAAACGAAAAGTTCGTTTGGCATTTAAGTACAGTATCTTCCAAGGATGCGACACGAAGATTTTTAAAGAAGTCCCCCCCACCCCCAACTACTCTTTACATGGGAAAATTTTCGAAAAAGTTGCCTTTCTCAAAAATGGCTCTAACGATTTTGGTTAAAATGTCGTATATTAAAGATATTTACGTGATAGATAAAATTTATATTTTTAATTTCCTGGGAATAGTCTCTGAAGACCTTTATTTTGGATGAATTTTGCGGAGTTTCGCATAACTGGTAAACCGTAAGAGATATGTAGAGCTCTTTAAAACACACAATTTGTGTTATATACATTTTTTCGTGGAGTTGATTGTTTTTGAGATATTCCTTGTTATTGGTTTCAGCTTTGAAAAGCATACTTTTCTCATACATGAATTTGTCAGCTCCTGTCCATACAGACAAAGGAACTTCAGTCACATAGCAACCAGCTTTTGAATATCAGTTTAACCTATGGTACTGCCTTATATTGCTCCTACTAAAAGGAAGCAAGTAATAAGACGATTTCTGCTAATTTTTTCTTGATTAGCATGAGGTAATTAGAAGATTCAGATTTTTAACAATGCTTTGTTGTAGAGAAAGTCGTGTGAATGGAACTCCTAAGATTTTTTCAAGGAAAACAGCGATAGCTAATGTTTCATCAGACGTAGAATTAAACGCAAATGCGTTTTAATGCAACAACAGACAGAATGGCTTAAAACACGAACAACCAAACATGCCCTCACTGGACTAAATGGTGGTAGTTCAAGACATTGGCTGGTCAACCTTGGAGCTAATCCAGGTTTCATGGCTCTGTCTTTTTTTATAAAATTCTACAATATGGTACCGAGAAACCTTTCTATCTTCACAAATTATAGAATGCCGTTTCAAATTATTCTTCACTGATTTCAACAGGTGTGGAGCATCATGGAAGAAATACACTCTACTGTTATAAATTTCAATAAATGGATTTTCCTCAGAGATGTTCACCAATGATCTCATTTTCAGATTATTGCTTCCCTGGAGTGGTTATGTACATTAACGTTTCATAATAATATAATCTTCTTTTATTGTTTTATCTCGTGGAAAGCGGAAAAAGGACTTGGAAAGCTTCAGAAGTTCAAAGTCACTGCATGTGCATATGTATGATTTACAGGACGAATAAAATATCTATCTGCTCTCTCTGAACCATCAATGACAAAAGTTTTTGTTTATATTAAATATGTCCTCATATTTTCCACAAACCTTACCAGACATGGTTCAGTACTTCTCTGTATGATAATCCTTATAACACTGTGTAGACCGATACACAGCTAAATTAAATTTTAATTAATCATTATTGCTATTACGTAGGCTATACTGAAGCTACAGCAACACCAGCTGATCGCCGCTCAAGGCCGACCCGCTAGAATGCGCTAGCAGCGCGTGTCGCGCGAAATATCACAGAGTGTCCTGTATTAAGCTATAGTGTATTTGGTGTTAGCGATTAGAATGATGACGGGCGCAAGAATAAACAGACTCCCTAACGGTATTAAAAGGAATGCTTCCGACGCCAGCTTGGAATAATCCACCTGAGCCTACGGGATTTCTCCGGAGTGACCATAGCGGGTTCCGATAGAGCGGTACGGTGACCACGCCTGGACTAAACCTCTACACTGCGCAAACCACCACCCAGCCGAACTCCACCGAAAACCGTCGCCTGGGGCTTCAACTCTTTAACAGATGATAACTGAAGAGCACAGAAAATGATGAAGAGGTGCAATACAGGAAATGTATTGTACCTTATCAGCGTGTATCCGGTGTCCCGCGGAAACCTCCGAGAACACCATTGGTAAGGACAGCCGGCCACTTCAATGCGACCCACGACCTTCTGAATGCGAATCACACACTTTCACTCATTCTACAACACTTCGATAAATTCCATTTTGTCTGGAGCCTCACTGTGTATCAACCAGACAATTCTTTAGTCTTAGGCACCTCAAGTTTTGTGCACCCAGGAAAGAAAGAAAAATCAAAAGTCACGAGTGGTTAAACAGACTCACGTTGTTACATCAAAGCAAAAGTCGTTAACATTTCCTTTTGTGTGTGTGTGTGTGTGTGTGTGTGTGTGCGTGTGGTGGGCAATGAATACGTGCAAATATTTGCACCAGTGTTTGAGGGTGATATTATCTAGTATTTACAGTTTTTCCGCTATTCTCTAAAGCACTTTCATGAAGAAAGTTTCACGACGTTTTTAGGATGGCCCTCCTCTACATTTTGCCCTGCCCGAATATAGGTGGAGTGATGTGTGTAAACACAGCAGAGACATAGCCCAGGACCGTTCAGAGCACATTGAACCTTACAATTTGTACTTCATTTATGACAGTTCTATTATTAAGTGGACAAAATGAGCTACACTTGTGTGATGTCCTAATTTTTCTCTACAAAATATCCAACTATTTGCACTCATTCACCTGCCAACCTGAATATATTAGAGTTCATGATCGGATAGAGAAAACTTCAACCGGTCACTGGGCTAGCTTTTCCTTAGCAGGTTGGTCATGGATGATCACAAAGAGAATTTCACGGCATTAATAACTATCAAAACTAATTAATATACTCGCGCCTTGTTGTCCAGTTGTCAAATCAAGAACCTAACGCGTGAAACTTTCGGGACTAACTCCTCAATTTGATTGTAGAGTTAATGATAAGGGTGTTAGGATTATAGGTACAATTGCAATGATAGTTAGTACCTTAATATGTATTCACTTATTTATGTTTTTCTACTTGTCTAACAGTTTTTCCATAAACACATCACGTTTACTACCCGATGTTTTCTGCACGGTCGTAACCCTGAGGCCTGTCAATATGAAATGTCCGTTTTTCTATCATGTGTTCACGCCTCAAAACGTGATTCAGAATCAGGCAGAGGTCACTAGCCTTGCAGGAATAATTCAAACTCATTTTCATTAAAGTAACCAATGAACGTATTGGAAATCCAAGTGTAAGCATTAAATCCACAATTAAACTATTTAAACTAACGTTCCCATTTCTCTCTCTATCAAAATTTAATTTTTAGATAACACAAGTAATGAGTATTTGGGGACATAATAACCATGACCGATTCCTTCATTTGTTATTAGTTTCGTCCAAGTGGCCTTAAGATTCGCTATCACCAGGCCTACCTGCTCTACGTTACAATTCCCAACACTCCTGCCACGCTCTCAGTGAAAATAAACACTAAACCTGAAAACGTGTTACTCTTAATAACCAAAGTTATTAGTCTGCGAGTAAAGCAAGTATTGATGTAATGCTCATTACAGTGTCCCAATTACCAATACACATATCGGCATTTATACCCCTAAACTCATACATATCCAACCCCGAAAAGGTTATTTACTTGTAGCGTTATAATTACTAGGTATATTGTATATCTTTGTGTGCTATGTAACCTCTGTAGATTAGACCATGCTCAATCTGTGCCATTGAGTAAAAGTTTATGTATCTCACTCGACAGACACAGTTGTTTACATGAACAGAGGTTCCTTTGCGCTAAAAGGGGACGAGGATGGGAGGCACTCAAACAGAATTCAATGTTTTCGTACCAGCTTTAGTGATAATGGTAATCGATGTTACCATACTCGCCACGCACTTAAGGGCTTCAAAGCAGCTTCTGAAGAGCAAGTGAATGACGATGGCGAAATCAAATGAATTGAAGAGAGTGCTGGAGAAAGCGGCTTGCCGGCCTCAAGGATCTCTTCTGAAACCAAGTCCAGGAAACGTATCTCTTTACTCTCCTGTGGACTACATTTGTTACATTCGTGGAGTATTGTATTCCTATTTTACGATGCAGCTTTCCTGTCAAGCGCATTTAGTACGAGTCAGCACGCATATTACACATGCACGGTATGTAGAAGTATGTATGTGTGTAATTAAATATACGCGAGAAAAGGTATGCTTTTAAAGTAATGCATTTGCAAAAGAGAAAATTATGAAAAATTAAGGAAGTATATCGTAAAAAGCAATCTTTTGGGAAATATAATTTTTCCATTTTTATATTTAATCTGCGGGGGCATGCTTGGGTGTTATGTGAGCGTGTGAGCGATTATAGACTGTAGTGTTATCTTGCATCTGGCCCTTGATTCAATGATGTCCTCGGCCGCCCGTAGCCCAGTGTACAGCGAGTGCTTTACTGACTCTCTCGGGGTGAGGTTTGTGGCGAGATATACTCAATCAGGGCCGTAAGATAAGTACCTGCAGTGTGGAATACTCTGCCCTTGCACTCGCCCCTTCCTTTTTCCTTCTACCTGGCAGAGAAGCGGAGAGGTTACATGTCAACAGTAGCAGTTGTTCTAAGAACAGCAAAATACTTGTTCTCCCAGACCCGATTAAACATTCGGCGTTCTCAAATATTGCACATATAAGCCACCACTGCACTGAAAATGCTGCCACGGAGCTAATGCAATAATAAACCGGTTTCTTTGGCTCTACGTTACTACTGAAAGAGAGTAGTGGGGACGAGAGGGAGGGTAAGTTCACATCTCATGCCTGCCAGGCCTGTATTCAATAAATAAGGACACTTACCTTAAAATCTGAACAATTTTACTTTTTCCCTTCTTTTCCCAACATAACAAGCACCTCTGCGTTACACGCTAAATATTGTTACTTATAATCTTCGATGAAGTGCGACATACACTTAAAACCTAGTAACTGTCTGAAGAATGAATGCAGACGGCCACGAGTGAAAGCTTGCCTAAACAGAAACAGATAAACGGTATTACGTCATCACTCCCGGTGCATACCCTGTACAGCACGACAATACTGTAATGCAGCATTTGAGTCTTTTACATAGGACGGGTTCAAGTCAAGTCAAGTCAAAATGCAAATACTGCCGTTCGTAGTCATACGCTGACAAAGAATAAAATTAATATTCATTAGTGATAAAGTGAATACCAAGTTGTGGATCGTTTAGTTTATTCCTGTTTACGTACGCGGTGCTGATGTTTTGATGACCAGACTGTATTGCACTCTCTTCCTGGCTTCTTTGACCGCTCTAAATCGTGCCATGCTACACTTCCCGTAACATCCGCATTCTTTCGTCAGACAGATAATATGTAGAAACACTGATCGATATGCTTTACACAATCCCGCATTTTCTAAACAACATTATGAACTGACTATTTATGTATTGATATTCAAAATACGGAGTGATGCAGACACGTCTGTCCAATTTCCATCGCCCATTCACTCTTTTGTGAAATTCCAGTCCATATATAATCGAAAAATTTTCCTATGATAATCTATTCTTATTGGAGGAAGATTCGCGCCAGAAAGCGTCTCTTAGACACGTGACAACTAAAACTGCATCTAGTGAATCAATATACAAAGAAAGATACCCTTCTCCCTTAATATTTGATTCTTCTCCGATTGCTACACATATAACTTTATTTTATTTATTTACTTTTTTAAGCTTAACGTCCTTCAATCTGGTGGTCATATCGGACGATGAATGTAATTGGTTAAATTGTGCTCAAATGATATCGGGTTCCATGAAGCTTAAAGTTACACGACATTCGTATTCTCAGGATAAGGAAAAATCCCGAAAGCAACTTTATCAGGCTAACTCACCATAAGCGAGATTCGAACTTGCGATTTGTTGAATGTGAGGCAGGCACGCTACCACCAGACAACCCAGGCGGGATTTTATACCTTTGTTACACGCTCGAATACACAGCGTATGCGTCTTGCTTGTTTTCGCTTGAAGTAATGTCTAGAATCTTGCAAAATGTACTTTACATTGGTTCCTAGCATAAATATTACTAAAACATGAACTTGGATTGATAAAATAGGATTGTCGTTAAATAAACTACACGATTACAATATGATTATAAATATAAATAAGAGGTAACAATTAACTGAAGCACAAAATGGATAGGTGATGCTTGTAAATAAACACGTCAAACTTTATTGTGATACATTTGTGGAATTCGGCCGTAGAATATGAACTATTAAAAAAGTACTTCTTAATAATAAAACGATACGAGTTCTAAACTTTAAACTTTAAATACTGCACTTTAAGAAAGGACTCCAATTTGTACACCTAAACTACCAATGAACTGAAGCTATAAAAAGGTAAGGTGCAAGGTTGTTAATAGGCGCTCTTAAATTTAAACCTTAAATTCTCGCAAAACCTTCTTCAACACTTTTCCAAACTCAAAATGTACCATTGATGTAATTTTTAGTAATTTGTTTGAAAATGTTTATACTACCTCTCAGAATCACACTGAAGATAACGGTGATTTATATCTTTCGAAATAACTATTCAATTTTGATAAACAAGTTATTAAACTTTGAAAAATCAGGAGTTTTAGAGGGTGCAAAGGGTATTAATTCTTTAAAATTAATTAGTGGTAATATAAAATATAATATAAAGGACCAACTTGTAAACTCATTTTCTGGAAAATTGGAGTTTTTTGTGAATATTTTTAAAAATGCCTCACGTGGCTAATTTTATTAGCAAAATAAATTTAGGTAGTAAAAACTACTTATAAAACCATAAAAGCAAGAAGTTTGATACACGGCAACGTGTGTGTAGCAACGTCATAAATTTCAATAAAGTATCTTAACTGTATTTTCCAAATTTCACCGATTCAGCACTTTCAAACCTGATTTTCGCCAAAACTTTTTTTTCAGCATTTTTCATACTCAAAATGCTCCACACTATATAATGTTACACTAATTTGTTTCACAATTTTTAATACTGACTCTCACAGGCACATAATAAAAATTTACTCTTATGTTTTCGAAATAATACTCACTACTAAGAGAAAGATTGTTAAATATTGAGAAGCCCAGGTTTTTGATGAGGACAGAAAGTAATAGTTTTATAGAGTCGTTAGTGGTTGGTAAAATAGGATTTTAAACTTATTTACCATAAGCCTAAAATTTTGGTATGAATATTTACGAAGTTCATTGTGTGGAGAATTTTTATTGGGACAACGAATATAAGAGCATGTTATTATTTAAATAATCATGCAAGCTATCATTTTGAAATATGGCAAAAGTATCACTTATGCGAGTAATAACTGATATAGACCTCGACAGTAACTTACATGTTGAGTATTTTTTTAATTAACTCTATACGTTGCTCCCGCTAACTGTAGTTGAGCAAATACATCTAATGTTACAAATTGAAGTAAAAAGAAGCATCTGCATTTAAACACAGATAATACCATGTATATACAATTAGTTTCAATCTCAGAATCTAGTAAGTGCAATTTTGTAAACATCCTTTGGTTATTTATAAACTCTGTATGCTACACAAGCCTAAATTAATTCGGTTTTATGCGTAAGTTTTTGATATATGTTGTCTGTAGCAAAATAGTTACAGTAATTAACCACATAGTAAACAAACGAGTTGGTGCCGTTTTAATGAGTGCGACTGGCATTCGGGAGATCCCAGTGCTATACAACTCCGTTGTATGCTTTTTATTTCTTGGTTTCCCGAAGTTTTATAGGGAATTTTAGGGCGATTTCTGATCTACCATGTTTTCACTGCTCTCATTTCTTCTTCATTTCGTTTACTTTTCAGTTTTAAATTGCACTTTTGTATTCGTGGTGTGCGGTGGTATCGGACAGGTGGTGCGGAAACATGCTGAAAATAAACATTTCCAGTACTGGAACCAGGGAATGTGTGTGTCTTTGTGGCCTGTCTCCCTGCAGTCGTTGTGTCCTGTAGTTCCCTCACTTCATCAATTCCTCCGATATTGATCTGGGTAGGTAGTAGCAAGTAACGCGCGGTGACACTCCGTTCTCTAACCAATACTATTAGTTGCACTGCGTGTAAAAATGGCTAATTTGTATTCTAAAAGCACGAAAAATATTAGAAACCTCAAGGAAGTATCCTTTAATGGAGGTCTGAACCGTGGGTGAGTGGTTTAATCTCTCGTCTCTCTCCCTCCAAGTTCAATCCCGGGTGACTACTTGCGAGATTTGTGGGGGACAAAGCGGCAGGTTTTCTTCGGGTTCTGAGGTTTTCCCCGCCATTCATTACACCATTTGCTCGATCCTCATGTTTTCTACCGTTCATTTCGGCTTCATTTCATGTTATCTACTTAACCCAATCCCATGAATGGCTACGGGCCGATCTCTCTTTTTCCGGGTTCTTCATTCCATAAGCAATGTTTGCTAGCTCCTCGACAGGCTTCTGATCCCAGACCCCAGGAGTAAGGCCTCCGTATGGGGAGGATAACCCGACTCTGCTAAGTTTTATTGGGAAGAAAATACTTTAAAAAGAGGACTGGTATACACAGGTACAAAGTATCACAGATGCGAGGTTTCCCAAAACATTACTGCTGTATAGACCAAGAGAAGCATTGCGCTGGTGACTTGGTAGTCTCTATTGATTTGTAAACAGGCTGAATGCCTTTCCACGAGCGATGAAGGTCAAGCAGAGGAGTATCTAGTCCTTGTTTATTGTTAACACCAAACAAAAATGAATGTATCAACAATCTTCAAGGAAATACAGCCTTTTAGATGATGGAGCGAGGAATTGGCTTGTTTTGCTCCACTCAATGCTTCATAGGAGAGCGCTCATGTAGATTGAGTCCCAGGTCTTCCTGACCACTGAAGTGTTAACTCGTTCGGCATAGGTATTTTATCACTGGTGCATAAAATCGGAGTTTATTGTTTAAAAATACAGCCGCGGAAAAATCTGTATTTTCCTCTCTAAATATAGCAGCTTAGTTGGGAGAAGCAGTAGCGCATTGTTATCTCTGTTGTCCAGTCATCGATTATTGCATTTTTGCCGTCAAACACTGTCACAGCGTTCTGTTTGGAAATTTAGAACATTCCGTAGCGCATTTTGCTCACTTTTTGCGACTTTTACAGAAGGCCCAAGGAAGTGCATTTCTGCTTACGTTCAAGAAGTAGAAGGAGCAGTGTGTGTGTTACGGAAATCAAAAAGCTATTTTCTCCTTAAAACTTCCAATTCGAACACGTCCACTGCAGTTACATTTGAATTGTAGCTTCTCTGAACGTAACTCGCTGAACGGTACTTATTTCTGGTTGGTTACTGCTTCAATTATACATGGTACTCGGTGTAGCTTCATAGCTCCAATGGGGCACTGAACCTTCCTATTTTATGAACTTTGAATTTTAAAAAGCTAAACAATATTTCTTCGAGTTCCTAATATATCGTTCTCCAAAGTCTTCGACTCTAATGCAGAGCCGCTCACACGCTAAAATCTCAAGCGTGCAAACAAGAGGTGCTGTGCACGGTGCATCGGCTCGGCTTGGAACTTTTTCTTTGCGGAAGAAGCAGCTGTGAAGGTGAGAGAGGAGAAGGCAGGTGGAGTGGTTCAGGTAATCGTAGTGAATGATTATTTCTGAAAATCGAGGAGTGGTAGTTAGCACCGTGTCAAACTGCAAAGTCGTGCCGTGAGGTGCTCTGGCAAATTCTCTCTGACAGACCTTGTTCTAATGGTGGCACAAAATAAACGGAAATGGAGGCAACAAATTCATAAAATATGCCCTCCAGTTTTGGCTTTGTATGATATATGCTGAATCTGTCCAAAATTATTAAAGGGCAATCCAATATATATAAGAAGTCTGTAGCAAGATTAAAACTGAAAAAAATATCTATCAACTGGGTATCAAGTAAAGAAATTACGCCAAGTATGCTGTAAATCTTCAACCCAATACAAAATTTCTACACAGAAAGGCCTAGAATGCAGGGAAAATAACCGTAAAAATATGGATCTTGCCGTAGACTGAGGGATAACAGTATATAGCTCTACAATTTGCAGATGATCAATTAATTTTGGCTCAAGATTATAAAAAAAAACATAATACCTGGCAAGAAGTTTATTCCAAGAGCTTAAAAATGGGGCTTAAAGGTAAATATCGATAATACAAAATATAAGACAATAGGAGACATTAATCAAGATTGTTCTGTTGTCCTATTATATATTTTATTTTTATTTAATAACACATGGAATGTACCAAAAATACAATACTTAGTTCTGTTAATTGCAGTGACTTGAATATTCAGTGCAACTTTGAGCCTCTTTGCATGAAAATCATGAGAGAAAGTACTTTGGATTGAAGCTAAATAAAAAAAAAATAAACCAACAAAATTAGGAGAAAATTAAATTTACATTTAAAAGCATAAAAATTACCAAAACGTTTAAAAATGCGGTATTCTATTAGGTTATAAAGGTCTTAAGGCCACAAGACTGTGGAACGTAAAATAGGACTGGGGGACTTCATTTTCGCCAAAAAGAAAATGATTTTTGAACGAAAATGACATATGGAAGCCAGTTTGTCCCCTTATTTGAAGGTCATTTATGGGAGTTTGTACTGAGCCGCTGCCACTTTCTTCCTTAGAGGTATACCCTTCAGGAGGGTATAATGAGGAAGGTCAACAGGTGATCATTGTGGCTATAATTTAAGAAATAGGCATTTCCTTCGCATCAGTATTTATTTGTTCGAAAATGTACCTTCATCAATAAAATACAACAAATTAATGTCAGAGATTAGGCAGGGTGTGATCCAATATCTACAGAGAAAAGAGCATTGGGAGAAACGGAAAATCACACATACTCAGGTTTCACAAGAATAACATGATCTAAATTTCAGATGTACTCCATTCACACGACTTTCTCTCTCTCTCATGCAAAACAAATATTCTTATTCTTATTTATACATAATGCTAATCAAATTAAACAATACCGTTAATAGTCTTATTACTTATTTCCCTATAAGTAGAGTAATAAGGACACACAATAGGTTAAAGCTTCAGTCAACGCTTTTATGAGCTTTTGCTATACGCTTTTCATAGAAACTCTGTTATTTACCAAGGGCAGGAGTAACACAAAAGAGGTATAAAACGAAAGATAAACTCTCGTTTGAGAAAAAGCTTGACTAATTTAAAATCTAAACCAATGACAAGGTATATCTCTGAAACGGCTAACGCTACAAAAACATATACTACACATATTGTGTGTGTTACGAGATTTACAGCTCTTATGCTATAAGTTTTGTCTATCTATTGCCGTTTACCAACTGTACAAAAGTCACCTAGAATGAAGAGGTCTTTAGAGGCTAATCCCAGACAATTCACGATATAAATTTCATTGTTGATAAAAATATCTTAAACATATGATATTTTCAAAATCGTTAGAGCCATTTTTAAGAAAACCGAACTTTTCGAACAATATTCCACGTAAACGGTAGTTAGGGGTGGTGGATTGTCCCGGAAATTTTCGTGCCGCATCGTTGAAACCTGCTGACCTTATATTCCAAGTTTGGTATTTAACGAACTCTTCGTTCTGAATTATTCTGTCGATAGAGATAAACGTAGTAGAAATTATCTAATTATTTGCTTCCTTCTAAGCAGAAGAAAAATAAAGGAAATACTCTAGGCTAAAGCCATAGACAAATCTTTTAAAAGCTGGCCGCTTTGTGAACAGTTAAAGTTAAGTTTTTTTGAATAGCCAGCAATAAAACAAAATAGATATGAAACAAAGATGACTTCCCATTTCAGAAAAATTAAGTAGTTTAAAACTGAAAACAATAAAAAAATAATATCTTAGAAACGGTCAACTACTACAAAGAAGATTTATATACCATAAATGCTGTGTCTTAAGGAAATATACATTTTTGTGTTTAGTAAGTTTTGTCCATCTTTTATGCTTTACCAGCTATGCAAAATGCATTCAGAATGAGAGATCTTCAGAGGCTATTCTCAGATAATTCAAAGTACACATATTTGTCATGCAAATATCTTTAATATACGGTGCTTTAATCAAAATTATTAGAGGTATTTTTTATAAAAAAAATCCATATAAGGTGTAACTTACGTTTGAGGGAGCTTTTAGAAAATATTCGTATCGCATCTTTGGAAGATGCCACACTTAAATACTAGGTTTGGTATTTTACAGTCTTTTCGTTTTTGAGATATGCTGTCAATAGACACTACACATGGATCGTTTTCTAAAAGTGCTTCTTTTGGAGTTAGATAACTACAAGACATGTTTCAAGTGAAATACCGACATTTCATTTTTGGATGAAATACAATGCCTTCTGCACCATCTTCGTGCATGATACGTGTAGAGAAAGTAAAATGTCCTCAATTAATGTCACTAATACATTAAAGAGGGTATATATCCAGGGGGAAGGGAACTTATTACATTCCTTCTAATAGATAATTCACAGAAGCATAACAAACAAAAAGTCTAATGGCATTTGGTTCTTTGATCAGCCTATTTGGAAAAAATAAATGTTTTTTGTTCCAAACGGGATGCGCGATTCCACGAGAATGTATGAAGGTAATAGTTTGTTGTTTGTAAGATGCGTAGTGTAACGTATTCTGTCATTAGTTTCGGTAGTAATTATGGGACATCGAAATAATTAATAATTTAAAATCATTAAAGGAATATCCCGAGCAGCCTCTTCAGACATGAAGTAACTCGACAATGTTGTGTTGAGGTTGGTGAGGTTTCTTAACCGGCATCTGGATGTAAACATCGGTTGCTTGCAAACACGACGTAGGGTGGTGCATTCGTTATCTGCCAAAAAATTACAACTGGCATTCTGATTGGCCTACACTGGCGTGGTAGCAGGAGTGAGGCGTGTTTGTTTATGTACTGACCTAGTGCAAGTGACACCCACACAGCCTGCAGCGTTGCGAGCTTGTCCGTCTCATGTTTTCGAAAAAACTAAATTATGATCAGAAGCAAAAACGTAAGCTACAAAATGTGTTACAAATAGAGGTCTATCACTAGTTTAAATTAATATAATGACTTCCTTTCCACCCAGTATAAAGATAATTCAGAACTATGTTATCTCAGGATTCTAGTTTATCATGAACATCCTTGGACACTAGATTATTAGTTGTTCTACATTTATATTCCTGTATGACTTCCGGAGACAGCCGTAGTTTTAATGAGTTGCTGTTATTACTCGTGGCACCACAAAATTTTATGACCGGTGTTTAACATGTACCTTTGTTATCTCTAAAGCAAAACAGGAAATTCTAATGGTCTTGCTCGCACACATGATCTGAGGTCACACTGAATAGGCTGCATTCTAAGAACCCCCGTTCATTACAACAGAAAGGGCGTGTTGAGAATTATGCTCTGCAGCATGCTTATACTTCTAGAATTGAGGTGGAATTAACTGCGGTAAAATGAGGACATGGAAATGACAGCATATTTGTCTAAAGCCAAGGCATGCTGAAGCGCAGCATCATCCACAAACCATCTCAAACAGAGCGAGGAGAATCAGTGCAGCAATTAAGAAGCACTGGAAAGCGACGACATTCTTCTCACTCGTCTACCACGTTAAGTGTTAGTGCTGATGAAGAGTCTTGATGACTGACGTCAGCCAACTAGTGCTCTCATGACATTTGAATCTTTATTGGAATTTATTACCTTCTCAAGCACGTATGTACAGTGTACATATCAGGCAGAGAAGATTAAATAAGTTGAGTGTCTTCAAAGGATGCGACTCAAATACTATCATAAATAATAAAACGAGAGCTCCAGTTTTTATCGATAAATTTATCCAGAGAAAAGTTGTGGTTCAAGTTGTATTTAATAAGACTACTTCTTGATTAGAAGAACAATGACTAGCCTATATGTACACGAAGAATAATATTGCTATAATCCCATTTGTCTTGACGATTGTTTGCACCAAAATCACTGCAACTTGATGTCCATATCGTAAAGCATGGCCTCGTTGCTTACAGAACTCGTTGAGCTGATTCCACACAATGTAGTTTTTAGTATTCTGCGGCTTTGAGCTTTGAATTAATATGTCTATTTCAGCGATAGCCCTTTCCCCAAAACATTTTGGAACTTGCATCATTATGTACGGGAATATCTCTGCACACTGGTACTATTATTTTGGGACGAACGTTAGTTCAGAGGGCAAACAAATGCACGTGGATTTAGAAGAACAACTGTACCTGGGTGTGATAAAAGAATGATTAAAATGCGGAGATAATGAGTTCCGATTACCTGAAATGTTATGCGCCAATGTACAGGATTGGCCACTTCCAATGATCACCTGTCATGAACGAAATAGTCATAATATCACGAGTGTTTTCATCTTGTCGATAATTCACACCCGTGTGCTCAAAAGATTGCTTATGTGCCAGGTTTTTGAGTGCTAAACATACGTATTTTGCCCTAATCACTAGTACCTTGCATTTGCTGTCCTAATCATTTTGTAATTAACCTGATACTAAACTGTGGATAACTTATTATAATCAATAGGAAAATTCTGTTAGATTTCGGTACAAATTTGTCATAAGTTTTAGGAGTTAAAGGCAGTCAAATTAATTTTTTAGACAATTGATGCTAATAGTAGGTATTTTACCAGATGTCAGTAGTGTTAAAAATAGACAATATGAAGTCAACTTTCGTTTATGTGTCCACGGCCTCCTCCAAGTAGACTATTGACTCTTAAACTTCGTATCGATCCATAAAATGGTGGACGATTTGTGTGTCATGAACATGGAACCTGCTGAACCAAAACAAATTATGAAGTAGTGGAGAGAGCAAAATTACAAATGCTAAACTTCCTCCGAGTAAGTCATCATGTTGTCAGCATTGATGCTAAGCAAGGCAACAACTGAACATCGTAGACCATTAAGAATGAACTGCATAAAATAGGTAAAACAAGATAATTATAATACGTCTATAAATATTGAGAATGTCTAAAAATTAGTGTATGACACACGTGTTAAAATTGTGTTTATATTGATCTACAGCCTCGTTTCGCAAGCTTCCTACTCACAATATAAAACACCATTTTTGTATCATAACTATGTCGCACTGCAAAAGGGATTTAGTTTTGTTTACCTTTGTGGTTTTTTGGTAGTATTCTAGAGCATTCTTGCCTCTGTTTTCTTTACGAGATCTTTGCCTCTAAACTAACATCACTAACGTTAAATTGCCTCTGAACGATGGCATTAGCGGTGTATTTATACCAGGTTATTTCACTGTTGTAAAGTATGTTGGGATTTCGTAAGACAAGACATCCCTTAATGTTCCCTAACCACTATGCAGCATACTGGCATGTGCGATAGCACGAATTTTAAACTTACCAAGCTGTGTTACTTCAGGTAGTGTAGACCAGGCGCACGGCTTTGTTCCTGGGTGACTGCTTATTCTACGCTGACCACGGGATGTTTTGTTAATTATTGACTTTGCAAAAAATATACTTTTGTATGAAATAGGATCTGAGCAACTATGCCTCTATCTTGATTCGGTGTCGTTTCGAAACGCCCTGTAATTGAAATTAAATAGATATTTTATCAAAAGAATGGCTAACTAGATTAATAAATGCAATTTATGAATTGAAACTGTAATAAGCCTCAGTATATAATCGCGCATTACTATTTCCCATAACTACTTATCCATATTGTTCGCACATAAGCTACTGTGCGACATCAAACGATTTTGAACTAGCTCCCGCGGGGATAAGCATTTCATTTATTCACACTTAACATACAATCTCAACTAATAACATGGGTGTTGGCACAGAAATATCCTGATTAATGTAATGCGGCTTTAAATAAAACACAATATTTCATCTCGTGATATATCCCGTTGAACTGTTCTTCCACATTCAACACAGAAATTTCGTTTTCATCTCTAATAACCGAGTATATATTTTCTTGTTCTGCTAAGAGAGTCTATAAATTCTTCTCAGGCTTCCGGTGCCTTGTCTGCCAACGACAGTGGTTTCTTAGAGAAGTAAATCTCTACCCCTTATAAAACATCTCATCATTCCTACCTCTAAGCATAGTTTTACTTCCGGCATATCATACTTCAGTAGTTTATTGCTGCTTTCAAAAAGTTTACGATACACTGGGCGGAAACGATATGGATTTCCTTTTAGGAGCTGATTCTATACACAAAGGCGAATGAAAAAATATTAATACCGCTTTATTTTGAGTGCTTCATTCAAAAGACAAGTAAAAATATTTTTTCGTAGATATCCTCATAATATTGAAGCAATGTGTATAATACTCCTCACTTAAGGGGGGGGGGAAGCAAGAAGAATAAAGAACTGAAGTACCAAATAAAAACGATCGCTCAAGGAATACATCTGTAAATATTTATATATTGTGCCAGATGTATAAACTGTGAAATATGAAAAAAATAAATAAAAAATACGTTACAAGAAATGGCAATACACCCATTAGGGACAGTAGCCAAAGATGTATTAGGTAGCCAGAGCATCCGAAGCACACACTAGAAGGACAAATCCAGTAGCCTTTAATTGAAAACAAAGCTTAGGCAAGATGCCGCAGAAGCTAATCTCTGTACCTAACCAGGTAATTCGTGTGTATTAAAATCAAAGAAAGGTTTGGGAACCATTGGAATGGGATACATTTGGATGGCGGGGCAGGGAAGTAGGAGGAGTATTTAGAGAGAAATTAAAAACCGCCTCTGTGGTATTGAACAGAGAGTAAATTATGACACAATGCATGGAGAGTGTTTCATTGGAAGTACAGCCTGGCTAAAATTGGCGTGGGGTATGGAACTATACATCAAAACAGTTATCAAACTCATTAGAGGAGGACTCTCGTGGAGCATGGTGGATGATAAAAATTACTGACGAGAATGGTATCAGAATCTGTACCATTTGCGAGGAGGAAGACTTGTGGGCGCATATCTAGCCAGGATGTAAGGGTACAGAGGATTGGAGGGAAAAATATTAACCGTGGCTCTTTACCACCGCGAATGGAGACTCAGGAGCATGTGGGACGCTACTGGCAGACACGGAAGATTCGGACGGAATAGGTAAATTTCTTCTCAAGGCGAGAGAGCTGAGAAGGCTGATAATAGGCAAGAAGGGAACGGCAAGAAGACCTAAAAGGTGATTATGTTTTAAATATATTTTACGTCACACTTTTCGGTAATTTTTTGTTGTGTTGTTAGCATTATGTGCATGCATTTCTCATAAGTGAATTTATCTACTATAATAGGGTACATTATTACATTGGAATACAGTTTATTCTGTGTTATAAATGTAAGATGATGTATCTGAATATCTTTGTCCTTTTATTTTCGTGTTCAATATTTTCATTTTTTGTTTGTAATATTGCTTACTATTTTGTGGATTGAAGATGCACTTACGGCCTGTAGACCCGTGCGATTGATGAAGATCAATGGATGTATACTGTTATTTTAATACATACACGTTTTCATTCACTAACCAGCGGAAAGTCCATTAAAATATACGACCAATAGACATCAAAGAAGTAAGGCTGTGATGGTATTAAACAATTCACAAATAGTACTAGGCGTGTCCAGAAAGTACCATTTCGTGTTACAGCCACCGCAACGCGAGCGCACTCATCTCTCTGGCTTGTCTGTTCACTCACGCCATTACACCCAAACCACGTTCTTTTTGCAGTTTTTAGTGGTCCTTCAAACGTTTAAGGCAATTTCTGATCCTGTCGACGGTAAAATGCGTTCTGTAATACGGTTTTTGAACGCAAGGAATGTTAAGCCAGCTGAAATTCACCGCCAACTTGTAGCGATTTACGATTGAAACTGTACTGACAAATGGAATGGTGAGTTTTTAAATGTAATGATATACGATCCTGAGCTCATGACGAAGCACAGGGTGGGCGGCCTTCTGTTGTCACTGATTGTTTGGTTGAACAAGTGAATGGGGCAATTGGTGTAAACAAACGCTGCACAGAAAAAATGTTTTGAGATGCGTTTCCACGATATACAGTGTTCAGCAGTGGTTGTCTTCACTGATGACAGATTTTTCTGAGGAAGGCATACAACAACTGATTCCTCCTTATGATACTACGTGGAAAAATAGGTTAAGGAGTGGTTTCTCGTGTACAATCAATGTCGTGAAAACACAATTTTTTTTATCCAAACCGACACTTACTTTCTTGCAATGTGGGAGTTCGGAAACACTTCTACACACTCTCCACTAAGTTCTTATGAAACAATATAATCGTGCAATTGATAAGCCTATGGGTCTGTGGGGCCCAAAGATAGGGGAGACAGGGAGACAGGGAAAAACCGCTATGTTTAAAGTCCCTGCCGTATGTCTTGCACGTTGCACATCGATTAATGTAATTGGAGTTTGCCCACTCATCGACTCGGTCTGAATGAAGTTATCTGTTCATTAGATTACTTACTGGGAAAAATGGGGCATCTGAGTTCTTAGAAAGGCCAACAGATACTTCTGCTGGATTATTTTTCGTTAAGCTGTGAATTAAGTAATACTGATTAATTTAATTGTGCTATGTGCTGCGCCATCTCAAGTAATTTGTTTATTTTGAGAGAGCTAACGCCATTTGTCTTCCTCGGCTCAAATAAATAGTACAATTCGAAACACAATGACAGTAAAGTTAAACATATATCCAAATATATGAGTACATGCACTAAAAGCAACAAATATACAAAGAACAATAATAATCATTAATTGAAAATATGCAGAAGATAAGTAAACCTAATGAATGCACAATAGAAAAACACAAATATGGAAAAAATAATAATTAAAAATATATAGAGTAATAAAAGAAATTTAATTGAACAATAGAAATGACACAAATATTAGACAATTAATTGCAAATATGCAGAAGTAAAACTAATGCATAAATATGGAAATAACACAAATATTACAATAACTAATTTAAAACATACAGGAGCTAAATGAAACAAATGATCACAATGGAAGTAGCGAAAGTATTAAAAGAACAATGATAATTATTTAAAAATATAGAGAAGGTAGGTTGAATGTAATAAGTATCATAAAATAGATGTACAGAAATATACACAAACATATATATATATATATATATATATATATATATATAAATATATATATATATATATACACGAGAGTGTCTATGTGTATAAGAAAATAAGGATACTACATCTAAGAACTATTATTAACTAAAATGCATAAACCAAGACGAAAACTTTTTAAGCTTTGACAGCCTCTGACGTCCTGTGGTAATGAATTCCAGAGCTAGCAACGCTCATGGTGGAAGGTGATTCTGAAGATAAGCTCGGTGAAGTGGCGTTGAAAGCATGCAGGATTTTCCGAGGTTGTACGAAGACTGAGATGAGAACTAACTTTTAAAGAGAGAAGGTAGGCATGTCGAGGAAGAAGTGTGAATTAGTTTAAAGAAAATTAATGTAAGATGTAAGTAGTGTAAAACAGATTCATCACAACTAGATGTATTAACTTTACAGATGATTTAGCCCCGGCGTCACCTTAGAAAGACGGATTACAACGTTCAATACATAAATGCTACAAATTTGGAAACAATCAACAAAGAAAAAGAAACAAAAAATCTGATGCCTTCCATTCACATGACTATCTGTACCAGTTCTGCAAGCAAACAATTCTTTTATCTATATCAAGATAAGCAAGAGCAGAAATTGCCTCACTATTTGATTCCTTGTAAGTAGAAGGCAAACATAGCTAAAGATAGTCGTATATTTTAAAAGGTAGTCGCATGTGAACAATTGAAGTTCGGTTCGCTTTGCAAGGCCGGCAGGAAACAAAAGCGAAACGAAAGGAAAGGTAACCCCGTTTTAGAAAAGTTACATAGTTTAAACTTGAAACCAATAAAAAGGAATACCTTGAAAACGGTCAAATCTACAAAAAAAAAAAAAAAAAAAAAAAAAAAAAAAAAAAAAATGCATGACATAAATTGTGTATTTAACGTAGTACACATGTTTTGTGTAGTAAGGTTGTGTCTATTTCTTACTATTCATCCAGTATTCAACAAAATGCATCCAGGACGAACAGGTCTTCAAGAAATGTTCACAGAAAACTCAGGGTACACATTTAATTTGCGATGTAAATATCAATAATATATGACATTTTAATCAAAATCGTTAGAGCCATTTTTGAGAAAAACACACCTTTTAAAACTTTTTCCATGTAAATGATACTTTTGGAGAGAAGGTGATGATCTTGAAAACCTTCATATCGCATCCTTGGAAGACAATGGACTTAAATACTAAATTTGATTTTTAACGGTCCTTAATTTTTGAACTATGATGTCCACAGACACACGCCGACCTTTTTCTAAAAATTTCTTTTTTTTTACTTAGAGGACCTGAAAACATATATTTCCGGTGACATCTCGGTGAAGATTTTGTGGGTAATTTACAATACCTTCTCCATATAATGTGTACATAATACGTGCAGAGAAAGTAAAAATTATTAGCGTTCTGTGGAATACAGCTTGTAACTATTAAAAATGCTCGGTCTCAAAACTACCATCAAGGTTAAATAATCATGCCTATATTGATTCACACTATCATTTTTTGATTTGATATACTTTGCGCATAAAATTTATAAATACAGAAAAGAAACGGCAGTACTAAATATCAGAAATAAAATCTTTCTTAATGCAAAGGCATAGTAGAATTCGCGGAGACCGCACCTTGTTACGGAAATGAAGAGTGGGCATTAAGAAGAAAAGATGAAAGCAGAATCACAACTAATGAAATTACATTTATGGCATACACAGCAGCATACACCAAATGGGACCACAAACGCAACGAAGATGTAATGAAGATATAAAATAAAATAGCACCAGAACGTATAAGTCACCTACATTGCATGGGCACAAATAGAATCCCAAAAGTCAACCTTCACTATTGCCCAAATGGGGGCCGCGCCGTGGCCGAGTGGTTAGACCACTTGACTCTCACCTAGACGGCCGGGGTTCGATCCCAAGCGACCGCATGTGAGATTTGTGGTGGACAAAACGGCGCTGGGGCGGGTTTTCTCCGGGTACTCCGGTTTCCCCCGCCATTGCATTCCACCGGTGCTCCATCATCATTCGTGTATCATCAGTGTCATCGCCTGCGGTGCCATTAGTAGTTAAAGCGGGCGTTAAACACTATCAAAAAAAAATTGCCCAAATGGGAAGAGAGGTCTTCCGAAGAAACGCTGGGTTGAACAGTCACCTGATTCTGTGAGCACATTGCAGCCGAAGGTCTTAATACTGCAAATGAAAAAGATGGAAGAAAAACAACAAAGTTATTTTTTTATTGTTTCTTTGACTATGCTAATTCTTTCCTAAATTCCTGAGGAATATTCTGAATACATGTACTTACATACGTATGGAGATGTAAAAACTGGAAGCAAAACGAATAGATTATGCAGACAGGCGTTGTTTATTTTGCGGGGCAGTTAAGTCACGCAAAACATTTCAGGTATTAAATTATATGATCGGTTTATGGGAAATCTGTTAGATGAATAAAAAAAAAACAACAAAATACACACACCAAATGAATGCACATTACGGCACCTTTTATCAGAGTATCTGTATCAATACTCCTAAGATCCGAAGTACCAGTTGAGCCTTCTCAGTCTGCGGATTGCAAAGGTATGCAGTCCTGGAGTTTTAGAGAATATGCCGAAAACACTGTCCACTGCATCGCTGTATCAATTACGTCAGGAATGACTGCTGTGAGTAAAGTCACCTGCTCTTGCAGCGCAACAGTGTCCGTGAAGGTTGTTAGTGGTGAATGTCCCAGGTTTAAATACTGATACTTTAAATTTACCAAGACATGATGTCAGGCAGGGAAGTATTGTTTCACAACTCGTCAATGGTCCGTCTGCAGTAGCTCCTGGTGTAATTGAGGATAAAAAGAGTGACTGAAAAATTCAGTGCCACAGCCGGGATTTGAGCCACGGGTCTTTCAGTCTCTATCCGGTTGCTCTACCACTGAGCTACCATGGCAACATGCCGGCAGAGCATTGAATTTCTCAACTTACTCGCATATTTCCCGGTAAACCACAAGGTGATGAAGTATTTTCCACTCGGAAGATTGGCTAACATTAAAATGCCAGCGAATGTCCCTCGCACCACAATACGAATGCTGAAAGTCACAGTCAGTCAGACTAACCGTCATTGCTTGCTCATAGACAGGGTGTGATATTTTTGTGGGTGTGGTGTCTCATGTACTGTTCCTGAATCTACAGTGCGTTTAATATAACACTTGGCCGCCAGAAAATATCCATGTGACTTTCACTGCTTATTTCTGTTCTGGTCCACTTTAGACGTGAATAACACTAAGAATGTTTAGAATTGTTTAGTTTTGTTTGAGTGCATTCAAAATGCAGTATACAGTGCTACAAAAAGTGTTTATGTAGGATACGTATGTGCTTACATCATCTTTTAGGAATGAAACTAAATTAATTATTGGTTGCGTGATCCGAGTAGAAAGGCCGTTCGTTGCTTGTAAATAAATTC
Source organism: Hymenopus coronatus (assembly GCA_030762935.1). Taxonomy (NCBI): domain Eukaryota; kingdom Metazoa; phylum Arthropoda; class Insecta; order Mantodea; family Hymenopodidae; genus Hymenopus; species Hymenopus coronatus. Next base: position 40,805,374 of record CM060900.1, read on the forward strand.
TTCAGGGCAAAAAGGATCAATTTGTGATAGGAAAAGAAAGGATAACAGGCGTGTGCTTATGGAGCACAAATTAGACGATATCGAGAAAGGTCCAAACGGTCAACTCGAAAATCTCTTATCCGTCTTGCACAAAAAATGGCGTTCTGAAAGCTTCAGCATGGAAGGCAACAAAACTTTTAAAACTCAAACTATACAAGGTTACTGTTGTCCAGTAATTTCCAACATCTCCTGTGATAAAGTATGTTTTATGTTTATTTTGATAATTGTTCATGTGATTCAAAGTGCTATTTGACGTCAACACATGTGTTACAGAGATGGGCCGGCGACTGCCCGGCAAGTGTACAGTACGTGACCGAGTGACGGACCGTACGCCTTACGGCCAGGTTTTGTAGCATACTTACTGTAGAAGGCGGTTCTCAGTATGGATAGCATTCACTTTGAGAGGAGGATTTTTATGGAAAAAAAAATCTTGTCGTTTTAGAAGGATATTTAATTTAAAAACCTGGTTTGGCACTTACCGAAGACTTTTTTTATACATTTCACAAACACAGACCCTTTTCTAAAGAATACCTCATAATATGTACTTCTGGTAAAATCTAAAATCGAATTTTTGAAGGACTGCGATAGCTTTTCTAGCTACTGTTTGTTGATAGAGAAGTTATATAAAACATATCGCACTATATTAAAATAGTTGTATATAATCAACTTATATTCCTGATCCTACAATGATTTCTATGGAGTTCCATAAATTTGTGTTTTAGAGAAATTAATAAACGATAGTGTAGTTCCTTTCAATGAGAAAAAGACCAGGTCAAGGTTAATATTTGTGAAAATAAACTGTAGCCCTTTGTATTTGCATTGCTTTTTTCAACTCTGGTTTTGGATTTCCAATATTACTCAGGTCAAGGTTAATATTTATGAAAATAGATTGCAGCCCTTTGTATTTGCATTGCTTTTTTCAACTCTGGTATTGGATTTCCATTATTACTCAGGTCAAGGTTAATATTTGTGAAAATAAATTGCAGCCCTTTGTATTTGCATTGCTTTTTTCAACTCTGGTTTTGGATTTCCAATATTACTCAAGTCTTTCAAATGTACATCAACTCTAATGCAGCGCACTGGCCTTAGAAATGCATACTGAATAGGCAGCATAACACGGGACCTCTGTTATATGTCCAGTGCAGTTGCTAACACAAATGGGTGAGTGAATATATTGTCGCGGCGTTCCCAAACATGCGACACGAAAACCGCAAAATAAAATATTGCAGCGAATATGTTTCCGTAGCACCAGAGAGAAAGAGAGAGAGAGAGAGAGAGAGAGAGAGAGAGAGAGAGTGTGTGTGTGTGACAATACACCAGGCATCGACATGGTTTGAGCCCTCAAACAGGGAGCTCCTAATATTTAGCTGGGTATTTTAGCACCCGTGCAGATACCAGAACGGACGGAGTTGCAGAGCTCGTCTTCTTGTCCTACAGCTTTACAATCATCGCGCAATGTGAGATTAATTAATATGACGAGTGAGTTAATAGCTAAGCGTAAAAGAACAGAGATTAGTAATTAAGGATAGATTTAAAGCCCTATACCGCCAATGTTAAATCTGCTAACTTCATGGTCAAAAACCGCAGATACTGTTTCAGATATCAACACACAAAATAATTTCACATAACTATTGAAACCAACGAATATTTTATGTGTAAGTCAAAGTCTGTCGCTAGGCAAGAAGCTGGAGAAAGCAATTAGGTAGAGAGGTAGGGTAGTGAAGGAAATTAAGTTCCAAGAATCTCAGTATACAGGAGCTCCAAGCCTGAATTATTGGGAACTTAATGTACTAAAAATTTAATATGAATTAGTAAAGTGGAATAATGCTAATATAGTGTAAAATTTGTGTACTATAAATTACGTAAAACATAGAACTTTGCTAGGCAGTTTGATGTATGGGGGAGTCTTAGATTAATAAAATGACTTGTATTTTGAAAAATTTACTTACTGAATGCTGGTGAATCTTGCACTTTAAGTTACGCACTTCAACTGGTTGTAGCACAGCACTAGGTTCATCCCGCATTTAGTTGCTACTCCATATATAACACTTTAATGGGTCTTGTTAATTTAAACTCTTTGCTTTATAACGGAAAAAAATGTTACCTACAAGGAAAGTTTAGTATTGGGATCGGTTTTCCGCTTATGATCTTTTAGGGAGTACCGCGAGTTTCTGTGGCCTGTCTGCCTGCAGCCAGTAGTTTCATATGGTTTCTTCACTTCATCTCTTCTACCTAGGGGCTGAGCCACAATAGATCCAGTGGGTCGCAGTGCGTACGTACTGTACGCCCTTAGCTATATATCCGTGGTCCAGGGGTAACGTGCGAGCCTCTGGTTTCTAAGCTTATAGTTCAAACTCGGCGGAGCTCGATGGATCTTTTAGGGCGTATAATTACTTCCTTCGGATGGCAAGTGAAACCGGCGGTCCCGTGTCGTCAATCTACGGCGCGTAAAAGAACGTCAAGCCTGATAAAGCAGCATCTGAGCAAATTAAGCCCGATATAAATGGGGCCATAGTTAAATACCTTACGTAAATAAAACTCAAGTTTAATTTTGATGAGGCAAAAATGATAAATGGAGAAAAACAAATATTTTTGGCTCCTCTACCCATTAAATCTCGCTCCGGGCGTTGTGGGTTGAAGCGTGGCGCTGCGGTTTCCTGCAAGGAATAACTAATGTTCGAGCCCACTCATGTGGGTCGGATTTTTAGTTCCATGTACAGGACCGGTGTCTCACTCTGCATCGAGATGGATCTGAGGCCCTTCGATAAGTACATCATGAGAAACAAAGTTCTGGCTGGGAGAAGCATTATGGTAACCACAGCACATCCTCAATTGGCTGGAATATCATCTACCTCTGTCTTGTGCATGTAGGCGTGAGGTCGGCTACCGGTTTGGTAGCCGCCATTTTTTTGTCCATGTTTACAGTTGCACGCTTATTTACCGTGATACCTCGCAAACATTTCGTATGGCTAATTTTATCAGGTGATGTTTTAAATAGTCTTACAATGGTGTTGCATTATATCCTCGGGCTTTAACTGAATTGTCTGACTTTTACTATTTTAAAATATTGTTACACAAGATTATTTCCATGTCATTGTACTGGCATGAGCTAAGAGAGTGCATAATATGCGAGAGTTTTCATGGAAAAATATAGAGGAAGGTTGTTTATTTATTCATTGCCGCTATCAGACGGGAATAACGAATCCAATACTAGGAAAACGGTAGTGTATAGTTACTGCAACATCTAGGAAAGGTTTAAAAGTCACGTCGCTTTAATGGAGTGATAAAGGTTGTCATTCTTTCCTCAACAGAAAAATTGTTGGTGTTATTTTGACTGCAGATCCCATGCCATTTTAACAAAGACACGTTGCAGCACGACACGTGTTTTGTTGAAAGTTTGCGCTTAGAGCCTCTTAATAAAAGCTGACATATTGCTTGCACGTTTTCTAAATTTTGCGAGAAGTGTAACATGAAAATACAAGCTTAAACTTGGAATTCTACCATTCGGTGATTCGGCCACGTTTTAAGAGAGATAAAGCTACCTATCAACTCAGTGGCTAGAATTATGCTCTCTGGAGGTTTGGGTGAGGATTTTTAAATACCGACATCAACAGCTGTTTCATTATGGGCCAATGCATTGAGTATACGAAAAGAGGTCAAAACATATAACAATGTATACTCTGTGTGACATTTGTTTATTGTGCAACACTTTAATCATTTATTTAAAATTTTAAATTTCTTGACGCAGATCGCAATGTGAGGTGCATTTAAAATGGAAGCTACTTTGCTTTGAAGGAACAAATCTTATACCAGTGTTTTAATAAACATGTATGATTAAAGGTAAAGGAGTTAATAGCTAACCGCGAATTTTTCTTATAAGTAACCGATTAGCCGAATATATGTGGTAGACCATTTAAGTTGAAACTGTGGAATACGTCATTGTGTTCTTCAGAATTGTTGTTGTTATTTATGTTGGTGTAAGGGCAACTGCAAAGTGCTGTATACAAATGTTTTGTTTTTATTTTGCTTCAGACAATATATGAAGGGTATGCTCCCATTTAAAATAAATAAAATAAATAAACTGGCCCTGGCGTTCTCCAAATAAAAGACGACTAATGGTATTTACTTTCCCCCATAATATCAAGTAACTTTTATTCAATAAATGCAGGTATTTCTACCATGATATGATGCAGTACCAACTTAAATGATCCTCCTTGTACCTTGGCCGCCAAAAGGAAATTACAGAATTAACATCCAGGAGCCTGATGGCATGTATTTTAGTATGGGAAAATTATAGTGGGGTTATTTTTACGCTATTCTTTTCGCAAATTATTACTGTTTGTTAAGCAGCTTAGGGTATTACTCTTCCAGAAATGTGAGAGATAATGTGCTCTCTAAACACTTTTGCCTTATATTTGAAACAAAAGGTTTTCTGCGTACACGGTGCCAACATATTCTTTAGACGACACCGAAAATGCAATTGCTGAAGAAGGTTTTATATTCCAAGAGAGGAGGATTAGTTCAAAAGTCAGAGCTCTGCATCTGACCATGTTAATGTTATCTGTAAATAATGATCCCTGCGACTCATTCCTGGATATAGCTACAAAACTCGCTTTCGTTTTATATGAAAGGTATTTGAAATGTTATTTTTACCGCTAACTGAAGCGTGTATATTCTCTATAGTTTCAACTACATTTCCACTGTTGCATTAAAAATGACATGACCAGCGTTTGCCAGACATCACATGGGAGGACAACACTGTGTTGAAGCAACAGAGTGTTTTTGTGACAGACATCGAAGTTGAGAAGCAAATACTGCTGTCCATTACCGATGGAAATACGCAGCAAGCGTAAGCAAATACGCAGCCACTGAGCAAATGCGGTTTTCCGTATGCTATGCGACGAGGAATGTTTGTTACAAAAGCCATGCTAGTAGAGCAGGAGCAAATTTTATTATAGAGAAAACGTTGGCTGTGTTGTCATGCACATGGCGTCTGCAGCAGTGACATATGGCTGAGGAGGGGAGCAATACTTCATTCAACCCGAAAGTCATCGCCTCTACAGCACGTAGGGGGTGCGGCTCTACCCATGACTAACTGTTCAAATTATTACTGTTGAGCCTGGTCCAACCTCAAGCATACTTCCCCTTCCCTTCCTCTCGGATTCAAACCACAGCCACGTTTCGTGTTCCTCACTGGAAGGGATGTATGTAACGAAACGACACGTTCCTCTACTGATCCCCACTCCAGGCAGCAACCAACCAACTTCCACCATGGGTTGTCATAACAAGCTGTTTGGCTGCCACAGGCCGAACCAAATTATACCTTCACTTGTCTCTAATTGCCTTCACTGTATCCGTAAGGGTGTTTAAACAAAGACAACAAGCAAATTTGTAGGAAATTATCACCTTGGTCTTAATACAGCAAAATTCACGGTTTGGTACATTGCCACTGCTACTGCCTCATAATTAAGTAGTGTTTCAAAAGTCAACAATGTCTTCCTGGCTAACATCCACTATAAATATAACTATTTCAGGAACTGTCATAATGTACTCCTATTTTCGTCGGATTAATTCTTCGGAACATAACCTTGCATAGTTAAGACGTTCATTGATAATTTCATAGTTCCAACGCCTATTTGTCGTCTTTTGTTTGATTTGACAGCATCTATACTCGGTCCATAAGCTCATCGTCCCTGGCAGGAAAACCATCAGTACGCCTATCATACGGAAAATCTATCTCAATGCACTAGATTCGCTCTTCTATTAATGCTCAAAGTATTATCGCTATTCTTTGTTATATTAATACTAAAAGTCTTAAAATTATAACTCAAGCCTTAAAGCCTAAAATTATTTTCTTTTATGTACTATCTCTTAAATCTATACATCTCATACAAGTGTTTTGACACATTTTCACCAAGGGAGAAGGAAGGAAATGAATTGCTGCTGCTATCTCTCCCAGGAAAACAACACTACAGATGGCGTCTACCATTATTCTCCCAGCAACAGTTTTCTAAGGTTTATATACATTTGCAAGAGTCCCATCATATGTTTGATCAAAAGCCATACAGGATATGCCTTCGTTGCTGTGTATCGTAATTGAATATACAATTTAGTGCGATCTTTTTGTGCTATTCAGAACTCGTCTTCATGTAACGCAATTAGTTCACTTCGGTGGCGAATTCTCTCATAAACTATGCTTCTGACATTTAGTTTTCACATTCGTGGTGTTCACACTTATAAAGAAGAAAATACTTCTGCAGAATGTGTAATTCAAGATTGAAATGACTACATAGAAAGACACACATCCACATCCATCCTCAGAATGAGGTTTAAGATTATCGGAAATGGACCCCCAAATACGAGGCACAGCAGCGTGCATATACCATTGTGTTCTTTCGCGACTTACACGACTCCTGGATTGGAGGAATGAGTGTAAAAGACCCAGATCTAAATGACGACTGAAGCAAGCATGTAAGTTGTCCCTTACGTTTCCAGAGAGACCACAACCGTTGTCACATCCTAAAATCCCCTCAACCCCCGGTCGCACTACAAAAGCCCCACCCAAAGTATCCCAGGGGGCAATGATGTCGGGAAGAACATTTTACAGAGCGTACCTTAGCCACCAACGCTACCTGTCACACACCGAGTTCTGGTCCTTTAACCCTGAAACACATGCAAGGGATGGGAACAGCAAATGATAAACAGGAAATTCCTTGCTCAAGATAAACTACCCCAGCATTCACTTGCCAGCCCAGAGAAATCACGAACAAACCCATAGATTAGAGGGTGAGTATCCGGGAATTGAACGCGGGACTACGCAATTGCGTTACTGCTGAGCTATCCTGCTCGGTAACATACACATTCTAGTACAGGCTGCTCGTTCCTTCTAGACGAATGACCTTTAGCGAAGATACAGTGAGCTAGCCTACCCTTGATAAACAGGTCAGCAAATAGTTTGTTACAATAACAAACAGCTCAGTTTTTTTATGATTATGTTTCGAGAATACACAGTAAAGGTAATTAAGTGACTCGCATCTAATTTCTTAATTAAAAATGTCATTCGTCAAGAATTAATGCGCGACCTGTATGTAAGCACCGAGTTTATTTTGTTGCATAGTCTGTGTAAACCAACACGCGATTACAGAAAAGAAAGAAGAGAAAAGGAAAGAAGAAAGGAACCTTGAAGGCAGTGAAATCACAAGATGCAGTTCAAGGTCCATCAGTCGCTGAATCCAACTAAAGTTATCTCTCTGAAAATGGGTATGCTTGCATTCATGTAGGCGTCTACCTAAGGGAACACTAACAAGTAAATTATTTAAATCTTAGTTCAGTGTGCTGCACCTCAGTAATGCTCATCTATGGCCGCGCCGTGGCCGAGTGGTTAGACCACTCGACTCTCACCTAGACGGCCGGGGTTCGATCCCAAGCGACCGCATGTGAGATTTGTGGTGGACAAAACGGCGCTGGGGCGGGTTTTTCCGGGTACTCCGGTTTCCCCCGCCATCGCATTCCACCGGTGCTCCATCATCATTCATGTATCATCAGTGTCACCGCCTGCGGTGCCATTAGCAGTTAAATCGGGCGTTAAACACTACCAAAAATGATGCTCATCTAATATTAAAATAAGCTTCCTTTATAAATCGACCAACAGCTAGGTACACATTAGAATTTTCAACGGCAGGATGGTATGAAAAATTACAATATATTTTGTTTGACAGTTGAGAGTCAAGGTAATAATTCGATGCCTCAGTCGGGACTTTCCGGTTTACGTGTGGTTGCTCTTACCAACGCAGCTACCGTGGCACCATCCCAACATGACATTAAGTTCCCCAACTGATCCGCCTTTTACCTTTGTCTAGTATGTATATAAGTACTGTGCACATAATGATTGAGAAGGTATTGTATTTCACCCAAAAATTTGACACCGAAATTTCACTGGGAGTACATATTTTGAGACCCCCTGAGTCCAAAACAGTATGTTAATAAAAATGTCACTGGGTATGTGTGTCTGTGGACAGGAAAGCTCACAAACGAAATGTTGAATACCAAACTTGGTGTTTAAGCTCAGTATCTTCCAAGGATGCGGCACATAAGTCTCCAAGAAAATCCCCCATCCTCAACTACTCCTTATATGGAACATTCTTTGAAAAGTGTAATTTTGATAGAAATGATTAACGATTTTGATTAAAATACCATGTGTTTAAGATATTTTCATGATAGACGAAACATATATCTTGAATTTTCTCTGAATAGCCTCTCAATATCTCATCATTTTAAATGACTTGTGTAACTGGTACATTACCAGAGAATATACGTTGTTTTTTTAGTTAACTGTTTCCAAAATATTCCATGTTATTGGCTTGAATTTCCAACTGCTTAAACCTTTCGTTTCATACCCCTTATGTTTTACTCCAAACCAGACAAAATAATAGCATTTCAGTTCTTTCACATAGTGATAAGCTTTCAAATGATCTGACTGTCGCGTTAGCTTCATGTATTCTTTAGTTCCCATTTACTTAGAAGTAAGCACGTAATAGGGCCTTTTCTAATAATGTTTATTTCGGTTACATGGCGTAGATAAATGAGTAATATTTTGTAAGAATAGTTTGTTCGTAGTACAGGCAAAGATATTCATGTGGAATGGAATATAGATGTTTTCCATTAAAACGAAAGCAGATATGAAAATATACATGTTTTGGCCTTCACGGACGGCGTTTATCCAGTAGAACGTGGTTTCCCGGCATGTAGGCCGTCGTACAGCAGATGAAGTATTTCCAGACATGAAGTGTCACCTGACTACTAGGGCTGTAAACCAGAAGTCATTGACCTCCGAAGATGCCCGACGGAGTCACGGACGAAACATCAAGTGATATTTCACCTTGAGCCACGGCTCACAAGCCGAAACCACATTCTACTAGATCCCATAACATTTATGTATTTTATTACTTTCTCTACACGTACTATGTACATAGCATATAGAGAAGACATTGTATTGCACCCAGAAACTCGATACCGAGATTTTCACCTGATATACATGCTTTGAGACCTCCCGAATACAGAAAAGGAATTTTAAGAAAAAGGTAATTGTGTGTATGTGTGTGTGTGTGTGTGCGCCTATGGACAGACAACTCTAAAACAAAAAGTCCGTTAAATACCAAACTTGGTATTTAAGTTTAGTATCTTCCAAGGATGCGACAGGAAAACTTAAGAAAATCCATCCACCCCAACTACATTTTACATGAAACATTTTTCAAAAATTTTGATTTTGTCAAAAATGACTAACGATTGATTAAAATATCGTATTTTAAATGTATTTATATGACAAATAAAATGTATATATTGACTTTTCTGGGAATATTCTGAGATATTCCGTGTTATTGCCTTCAGCTTTAAAATACCTATATTTTTTTCTCATAGCGGAATTTGTCAACTCCTGGTCATACAAACAAAGGAACCTCAATCACATAGCAACCAGCTTTTAAAATATTTGTCTTAGGCTATAATACTCCCTTATTTCCTACTCACAAGCAAGCAAGTAATAAGACTACGAGATTTCGTTTAGCATGAAGTAGATATACGAATAAGCTTTTTACCTTCTCCATACGCACTATGTACATAGTGTATAAAGTATTGCACTCCACCAAAAAATTGGATACCGAGATTTCACCAGAAATATATGTTTTAGGGTCCCCAATATCCAAAAGCAGCATTTTCACAAAAAGGTCCGTGTGTGTGTGTGTGTGTGTGTGTGTGTGTGTGTCCGTGTGTCCGTGTGTCCGTGAACATAACTCAAAAACGAAAACTCAGTAAAATATCAAACTTGGTATTTAAGTTTAGTAGCCTCCAGGGATGCGACACGAAGATTTTGAGAAAAATCCCCCCACCCCCAACTACCCTTTACATGGAACTTTTTTCGACAATTTTGATTTTCTCAAAAATGGCTCTAACGATTTTGATTAAAATTTCGTATATTAAGGACCTGACAAATAAAATGTATATCTTGAATTTTCTGGGAATAGCCTCTGAAGAGTAGTTTAATCTGGATGAATTTTACTAAATTTTGAATAACTGCTAAACTGTAAGACATGGACAAAAACTTACTCCACAAAAAATGTAGAGCACATTAAAACACACAATTTATGTTATATACATTTTTTTCGTGGAGTTCGTCGTTTTTGTGACATTCCTCATTTTTGGTTTCTGCTATGAAAAACATACCTTTCTCATACAGGAACTTGTCAACTCCTATCCATATAGACAAAGGAACTTCATTGACATAGAAACCAGGTTTTGACTATCACTTTAACCTACGATTGTCCCTTATTTCGCTTCTACTTACAAGGAATTGAGTAATTATACTATTTCTGCTATTTTTTTCTGATTAGCATAAAGTAAATAGAAGTATAAGCTTTTTAAGAATTATTTGTTGCAGGGATATGGAGAAAGTCATGTGAATGGTACACATCAGATTTTTAATGATTTGATATCTCTCCAGCTCCCTGTACCCTCCTGTGCCTACAATGAAGTTGTAATGGAACTATTTCTGCAAACGTTTACTCGGTTAGCATGAAGGAAATAGAGAAATAAGCTTTTGTAAAATTTATTTATAGAAAAACGAGTAGAAAACGTACAAATGAATGAAATCAACACATTTTACCCTATTTTTGTCCATTTATATGCCACCTTTAAGGTAAATGCATCTGTGAAATTTGACCAAAAATTGTGAAAAATTAAAAAGAAGTTATAATAAATAATATGAACTCTAAATTTTAGGAAAATGTATAGTTTTTCTCATTTTGAGCAATTTAATTGCCAGTTAACTAAAGGCTATAAATGGGCAGGCACATTCTTATTAACCCAGGAAAAAGGAAAATTCCGAGGGGAAAAAAAAAAACTTCATCCAGGTAGCTCGCCGTAAGCTACATTCGAATTCTCAACCTCTGGAACATGAGACAGGCACGCTACGCCTACACTACCAAGGCAGTGCCAAAAACTTTGTTATCTCGCAAAAGTTTTTCCAAAATGTTTGCATACTACGTTGCAATTTTTTTATTTTAACCATTTTGTTTCAGAATATTTATAGTTCTGTAAAGAAAATGGCTATATACCTTCTCATAATATTACTCCAAATTTGAGAAATAACTTATTAAATTTTGAAAAATCAAGAGTTCTGGAAAGTACTAAAATAATTTTTATGCAATAATTAGCGTTAATATAAAAATATGACATAATGGTCTATTTTAATTTTAATGTTAATATTTTTAAAAATGCAAAACATAGCTCAAGTTTATTAGATTAATATATTTAAACAATAAACATTATCATTTAAATAATCATGCAAGCTAGAATTTTATACATGGCAACATTTTCAGTTTTATTGTGCATAATAACGTGTATAAATTTAAAAAAAATAATCTTCATACTGTAGATTTTCCAGCTTTCACAGATGCAATACTTAATATCTAATAAAAGATCATTTTGACGGCTTTAACTCTGGGACAAATGCTCAATTTTTACTTTCTCCATACGCACTATATACATAGTGTATAGAGAAAGTATTGCACTCCACCCAAAAATTCCATACCGAAATTTCACCGGAAATTATGTTTTAGGGTCTCCAATATCAAAAAAAGCATTTTCACAAAAAGGTCCGTGTGTGTGTCCGTGTGTCTGTGAACACAATAACTCAAAAACGAAAAGTCGGTAAAATACCAAACTTGGTATTTAAGTTTAGTATCTTCCAGGGATGCAACACGAAGTTTTTGAGAAAGATCCTCCCACCCATAACTACCCTTTACATGGAACTTTTTTCGAAAACTTTGATTTTCTCAAAAATAGCTCTAACGATTTTGATTAAAATTTCGTATATTAAGGATAATTAGACTATTTCTGCTAATTTTTTCTGATAAGCATAAAGTAAATAGAAGTATAAGCTTGTTAAGAATTATTTTTGCAGGGATATGGAAAAAGTAATGTGAATGGTACACATCAGATATTTAAGAATAATTTCTTACAGAGACGTATAGAAGGTCGTCTCCTTAGCGCGGTGGTAGCGTGGCTGCTTGCCAAGCGGGACCGGGGTTCGATTCCCTGTACCGGCGTGGTGAATTTTCCCTCACTGGGAGACCTGGTCCGGGATGCACTCAGCCTCGTGGGGTCCTTGGGTGGCCAATTGAGGAGCTACTTGATTGAGAAGTAGCGGCTCTAGATACAGAAGACCGCACCAACCGGCCGGGAGGAACTCGAGGCATTGATCACGTCTCACCCTCCAGCACTGCATTCATCACGCCTTTGGGCCGAAATAGGAGATGCAATGGCCAAGGTCCCTTGTGGACTCTTGTGCCATTGAGTTAGACAGGCAGAGAAAGTCATGTGAATGGAACACATTCAATTATATTTAGAAGGCTCACCCCAAGGTAAGTAATATTGTCTAAGTAGTTAGTCTCAGGCTTCATAGTTTAAGGAACAATTATGACTATTATTTTCCTTGCATACAAGGCGTATGCAGAACAAGAGTGGAAAGGTAGTGCCAGTGGTGTCTTTAAAAACTGTAAATTTGTGGGGAGTTGAACGTCTTGTTGGCATGCTGCCATGGTAACTCAGCTGGTAAAAGCAGCGTGACGGACACCAGATGCTTCGTGATTCCAATCCCGTCGATGCTCTTGCATTTTAATGCCTATCTTTCAAATGCTTGTCTTTACCGGCTTGTGTGGAACAAGATTATTAATATAATTAATATTTATTATACTCCATCACAAACGCACATAAGATCAAAGTGGGTGGTGGAAGAAAATCAAACGGAGCATTCTCGCTCAGTTGGACGCCTGATAATTAAAAATACTCCATTAATGTGATTTAATGTTAACCGTGTTTGAAATTGATACTTTCTCGTGTACCAGATGAAACCTTTGGAATGTACAACAAAAATTCCAATTTAATGAACGTAGTACTTCTACCAGATGAATTTGAATACTTTCTGAAGAACAGAGAACAACGCATGGAACGCTATATAGTAGACTTTGTGTATTCGGTTTCTGAGGACCCTTGACATTTACGACGATGAATGAAAACCAGAACGGCTGCAATTACGAAACAAGTATCCACGATCTATATTACCTAGAATAAAAATAAATAAACATCCAAAGGATGATATAGCAAGAGACCCAAATATCAGATTAAGCAAACCAAGCCGAAGCTTCCGCGGAGAAATTAATATAACAAGACACTGAAACCGAAAACCAAATATGTAAATATTGAAATGTTTAATAACTTCAAGCGGGCAATTCCGTTTTTTTTTATTTCACGTTACAACTACATTAGCATTTCATACACCGAGTGAAAGCACTAAGACACCTGTTTAGATGTTTTTCAATACCAAAAACTGCAGAAAAAGCTTCAAAGGACCTTTTCTTCCTGCTCTTACATATGATTATTCCTTTCTTCTTCATGTTATTCAAGATAAATATTAACAGAATGGTATTCTTACTTAGTTCCTTATAAGTAGAAGGAAACTAAAGGTACACACTAGCCAAAAGCGATAGTGAATTGTTTTAAACGCTATCGTTAGGCGATTGTCACAAACAATATCATAAGATGTCTGACCTAATCGATAAATTCTTGATTGAAGCGTAGGAATTTCTTTTTGAAGATGATACAATCGAGTCATATTCATCTGCAATATTTCATACATAAAATATGAATTTAAATACTATGTCGAAAATATTTGACCACAAAATGTTAAACATTATTAAAATAATAACCTGGTGACACTGACTAAACAAAAGAATCACCTTGTGATAAATGGTACAAAACAACAAAATCACGAGGTAGTAAATCGTATAAGATAAATTAACGCCTCTGTGTAAAATAATCACTGAAAACAACTTTTTTGCATAGCCAGGAATAAAATATAACAAACACGGACGACTTCCTATTTAAAAAAATAAGAGTACTTTAGAAAAACTGAAACCACTAACAGGGGCTATTTCGTAAATGGTTAGCTCCACAAAAAATATACAGGGCATGCACTGTGTGTATTGACGAGATCTACATTTTTGTAGAAAGCTTTTGTTTATCTCTAGTCACTAGTTAATGTAAGTCATTCGAAATGAAGAGAACTTCAGAGGTTATTCCCAGGAAATTCAAGATATGCACTTTATTTATCATCTAAATATCTTATATATGGTATTTTAAGCTAAATATTTAGTATTTTTTGGTAATTCAACATTTTTAAATTTCTTCCAAATAAGGCATATTTTTCTAAAAAGTCTATTTTGGATTCAGTGAACCTTAAAATGTACATTTCTATTGAAATCTCTGTATCCAATTTTTGGTGGAATACAATACTACTCTACCTAATATGTACATTGTAAATTCGTGTTAGAGAAAGTAAAAGTTTTGCTTGTGTTCGCTGTATTCTAGTTCACATTCTGAGCGGTTAAGTAATGTCAGAAATATATGATAGAACTGCAATTAATTTACACGTTTTGTCGTTCTCATATTTTACTTTCCCTAGCATGCATGTACAATGTCCAGAATGGGTAGAGAACGTATTGTATTCTACCCTAAATTTCGGTACCGAGATTTCACCGGAAATACTTGTTTTGATGACCGCTGAATAAAATATTTTAAGAAAGGTCAATAATAGCAATAATAATAAGAGCAATAATAATAATAATAGCAATAATAATAATATCAATAATAATAATAATAATAGTAGCAATAATAATAATAATAATAATAATAATAATAATAATAATAATGATAGTAGCAATAATAATAATAATAATAATAATAATAATAATAATAATAATAATAATAAGAAGAAGAAGAAGAAGAAGAATGCTAATAGGAATAAAGGTAATAGCAATAAAGATAATAAAGATAATAATAATAATAATCATAATAATAATAATAATAATAAGAAGAAGAAGAAGAAGAAGAAGAAGAATGCTAATAGCAATAAAGATAATAAAGATAATAATAATAAATAATAATAACAACAACAGCAATTTAACAACAGCAACAACAATGGGGATACTGTCCTTTAATACATTTTTCTCTTCCATACGTGACATTCATGCTTAGAAATACAAATTAAACAGAAAATTTTTGATAACGCAGGTCTTGCAGCGAAGCAAATCTCCCACGGATTTCAGAGCATGCAAATACCTTGGCTATTCATGAAACACGTTTGTTTTGACATCCACGTGCAAACCCCCACAGATGCAGGAAAATACCACGAGATAAATCAACATTATGCCACCGCCGCCGGTGTGACACATGCAAGGCTCCTATTGGGAAATGTATTTCTAGCTGGCGGCACGAATGTTACTCCAATGAGGCATTTTGCTCTTTTTATGCGAAAGCAATACAAAATGAATGCATAAATCTTATGTTATCTATTCACCAATGTATACCTGTTTTTCAGACCTTTTAAAAATACAAGCTGACGGATATAGAAGCAGATGAACAGTTTTAGATCAATATTTGCTTCATTTGTAGATACTAATTTTACTTATTAAGAGGAGCATGTTTTAAGGATGATTAGTACCGCCAAGTAGGCGTGGTACACATCTATTCGTGCTAATTTTCCCCGAGAGCATGGAACAAAAAGCGTAACCCAAAGTGGATAGGCCTTGCGGTAACAAATGTTCTATCGGAACCGAGTTCGAATGTATTCTTCTTAGTTTAATGACCACGCTGCCTAGGCCAGCAGGTCACGTAATGAGTAGTGGACACATGGAAGCAAAACTGATAGTCTATACTTACAGGCATTGTTCATTTCACGGGCAGTTAGGATTACGCGAAAACTTCAATCAGTTTATTATATGGTTAGTTTTGGTAAAAATGTTAGACGAAGAGAAAAACAACTGCACACCGAAGAGAATATATTATGTTCAGTTACAATTTAAATAAATATGCGTATCTATACCACTAAACACCCTGTATGCTGGGAAATCATAAACTAGTAATGACTTTGACGCAAACAATGAACATATACAGGATGGACGATATAAAGAGCTGCTAGTACATTCTAGGTCAGAAAGCGATTATTGCCATTGGGTAATCTGATTAAAGTAAACGCGTTAGAAGCTAAGATGCTTGTACAAACGTCACAAACTACGTAAGGATAGCTTTTGGTGGATGAGACCAAGTGTAGGTCTATTTCACATCATTGGGTGACCAGATCTGTTGCCGACACACCCAACCTAACGGTGCTCTTAATGTTACCAGATTGTGAATTCTTGGAGAGCGTCCTACCTATACCACCATTATTCACAGTGACCCCCACGGTTAGAAGTGTCGATGCCAAAGTATGCCGGCAGATTGTTCCTCTGACATCTCAGATATTGGTAGGAATAGATCCAATTTTACGGTTTGAGAAATATGTCTGTTCTCAAAACACACCCACCGCTCAGTTTTTAGATCAGCATCAGCAGTATAGAGAAATCAAAATGAGATGCAACTAAGAACAGGAAAAGAGTGAAGCATAATAATATAATGCAACCATCAGCTCGGTGCGAGGAATACTATGAGAAGTGTTTATTGCTCTTAACTGGTGACATGGTGTTTGACAGACACTTCTAAGCAAAAATGAAAACCTCTGAATAGACTTTCGCCAATGAGACTCTACTTCAACAGTGCCCATTTTCTTTTCTATATCTGAAGACCATTTCTGCCTTAAATCCTTTCCTTCACTCTTAGTTATCTTCTGATGCTGAACAATTTGTAATGCCTTCAGGCAACATCTCACCAGTTTGTTATTATTATTCCTTCAATGGTTTATTCACTATATACAGCAACAGAAGGGGATAACTTCGTTTTAGTTTTACACAATCCCAGCGGTGCTGTTCAAACTTGATCCATCAATCCAGGCGATCCGACTTCGATCTTCCATTCTTTCTAGTGACAAATACCTACAGCAGAAGAAGGGCAAAAATCTGCAAAGAGGTTAGTTAAGCAACCAAATTCTTGTTGTGTAATGTTGAAGAAAGTTAGGTTATTTATGAAGGAAGAAGTTTAAATCTCATTAACGTTTAGAAAGAGTTAGAACTAAATGTTGTGTAGTATTCGAGTGTCTGGTAATTGGAGAATGTATGAGCATTGGAATTGTGTGGATTTTTCCAAAGTTTTGATTTCTTGTGTCTTGACTAAACATTCAAAATTACTTCTAATATTTTAGAATAACATCTCTTCTTCAGTTCAACTTGTGCATATAATGGATAACAGCAACTTTTCTGAAAATACTCATATTATACTTTTAAATTTGTTCATGCTTAACACTTTGTTTAAAATAAAAGCTTATTCGTATTTTGAGTTATGATAAAATATATATAAATATTCTTTTAAAAGTCTTTTTAATGTTAAAATAACATTATAAGTGTTAAAATTCAGGGTGTCTGTCAAACACCATGTTACCTGTGGTGGTTAATTTTCGCCTGTCACCAATTAAGGGTAATGGATGAATAACAGATCCTGCATTACAAAACATAGGTATCCTTTCTGGTGTCAAATTATTACAGAAACGCCTAATGTTGGCTCGTTAACGCTATATGCAAATTTAAAATACAATTTTAAGGTGACAAATGATACAAAATAGAAAAAGAAAGAACTTGGGATTAATTTTCCTCTGATTGCATGAACCAGTTTGTTCTGATTTTGCGCACTTTAGCCAGGAAAGTTCCCAAATTTTGCTAGTTCTTCCAGCAGAGCTTATAAATTTTTCTTTGAGTTTACTTACATTGATTTTCCCAGAGTGCGCATTCCCCCCAAAATATATGCCCAGTCTTCACAAAACAGAGATTCTCCTTCCAGAGTCTTCAGTCATTTTCTGTGCCCTCCAGCCTCCCAGTCTAAACTGAGCCATTCCTGATATTTCCCGTTCCCCCTTTATTTATGTTGGCAAGTCACGTTAAAAACGGTATCAGGCAACACAGGAAGTTTCTTATGGGTACCCGTGCCATTTAATAAGTGCAGAGGAGTGGTAAAGGAGAGAGGGAGAGGCAGTGAGAGTGAAAGAGTGAAAGAGAGAAAGAGAGGAAGCCCTCCATGTGAGGATCACTTGTACTGAAAACGTGGTATAGGATGCTGCAAAATAAATCAACGGGGAGTTATCTGCTCTCATAAACTAACCAATCAGGTGCCTTTATAACTTTGTGGGCGACTGCGTCTGATCTGGAGGTTAGAACGCTGGCTTCCAAATTCAGATATCACAACTTGGATTTTCGGCTGGATGATGGGCATTTTTATTTCACCGAAATTATTCCCCATCGGCCTTAGAGAGTGAAAATATGAGCGAGGGTAAAAATGTTGGTGAATTCAAAGTTTTTAAGGACAAAACAACGTAAAAATGTAGCAATAGTTGCAAAAGGCAGATTTTTGAAGACAAAGCTGCCAATTTGACCTTAGATATACCCTTTCCAATCCAATCCAATAACGCCACTTGGCACCACTATTTATATTTGTTTTAGGAACTTGGGTGAAGAATATGCTGACTTCAGATTGTTATTTTTCTATTATTTTTATTGGAACAACCTTGGGTAAGCTATTTCAATGCACCGTTATCATCTTAGCTTAAAATAAATTTAAAGGAAAAATAGTCCATGTTTTACATAAACACAGAATATATGCTTCGTTACGCTGTTAATAAATTCCCATAAGGGTACAAGTGCACCAATCACGTAGGCTCTCGCCATTCTTTACCAAATATGTGTTACCAGGGTAATGATCATTTGAACCTGGTTAATGTCTAATATATAAATCCTCGGTAGTGATGTTTAGCACTTTGCTCGTCAACAGGCGTCTGACCCCGGACGATGCGCTGGCTTGAAGGCCGTGGAGGGATGTGCGTCCTACGTAGGAGGAAAAATACATATACCTATAAATGTTTTCCGTATCGACCTAACTGCGCCACGGAATGTACAACGCCTGCCAGTATATACTATCCGGTTTGCTTCCACGTGTTCACACTACAGTACCCGCAGCTGGCCCAGAGGGTCTGCGATGACACTGATGATACATGGAATGAAGTTGGAGCACCGGTGGAATGCGACGGCGGGGGAAACCGGAGGATCCGGAGAAAATCTGCCCTTGAGCCGCTTGTCAACCTCATATTCTAAATGTGGTCGTCCGGGATCGAACCCGGGCCACTCGGTGAGAAGTGAGTGTTCTAACCACTCTCCACGACGTGGCGGTCAGCATGTTACCATGGTAGCTCAGTGGTTAGAGTAACTGACTAGGGATTGGGAGATCCGTGGGTCAAATCCCGACTATGATATTGATTTTTTCAGACTGACTCTACCTATCCAACTTTTTACATTTAACAAAAGGTTCTTGTTAATTACAGTAAAAATTTCAGGATTTACCTATTAGGACTATTATAAACTAGTTAGTATAGTAAGTATAAGATGCTCGTGTGTAGAACAAAATATGTATGTTTCGCATTCAAGGGCCACTTTAAAAGTGTCTGAATCGTAAGTGGTCCTTTGAGTACCTAACTGTCCTTTGTCCATTTACCTGAAACTAGGACAGATTTGCTAATAAGGGACAAGGAGATACCCTTCCGTTTCCATGACACGTGCTTGCGAGGGAACTCCCCCTAAAATGCGAGTATATGAACATGAGACAATAGTGCTTCGTACGCTGCCTAATCTCAACGTGATGTAAATTGCTATGTTATATAAAAATATAACAAACGGTTTCGAAACTACGATGGTAGACTTCGAAATAGTTAAAATATAATCTATTAGACTACTATATCCGTTCGGAGTTTTTTCGAAACAGCTTGTATATGATAGAGCATTAAAGTATGCATAGCAGTCATGTTTGAACAGCATGCATTGAAGCGGTTGCACTTGTTTAATTCAGCGGTCACTATGGCCGCACTCGCTGAAGTGCTTCGCTTTTGTACTTCGTGGCGCAGGGGACCAAGTTCTGCCTTGAGCATGGGTGTTTATGTGTTTCTAAATGTGTATATGTGTGTGTGTAATAGAAGTAAAAAGCAAAAACTGTAATCTAATGGAAAAGCAAAAGAAATGTTGGGAAAATGGAAAAACGGAAGAAATGGAATAAGCGCCGAAGTCCCGACAAGACTCCGGAATTGTATTTTATTTTTTCTAATTAAAAGAATTGAAAAATAGGAAAGTTCAAAAGGAAAGCTGGGAATGTTATAGGTTCTCCTCCCAATGTTTACACGCAGACCACCACGTCTTTATTGTTTGTAAGTAAGGGGAGATGATGGGTGTCGTCACGTGACTTCTGATGTAGCGTAATTTCTTCATACCTGGGTTAGCTCTGCCTCTGACTGATTTTCCGCAAATTCATATTTACCTGCTAAAAGAATTTTTCAAAGCCGAATGATGTTATGTAGAAAAAGTCAAAAGTATTCCATTCACATTACTTTTTCTACCTATTCTCTAACAACTATTGTTACAAAACCTTATGCTTCTTTCTACTTTATGCTAACTAAGACAGACATTAGTAGAAATGGTCTTACAACTTAGTTCCTTATAATTGTAGGGAAATAAAGGAATACATTAGGCTGCAGCGATAGTCAAAGCTTTTAAACTACAAAAACAAAGAGGAATCACAAATTCCCATTTGAGAGAAGTATAAGCACCTTAAAACTGAAGCAAATAACAAGGAAAAGCTTGGAAATGTTTGGCTCTACATGAAAATTTACGTGACCTGAATTGTGTGCTTTAAGAAGCTGTACGCTTCTAAGTAGTAAGGTTTTATCTGTTTCTTTCTGTTATGCTAAAGTCATCCAAAATGAAGAGGTCTTCATGGGCTATTCCCAGGAAATTCAAGATATGCATTTTATTTGCAGTGTAAACAGTTATGATATACGGTATTTTAATGAAAACCGTTAGAGCCATTTTTGAGAAAATCGAACATTTCTAAAATTCTTCCACGTAATAGATTGCGGGGAAGAGATTTTCTGAAAATCTTCGTGTTGCGTCCTTGAAAAGTACTAAACATACATACCAAGTTTGGTATTTAACTGATCTTTCGCTTTTGAGTTATGCTGTCCAAAAGCGCACATGGATCTTTGTCTACAAATTGTTTTCCTTCGATACAGGAGTCCACAAAACATGTATTAAGTATGGAATTTTTGGGTGAAATACAATATTTTATCTACCTACTATGTACATTGTACAAAGAGCACCAAAAAAGTCACAGTGCACCTGTCCTCTATTAACACAATTGTACGTGTCCTTGCGAAGCCATAGTTGGTCGCTTTAGGCCACAATGCAAGGGTGGCCACCCCTGCTAAATAGTTACACCAATAACCACAACAAGGGTTGCAAAATAGCATAGACACTAAAGCTCTAACATAATTGGTAGCCCTACCTTATCGGATAGTGCAGGAAACGCCTCAAAAGACCTTAGAAAGCGATACTAAATCCGCGGAAGATTTTCTTCGGCGCTGCGTGTATAAATGTGCTAGAGAAAGTAAAAATGAGTTGTGCATTCAAGGAAATATCATATGATAAATGATTTATAGATTAATTGAACAAATCAACAAAGGCTGCATTAGTATGCATTAACAGTTCTGTTTAAACACATGTACTTAGGAAATACCTAAACATCAACACATTTTAATTAAGCCAAATGAAGTTTTTGTCATCGATGACAAAGTAATATATACCTGTAGCTGACAAACAAAATTTCAGCAAAATATGCGCATGTAACTCACAAGAGCTACTTACCTTATTAAAAAGTTGAAACGATACACCAATTTGAATCTAGTCCATATGCCGTATTATACCTTTTTTTTTTTTTTTTTTTTTTTTTTTTTTTCACAGCCACTTACAATATGCTATATTACTTTAGCGAAATTATGCTATTGACAAACAAGTATTTATGAGCCCTCCCTAAAAAAAATTAAGACTTATGAGGAGTCCATCAGAAGCTAAAATAGGCACACCACATTTTAAAGAATTTACTATTATCACTGCACCCGCACCTTATATTTTAAGTATTTTAACTATATACTAAATAAAACTATCAGATTTTTAATTTGAGAAACGATATGCAATCTTACTATACTAGACAAAGAAACGTTAGATTAATTAAATCACAAAAGGGTTTTGGGTATTCTGATATAAAATATTTTAAAGAATTAGCATCAGCTACGCTGTAACTAATATAAGATTCAGATCGGTCTTACAGTCTTGGCTAAAAAGAGAAAGCATTTTATAGCATAAAATAATTTTAACGTATTACTACAAACGATATCATATCTTAAGCATGTTTATTACAGCAATACAATTTTAACTGTGGATTTCAGAATTTTACTGTATGTTGCTATTGTGTTTTGTTTTGTAATATGTTTATTATAGTGTTCACTTAATGTATTTTAATGACGACATCTTGAGTATCTATGACCAATACTCCTATGATCAATAGCAAATCTCTATTCTAGTGGAATAGTTTTACTTGTATTTTAATTTGTAAAATTATTTATTGACAAGGTTGTGCACTGCCACAAGGTGTGCTTAATGATCAATAAACAAAGTTTTTAAAACCAACACAGTATTAAAACTATTTCAGAGAAGGTTTCCTTTAATCTAATTGTCTTAATTTAAACTTCCCCAAGTGAAAATCGATTTGTTATATACTACTCATATTTTTGGGATTTATAAAGAACCCTGCATTGGAAGTTTTAAAATGTAAATGAGCTCAAACGTATTTTCTGAGTATTTTGTAACAAAGTGTTCATTGCGTCAGCATTTTTTTACCGATTAGCATCATCATGGGTGACTACTTATGAGCTTCATGAACCTAAGTGTTTAATTTTATAAACGTGCTATTTTATATTGAATAGTTTCAGAGCTTCTTGTTCATAAAATCCAAAAAATAAATGCAAAGGAGTTATCGCTTTTGCATAGCACATTTAATTCGTTTACCCAAGTTAAGTCCACAGAATTTCAGCTACTGGGGCTTAAAATTAAAGGAAAAGAAGTTTTTAACAGTTAAGTTTTCTGTTTCTCTAGAGTGACATCTACCGAAAGAACGGGATGTAATTTAGACTAGTTATATCTCGACGATTTTCTATAGTCATTTGTGCTTTAGCGGAGTAGAAAGTTTGCTTATAACACACTGAGTATTCTACATAGCTCTTCAGGAAACGAGGAAACCGCATCTAATTCTCCACGGGTCAACATTGAACTTATGCCTTATGCGTTGTGTTTCTCAAAACATACAGCAACTTGGAAGCACAACACAGAGCAAATTCCAGGTCGCTCCTTTGATACAAAGGAGAAGCCTTCATCTTCGTATAAAATGGTTTCTCGACCCTTTCGGTTTTACTAACGCACTCTGTTTTGATCACAAATCTGTGAAGCAGAAGTTACGCTTTGTCTATAATTGCATACTTCATTCGAGTTCTCAGTAGCAAATGAACTCAGAAGCACGCAAATACTGCGGTTGAAATCCCGCCACGATCCTTCTCATTGACTGAGGTTTTTACTTCTTCAAATCATAATAACCGAGTGATAACGGTGATATTTGCTTCGCGAGGTCCCAGGTTCGAATCCTGGTTACCACCCAGTCTACGATGCTAACTTCATGTATCTAAGGTCGCGGTTTCAAACCCGGCGGAGGAGGATGGCTTTATTCGGGCGTAATAATCCTTAGTATGGCTTCCTTCGGAAGAGAAGTAAAGCCGCTGGTCTCGCGTTGTAGATTTACGGCACGTAAAAGAGCATAATTAAGCGGTCTTTCACGCCCAGTGTTGAATGGGACCCTGAGAACCACAGCAGCTACAGAGCGTCCATAAATAAAACTATTTCCATTTTCCGGGTCGTTAGACAAATGCTTTGCTCATCCTCCTCCTATCCTCCGAATTTTCTGTCGCTCCACATTCTTTTATTGAAGTCATTTACAGGTTAGTTTATTTTTAAAATATCTATAATCACAAGCAACAAACGGTGAAAATGTAAGTTGAGGTAAACAATTGAACATGATTAAGACTACGAAACAATTAAATTATATGAAAACGTGGAAAAACGCAAAAATTGTATTTTCTGATTGTCATTATATCCTCGTTCCATATTTTTGTTTGGCACCGCTAATTTCCTAATATTGAAAAAATTTGTACGCCGTATTAAATACTGTAACGCATTTTTAAATTGTGTGTTATTTTGCTTCCCTCAAATCAATAAACCGGTCTCGAACGAGTGCTCCGACCAAGACGCCAGAATAACCTTTACCGAGGGAGAAATGAGGGAGAGACCCGAAGGGCGACCAGATCTGGACGACGACGGGCGCAAGCATGGATGGGGTCCCTATTGGCTTCCGACGCCACCCTAGGCCCTGTTCACGAGCCCCAAACCTCACGCTGATGTTTAAGGAGCAGTTGGTGGATGAATAGAGGGGAATTCCGGAGAACCCAGAGTAAACCCGGCCAGATGCCACCTAGATGAGAGGCGGATGGTCTAATCACTCAACCTTGGTGGCGTCTGCATTAATCTACTTTTCTGAAATACCGTGACACTTATGCAATTGTTCTGTATAAAGGACATTAAATCAGTTGCAGTTCATTTGTTTTTATATTTAAGGCACTTGGCACCTGAGGAACAGACAAGTTTAGCATGGGAAAATATTTTACTGAAATCACTAACTGGTACAGTTGGAAGCTTACACAAAAAGGGGTCGGGAAAAGTCCCTGCGCAGAGAGAGAGAGAGTGAGAGAGAGAGAGAGAGAGAGAGAGGGAGACAGACAGACATAGTACACTGCCTCTTTGATTTACTCTCACTGCCTATGTGCTAGAAGATAACGCAACGGCAATGCTACTGCGTAACCTGCACTCATCTGCACAGAGTGTGTCCTCGACTACACTGCTTGGGAAATATAAATGGAAATTAGAATAGGTAACAAACTACATTCATCCCTTGCCTAATTTGGTCTGTTTCTGTTGGAAGTGTCGGTCAGAGAGTTTTGGTGTTGCCTAAAACATATTTTGTTTGTTAACGACGTTATCAATTGCCAAAAACATATCAGCGTCAGCAGCATGCCGGAATTTCGTTCCTCAGGAGTTATTTTACGGCATGCGGCTGTCACATAAGCACGCAAGAAAAGCATTAGTTTTAGCCGGATTTGAACCCATTGTGATTAGAAATCTAGCCTCTAATCAATTAAGCCACCAAGTCAGACGAAGGCGAGACAGGGAAAAAGAATTGCCCCCATTGGAACTTCCCTCAATTTTCGGCGGGTATACGGACTGGGGCCGTTGAATTCTCAGGGTGGGGCAGGAGTACCCTGTGTATCTGCCCGCCTGCCCGGGGTCTGAATCTGGAAACTGTAAGGATCCTGTCACTTTTGGTTTCGACCGGCCGGCGTCTACTCTATCTCTTCCTGCCAAGGGCGTCCATTTGTGGTCATAATTGAAATAATCTCACAGGATCGTTGCCTAGTTCCCTCCAAAAACCACCTATCCTATTCCTGCGCTATTCCGTAACTACAAAGAAGGTATCCTAAATTTGGCTTAAAATGTTTCCTTCAAAATTTCTTTTTCCAGTTATTAATGTTTTCTTGAATCACCTGTATCACCGCCTGATGTACGAAATAAGAACGTTTGTTGAACCCTCTTAATGCAAAACACATAACCGCATTCTTATGAGAATGCATACACAGCAGGAAGCCGCGCCGTGGCTATGTGGTTAGACCATTTTTTTTTTTTTAAATAAGAGTACAGTTCCGGAGGCTTGTCAGGATTACGGCGCTGTATTCCTTTTTTATCAATTTTTTCCAGTTTCCTTAGTTGACCTTATTATTCTCTATGTTTTCCTTTTACATATGCATACACAAACATATACGCATTTACAAACACAAACATATACACATCTACAAACACAGAAACACCCATACCCAAGGCGGGACTCGAACCCACGATCCTGTGCACCACTGAGCACCAAAGCGAGACATTTTAACGAGCTCGGCCACCGGGATCGGCACCATTCGCCTCTCACCTAGACGGCACGGGTTCAATCCTAAGGGATGTGTGGTGGACAAAGTCCAGGTTTCTCTGGGTTCTCCGGCGTCTCCTGCCGTCACATTCCACCGGTACTCCATCTTCATTCCATATATCATCAAGGTCATTGTCTGCGGTGTTCTAGTACAGCAGGTTAGTTGTAATGTTCCAACTAATTGTAAATCTAATTTTCACAAATGCCGTATCCACATGTACCAATCGCTATGTTTAGTTCCTGTAACATGATTGTAACCTATTAGGAAGTTGCTACATGACATTTATCTTTTGTGAATTTATGGTTTCGGTGCTCACACAAGTGCGCTGTATCTGAAGTGATGGCAGAAGCTGAACCAGTGAAATGCACATGACACTGGACACAAAAAGGTCTTGATAAACATGGCTGCACAAATGAATTGTCAGAGATATATGTGTGCGCTTGCCTGGTAACATTCCTCCACTGATATCATTCAGTGTACATATACGGGGTCAGTTGGATATTAACAAAACAAAAAGTAATGTTATCCACTAAAAATATTTACATAGCCTTGTTTAGCAAACTGTTACAATTTGTATTATGGAAGAAATAACTAATTTATTTTAAAGCCACAACGAAGTACCTTAAAAGTAAAAAAAAAGATGAAAAATTCGATGTGTTTCATTTACTTTACTTTCTCTACAAAGTATTATTACATCAAAATAATCGAAATAAACATTAGCGGAAATGATTGTGTTAGTTTCTTGTGAGTAGAAAGGGAAAATTAAGTAATAAACTAGGTGTCTAAGCAATAGCCAAGTTCTTTGAAAAGCCGGTCGCCATGTGAAACAATTGAAATAGGTACGCTTTGCATGGCCAGGAGCAAAACAAACGAGAGATGAAGCAAAAGATGTGCTCCCGTTTAAGAAATGTTTAAGTAACAACAACAAGGAATTTTTCGGAAACGATCAACTCCACAAAAATGTTTATGACAGAAACTGTATGTTTTAACAACATATATATTTTTTTCTGTAGTAAGATTTGATGAGTCTCTTACGGTTTACCAGTTATGTAAAATTCATCCAGAATGAAGGGGTCTTAAGAGGCTATTCCGGGAAAATTCAAGATATATATTTGATTTGTCATGAAGATATCTTAAATATATGTTACTTTAATCAAAATCATTTGAGCCATTTTTGACATTATCAAAACTTCCGAAAAATGTTGCATGTAAAGATTAGTTGGGGAAGGGGGAATTTTCTGAAAATCTTCGTCGATGGTCCCAGATTATGTGTCTTTTCCAAAACGGTTAACTGGTTGACGAGATTCACCATCTTCACCTCTATTTCGTGGTCTAGATGCTAAAGTTATATTTCTTATGCGAATACTGTGTTGCTTTCGTTTACAAAGTAGTTAATGGAACCAAAGAAGAGGAACAATGGTTTAAAGTGTAATTATGTACTTCAATATCTAAAACATTACACAGCTGTTCTGACCCAGGATTTTCCACCGCCAATGGTTACCTATGCAGAAATTCCAAAACGTCAAAGAAAATCGGGTAAAAGTTAAGGTCAGACATTCTGACAATTACTCGGATAGCTTTTCGTCAATATCAGTTACGAATAAAAGTCGGTACTCTTTACAATTATAACTATAATTATCAGGGGTAAAGAACAGAATTTACAATAAAGCTCTTCTAGATCAATTTACGATAATTTAATAGGCCGGCCCCATAGTTCAGTCGGTATAGTACCTTCCTACTGTAAGAAAGGTCCTGGATTTGACTCTAGAGATATGAATATGAATGTGAATTTGTGTGCGTGTGTGTGTGTGTGATCTAATGACTAAAATTAAAATAACGAGTTAACAGCATTGTCGATAGGCAATACTGTGACAGTGCCATTTTCTGCGACAGTGATCCTCACATTCGCCTTCGATGTGAGTCATCGCAGTTGCAGACCTTGGGAAACAAGACGGTGCATTATAAAGAACAGGAAGTGCGGCGCGACGTAACAGGAACCTTCGGAACGCGAGGCGTTATAATTTTTCTCGATTTTCGAGATGTTTCTCCAAGTTTCTGGTTCCGGAAGCTTTGAAAGTTCTTTGACGTTATTTTCCAGCTATAAAATGAGCAGTGCACTGTTGTTGATGTGAATTGTACTGAGTCGTGAGTGGAAGTGCATAGTGGGACACGAGCCATTGATGGCTTGCACCTGTAAACGAAACATTGAGTGAATTATTTGCAGCAGTGAATTTAATACTTTATTTGTAAACAACTTTTGAGTCAACAAAGTCATTTGTTACAATATGATCCGTAGGGAAATGCCGCCGATAGAACCACAAGTTAAAGGAGGAGTATAAATGTAACAATAAAAACTGATTACGTTCGATTCACATGAGCTTCTCTAACTGTACTGCTAATAAAATGTTCTTAAAACACATTATAATTTTATTTACATCATGCTAATCGAGATAACATTATCAGAAATTGTCTAAATATTTGTTTTCTTATAAGTAGAAGGTAAAAAAAGGAATAGACTCGATAAGGTGTTTATCAAATTTTTAAAATCTGTCACTATACAATTGTCATTTAAATTCACTTCATGCATGACCAGAAGTAAAACAAAAGTAATGCCGACCTCTTCCTGTTTGAGAAAATTATAAGTATTTTAAAACTCAAACCAACAACAAGGTATATCCTGGAAACGGTTAGCTCTAAATAAAATGTAAAGGACATAAATTGTGTGTTTTGGTGGGATCTATAATTTTTGTGCAGGAAGATTTTGTCTATCTCGTACAGTTTACCAGTTTCACAAAAGTCATCCAGAATGAAGAGGACTTCAGAGGCTATTCCCAGCAAGTACAACATATGCATTTTGTCACATAATTATCTTTGAAATTCGAGGGCTGTAAAAAAAGTAGTGGCAACATTGATAGAACACAATATTTATTGAACTCACAAGTACAATTGCACTATATTCCTTCAATGTAGTCACCCTCAAAGCCCCTGACCTTTTGCCATATAGGTCAGCCGTTGGGGACTGTTGGCAAGGTGATGACTGGGATGGAGCGCCCTACTGCGCGGACAACAGATGCCACGTCAGGAAATCGGCAGCCTCGGAGGGGTTCCTTCAACTTCGGAAACAGATCGAAGTCGCAAGGACTCATGTCAGGTGAGTACGGAGGATGTTCCAAAACCTCCTAATACCACCGTTGCAATAATAAGCTGGACGTGCGTTGTCATGCAACACTATGGTGTGATGGTCTCGCAATGAACGTGGACGTTTGCGCCGCATAGCCGCACGAAGATGTCGCTCCAGAAATCGCAATAGTAGACACTGTTGACGGTTTGTCCCTCAGGCACAGCATGCATAAGAATAACCCCGCCGTAGTCGTATGTTACAATCAGCATCAGCTTCACCCGACTGGGTTCCTGGCGAACTTTCTGTAGACGTGTCGAACCTGGGTGACGCCATTCATTCGACTGACTCTTCAATTCCGGCTCATAGGCTCGTGCCCACGTCTCATGAATGGCGACAATACGCTGCAGAAATGCGTCTCCTTTGTTACGATATCTGTCCAGGTGGATGCCAGCCAGTGCATACCGGTGCCATTTCTGTACCTCAGTGAGTCGATGTGGAACCCAACGAGACGCAATTTTCCTCAGGTGAAGACAATTCGTCAGGATTTGCCACACAGTTTGATGACTGAGACCAACCTCTACGGAAAACTCTCGGACAGTCCATCATGGTCCACGACAACGAGACCACTCTCGATGTCAATCTGAACTTGCGGAATGGACGGCCGACCTGTGCAATGCAAATCCGCAGTCTCAGGCAGACATGCACGAAACGCCTTGATCCATCGTGCAACCGTCCTGTACGGCAATGCATTCCCGCCACAGGCTTCACGTAATCATCGATAACATGCTGATGCATTTTTTCCACGACCACCTCGATTTTAATCCACTAACGCTGATCACCTTTGGTAAACATGCTTTAGAGCGGTGCACTTGACACTGTTCCCTAAAACGCTACACAGCAACAACACACTCTCAACTGGCAGCCCGACCAATGCACACCACACATCGACACTAGTCACCTGATTGCTCCCATATCCTATTGGCTCATACCCAATCTCCTGTGAATGTGGGAACCATGTTGCCACTACTTTCTTTACTGCCCTCGTACGATATTTTAATCATTAATGTTTCATAGAATCTAACACTTTTGAAAATGTTGTCTTAAAAATCTTCGTGTTGGATCCCTAGGAGATACTATACTTAAATACTAAGTTTGGTATTTAACGGGCTATTCGTTTTTGAGTTATGTTGTCCAAAACACAAAAGGGTCTTTTTCCAAAAAAACTTTATTCTGGATTCAGGTGGTTTCAAAACATATTTCCTGGAAAATTTCGGTGTTAAATATTTGTTTGATATACAATACCTTCTCTATCTTCTATGTAGATGACACACATGTGCTAGGGAAAATAATTTAATAAAGAACGGTGTAGGTAATTGAAATGAAGGTTAAAACGCTACGTGGAAGGTCATGGAACCAGATAGGTATTAGAAGCAGCTACGGCAGAATAATAAACGGAGGTAAAATACTGAAATTGATTATGCATACTACTACATTTCGGGTAAGCTCTTTCCCTGCGCTGCATTAAGAGGAGCCCTTAAGCCTACTTTCATTTGCACTGAAACAGATATATTAAGGAATACCCGTAAATTAGAGCTTACTAAATATAGAAATGAGATGTTTCCATTAAAAGTTCGTTCACTTTATCTCAATACATTAGCATATATTAATGCTAAATTATTCCTTTAATAATATTTTATAGCATTTTAAAATGTTCATTAAATATCAGCATATTTATTTCTAAAATTAAATTATCACACCAAACTCAAAGCGAAAACTTTGGTATAATTAAATGTTGTCTAAAAACGATTGATGCACTCTGATTGGTCAGGCAGTTTCTGAGAAAACGTTTCATTTATTTTTAAAAGTTGCAGTTAATTATGCTGCGTTTAAAACAGAAAATAATGTTTTCTAAACCTTAAAAGAACCAATGATTTTTATTTTTTTTTTTAAATTTAAGTTTGAAAAATGAATTATGAGGGTACAAAATATGGAAATGATTTACGATGTCAATAGTAGCAAATACTTATGCTAATTTATATCAAATTTTTGGTTGTTTTTGTAGTAAGAAAATTACCGCATACTTCTGCATGGGTCTAAGAATATGAATATAATACAGAGTATTGCAATTGAACACGGTTACATCAAAATAGTGTCTATATTCCAAATCACAGTGCTGTTTCTTTTGTTGGGTTATTTGTTTTTTGCTGTAGTAGTGCGCGCGTGCGCGTGTGTGTGTAGTTACAGTGTTAGAAAAAAATTGTGGTAGGTAATTTTTAAATTCAAGTGTTTTTAGAGAGCATGTATGGCCTCCGGACCCATGGGACTGGGTGACGTAATTGATGCAAAACTCATGTACTTAAAATATCGCCACCATCGCCACACCGCCACCACCACCACGCTAATAATCACCGTTGTTAAAGTGTATCGCTTTGGTAGAATAGCAGTAGCTTCAGTAGATACAGGGGTTTCATTGCGTTTTAATTATGGCAATGATTTACAAAATTTCCAAGTTAAAAATCAATAAAGAAATCCAACATACGTCGATATTTTGGGAGGGACGAGATTGCATTCAAAATATTTACAGTTAATTTTGAAAGAACATATGTTATCACAATAGCATGAATTGTCCCTAAATTTTATATTTCGTACAATAACCGTAGCGTTATAGCAAAACCACGTATGTTTCTAGTGCTAGCTTCTATTATATATACTTGCACTGCCTTGAACAAGAAAGATGTCGAATATCTGAACACCCAGTTCCTTAGAACTCCCCGATGAACTTTTAAATTTTGACGGACATCACAATTTGCTGATGAAGTCATTCGAACTTGATACAAGTAATACTTTATAGTGTACGTCTTATGTTGTCCTAAACAAAAAATACAAATGATTTAACTGTTTATCTTTTGAATCCAAGGGACAGGTCTACCACGACCTATCCAGTTTTTATCTTCAAATTCCGATAGTCTCACAGGAGCAGAAATGTGTGCCATCTAGTTCTGTTATCCCATTTATTTTTTGTCGTATTCCCCATCCCACGCTCCAGATTCTATGTTCAAATGTTAATGTTCGAGAGCCAAACTGTCGATTTAAAACCTAAATGAGATGGACTCGTCCAAAGGCTGGTGTGGCCCGCCGCCATTGAGAAGAGTCTTCCAGCCACTCAGGTGAAATGCTTTAATGCGCGAGTGGCAGACTTAAGTTCCAACCAGGGCTAGTACGTAACGTATACAGAGATCCTAACACTGCAAAATAAAAGTTCTACCAAGCCCGAAGAATTAAATTGCTTCCTTGTAATCGACTGTACATAAGGACTAACGATCAAGCCAACAGGAAATCATAACCTAGGTTAACAATCATCTCAAAAATGGCTCATTTGCAAACCGCAGTTTTCTAACAGTTTTATGCTTTACCATCATGCGTATTTCATTGCTTCAGCTTGTGGCAAGTTTACTGAAACCCTCTCTCTGTACTGGAATAATTCTGGCGAAGAGCTTAATGTTCAGCAGTATTCAGTGACTTGTAATTTAACTAAGGTACAGAAACGTTCCACATAAAAAAAAATCTGGTGCGTTCCATTCACTCAAATTTCTACCTGTTCTGCAAACAAACATTCACAGAAAATCTTATTCTTTTATCTACATAATGCAAATCAGAATAAACCCTACTGAAATTAGCTTATTTCTTAGTACCTTATAAGTAAAAGGGGAATATACTAAACTTAAGCCACAGCCAAGTGTTTTAAAATCTCTCACTATGCAATTGACATTGAACCGTTTCTATTCCCATGCCCAGGAGTAAAAGAAGAGAGAGATGAAACTGATGAGGGCTACCCGTTTGAGAACAGTATTTTAACAGAGAAATGAATAAAAGCGAATATCTCTGAAATTGTTAGTTCTCAAAACTGTATATGACATAAGCTGTGTGTTTTAACGAGATCTACATTGTTTAATAAGTTTTTGTTTATATCTTATTGTTTACCGGTTAATCAAAAGGCATTCAGAATCAAGAAGACTCCAGAAGCTATTCCCAAAAAAATCAGAATATAGTACATAGCTTTTCTGAAAACTTTCGTGTTGCATTCACGGAGGATACTAACTTAAATACCAAGTTCGGTGTTCAACTAATTTATCCTTTTTAATTATGACGCCAATGGACACAGACACTGACCTTTTCCTTAAACTGCTTATTTTGAATACAGGCGTCCTCAATCTTCAAAACATGTATTTCCAGTGCAAACTCGGTAACGAATTCTTTTGGTAGAGTGCAATACCTTTTCTACCTACTATAGACATTGTACATACGTGCTAGACAAATTAGTACTAGGTAAAACATGAAAATATGCACGAGGGTTGCACTGTAAATCACTGTTGGGGAGGGGGTGATTTAACAATAAATACCGGCGGGTATATAGGGATATCACACTATGGACAATGTCGTATACCCTCATCCTTCTGAACCCCTTCCAACTGCTGTGCACAAAGTAAAAGTTTTATTAGCCGTATTTTGATTCAAGGCAAAAATCTTACTGTATAATAGGAATAATTCTTCAATTCTTATATTTCTTATTCAGCGAACTCAAGTGTTTGTTTATGTAACAATATACTTCTGCGTCTAGTAAGCAGTTCTTCAAGATATACATTTTCTGATAGAAACCATCAGTTCTGCACGTAACAAAAATAAGTCAGGAAGTATAGAATTCTCAAGTTAAGCATTTTAGATTATTTATATATACTTTTACTTTAGAGTAATTCACCGTTTATTCGTGCTGTCCAGGTATTCCTACTCTCCCATTATAACCCTTCCAAGCCCTTTTCACCACGGCTTTGCGGATTTCTTCATGCCAATTTTTCCTAACTCTTCCATGCTCCTTCCTGCCTAGTACAATCCAGTTAAAGGTGCGCTTGAACCACCACTCTTTCGACAAACGCTGTAAACTCAAAGCCATTAAAACACGCCTGGAAATATTTATGGTAAGATAGAGTCTTTTCGCTTACTCTGCTCATGTCTTTCACCTGTTGGCCATGTTCTTAAAAACATATTGGTCAAGCTTCGATCCCAAAGAGAAGCGGATGGACAGGAAACGTAACCTGTGACAAATGAAGTTCTGAGCTGCGAACTGGTGATCCTCCAACACTCTGGTTGGACAATACTTGACTACTCTCAAAGGGGGAAACAAAGTTGGATTACTCTTTTATCAGCACTACACACCTAAAATATAATACCAAGGTAATATGCGCAGGTGGTCAAATAAATTAGCATACAGCTTATACAAGTCAACCTGTTCTGTGGGTGCGTCGAGCGGGGTTGAGAGACGAAGGGATGAATTGCCAATTAGGCTTTGGCTTTTCTTACTCTCGTGACATATTGTACTATAATGACAGTAATGAAAGCCGTAAAACCCGGGTTCACTAAGGTTCACAGCGCCAGGCATATTTTTACTCTCTGAGTGTATGTGCCGATACCAATGTAGATATTCTTTTCTATTCTGTCTATAACCGTTTGATTTGCATCCGTTTGGGCATTCCTTACATGCACTTGGGATTTCTCATACTTCTTTCAAGTCCACCTATTTCTGTCACCAACACTTTCCTTTGAATACTCTCATGTGCTGTCCAGCATTGAGAATCATATTTTGTAAACGTTCTATTATTGTTTTAGAATATGCTCAAAGTCATCCTTCTCCTGCTCTATTACGATCTGAATATACATTTAACCCTTGCGATAAAAGTAAACATTTATGTTTTGGGATTCACAATGTATATATGCTTCATATAACGATCAAAATATTTACGATTTTTATACAAAAAAATTGGATGAAAGACATATCTCTGTTTAAGAATGGGGTAAGTATGTCTGCCAGTTATGTGGAGTGTACTACCTGACATGGTAAGTAAAATGTTACGCTCCTTATTCCATCTTGTCCCAAAATATGCCTAGGTTTACGTATCAGGAAACAACTAGAGATCTATCTTGAAATTCAGTAAATTGAGGCAATGCTGGAAAATTTGATCGCAAGGATATAAAAACTACATTTTTCAAAGTATGTATACGTGCATGTCACCGTAATTTTAAAACGCTAATAAGATGGCTTAAATCTTATCTTAAGTCCGCTTAATATAATGATAAGTATAATAATTATTTCAGGTAAAATTTGTTTGCATTATCTTGAAGGAGAGAAACAACCAAGTTGTAGATTAATTATTTTCTTTGGGGGGGGGGGCAGGAAACAAAATTCTTAATCCCAACCCTGTGTATTATATAGCTAGTTTGGGACAATGAACCTAAGATTACCATAATTTCAACATTTCTTGAAGCTTAAGGCCTGCTAAGCCGACTGTTCGTCCTCGTGCTCACGTATATCCGGCAGAGGTGGGATATCATCCAACCGATACGAAAAGCAGACGTGGCCAGCCTCACACATCCCCCAGTCAGAAGTTGACTTCCTTGGACAGGATCGCTACCTATCGGAGCTTCTCACCTTATTCTCAATAATAAGTGGGCACCCGAGGCTTAAAATCTGCATCCTCATAGTATCAACACTGGCACATTCCGTGACCGGTAATCAACAGACACGACATTAACATAATTATATGACAGTTGTCAACAACGAAATGTAGACGAAGGTTAAAGTTATAACCGCTACGGAACGGAAATAACTAAACAAATATTAAGAAAACTATTATACAGCAAGAAAATAAAAAAGTTTAAGTCGTAATACTAAGCTTCGGCAGCTTGAAAATATTTTAGGGAAACTAAAGCACCCTGCCAATCCACTGGCTAGAATTATGCTCGGGAAAAAGAGAAGGTCCCTTTTTAACGGATGAGGGAGATTTTATCTTCACAAACATAAACAGGCCTGTTTCCATTACGAGCCACAACTTATGCACGTGAGTGTACTTCCAGTTTCCGATGAATATATTAAAGACGGATGTGTTTGTATACACAACTTCCTGTTTCGGCACCAGCGACCGGACTATAATTGCTAAAAGTTTTAACCACCCTGTATAATCACTGACTGCGGCATTCCAACGGGTGGGGTAGAAAACAACCACAATGAAGAATCTGGGTCAACGTATTACAAGGTACACCAAAGTCTGAAGTTTTACATTGAAGCAGCGAGCCCAGCTTGCGCTCCGGATTACTCCCCAAAAAACCTACTTTGTTCCCATCATTCTTAAGGTTTTAGTTAACGTTTTCAAACAAACTTAAATTGCGAAGAAAACCTTGAAATGACCGGAACGGAATAACAAGCGCTTATGCGGTAGCCTTGCATTTATGACCAAGCTTCTGAGAGAAAATCATTTTAAATTGCTTTCCTTAAAGTGGCACGCAAAGCGAATTTTTATGTGAAGCTAGAATTCCTCTCAAGCTAAGATTTAAATGAGTCAAGATAATATTCTTATTCTTATATTATTGTGATTATGATTATTATGATTTTATTATGATTTTATTATGATTATAATTAATATTATCATTATTATTCCGAGCGAGGTTGCCTTGCGTTGATGCATTCGGGATGTCCCGAGTTCAAACCGCGGGTGCGACCACTGTGGCCAAATTATTTGTTTCTGTTTTCCTCGTTCCTTAAGTGAATGTTGGGTTGGATAATCTGATTGCCGAATTTTTCATGAACCACTCTCATCTTATTTCCTTCTTCTTCACCGATATACCAGACGCTGGGCTGATCACCCATCCTGAATTTGCTATGATTCCAAGCCTGCTCCTAGATAGACTTCAGAGAAGTTTAACCCGTTATAGATTATTATAATTATTATTATTGTTATTATTATCATCATTGATAATCGTCAGTGCAATGATAGAAATTTATAAATATCAGTTTCAGTTTTTTAAGCGAAATAACTGCATCCAATACCAACTGTACTACCAGCTTGCACTCACGTACACTCGCGTGCATAAAAAGTAGTCCATTTCCCTATATTTGTTTTTTCGCTCCGTAACGATTCTATTTTCAGGTAAACGAACTTTGATTCCTCCCAGCTGGTATTAGTTCTCTGTGTGGCTGGCTTGAAATACCGAAAGAAACATCAAAATTTAACGAATAAATTAAGTTATAATGTAATCAATTAGGGGAGTGAGTCCCACAGCCTCCCTATTAAAATGCTGATACAATTGTATAGAAGAAAAAGCTAATAAAACATTGCTGATGTTCTAGAGAAAGAGTTCAAAGATTATTAACATGCCTCGTTAAGCTAAAAAAAAAAAAAACAACTAGATATCGAACCCGGGCCAACTAGCTGAGAGGCTATCGGTTAAAACAAGTCGAGACAAGGTCTCTTGAGAGCATACAACTTCAGAATTACACGCGCTTTGGCCGAGTGGTTAGTCCACTCTTTTCTCACCTAGGCGGCCCAGGTTAAATCCCAAGCGACCGATGTGGGATTTGTGGTGGAAAAAGCGTCACAGGGGCGGGTTTTTTACGGGTTTCCCGGCTTCCCCCAACATTACATTCCACGGTGTCTCATCTTCATTCCATGTATCATCGCCTGCAGTGCCATAGAAGTAAAAGCGGGCATTAAACACTATAAAAAAAAAAGAGTTTCACACTGCAGTCTACCAGAGGTGGATTCACAAGAAAGCAACGTACCACAAGGAAGGTTTCCTAAACTACTTTATACAAGAATGGGAGAAGCTGTGCATGTGCACCACGGTTTACTTTACAAGGTCACCCAATTAAGTGAGGAACACCTGAAAGTATGTTTCATGTTGGTTAGTACAGAAACAATAGTCCCAGGTATTTATAAGCTAGTTGGACACAGAAAACATCATCTTTAAAACAATATACCTAGTTATAATTATATAAAAAAGTCTGAACTGAATTTTTAATTTCTCTACACATGCTATGTACATAGTGTATTGAAAAAATATTATGTTACACCCAAAAATTTGATACCAAGATTTCATCAGAAATACAAAATTGGAGAACCCTTGATTCTAAAAAGCAAAACATTTTAGAAAAAGGTAAGGTGTGTGGGTGTGTGTGGACAGCATAGCACTCAAAGGGTATTTATGATTAGTATCATCCACAAATGGAGCACTACAATACGTGACACGAACATTTTCAAGTAAATTCCACTATCTCAACTACGGTTAACTTGGATTTTTTTAAAGTTTCGTATTTCTCAAAAATGGCTGTAACGGTTTCGATTAAAATACCGTATACTTAAGATCCTTGCGTGACAAAACATGTGTCTTACATTTTCTAGGAGTCGCCTTTGAAGACCTCTTCATAATGGGTTAATTTTGCATAACTGGTAAAACGTAAGAGGAAGTCAAAACGTACATATTACAGGAAAAGGTGGCTAAAACTTTATATCGATTACCCAAATATAGATAAAGGAATAGCCCTTTGTAACCAGAGTTTATTTGGAAATTCAAGTGAATAGAACACAGAAGATTAATTTAAGTATATAAAACAGCTGATAACAATAAGAAAAGTGTATTTTATATTACGTTAAGTATCTGTATATCGGTGTACAAAGTATTGTTCACATTAGTATTTGTGTAACAGTAAAAGTGTAAAGTTCAGTTGTGTCATATCGCAAATACAAGATTGAATACAAGTTCTTGAGTCTGTCGCTGGATTCGTTGCTTCCCTTGCCCACAGGCAAGCGTCAGGGCTTCAGTGCATTTACTTACGCAGTTTAACCACTCGGTCGTTTCTTAGCAGAGAACCAAAATGTCTGCCATGTGTAGTATTTCATACTCACAACGTTCAGTGTATAAATATCACTGTCATTATTTTCGGAAACTCCGTATTGCTGATTGTTTAGGAGAAAAACCTTTCAGAACTAGAATAACAAAAGCGGCACTTTTAAATTTGCACAAACAGTAAAACTACAAATAACAGTAACAAATCCAAAAAACTCTTTCAAAGCAGCGTTTCACTATTTTAAAACAGTGCTATTTGCTCTGTTGAAACGTACGTTCAATGCATTATCTAATACCGTTTACTAGATAAGCGAATAAAACTTTGATGTATTCGAGTTACAGTTTACACCTTTAGTACTTTTTTTAAAACTGCGCTTCTGTCAGGAGGATTATGTAAATGACAGTTACGTAGTTCAAAGATAAAATGGTGCTTTCAGTGACCCAAAATACATTTTAAATGAGAAAAAGGAAAGATCACATGCTGACGAGAGCGGCAAGCGGTTTACTGGTCAATACGGTGGGAAGATTCACTTATGACAGGAACATGTATTACGCGCGACTATGCGTTCTAACATTGATGAAATAATTCTATGAACATTTCATTCAGTCGGAGTAATGATTTTGCCTCAGACAACTGTCCTTAAGGGTATGACTTGAAATGAAAAATCTACTTTTTTAATTTTAATTCTATAAAATAATTTAAACACACCAGAATATAAAAAGGTATAATTTGCCACCAGGTGCCATTTTAACTACCTTAAATTGAGCTACAGAAAAGCATTAGAGGTGAAACTGTACTGCACTCGGCAAGAAAAACTTTAGTCGAGGAGGTCATGCAAAGGAAAAAACGGAGTTGTACAGAACAACCTGGAGGATTTCAATGTGAGCCAAGCATTCAAATCTTTCCTTGTTTTCTCACTATTGATATTTTCAGCATTTTTCTTCCTGTAGTTTTTCTATTACACAAATAAAAGTTGTGGTACATGTTCATAGATGTACAGTAAACAAGAATTGCCCTATGTCTTACTGTCAGATTTATTTATGTATACTCTTTAAATTTTCAAAAGAAAAATTATATTTATTATGACAAAACGCACACACACAAACACTCATAGCTTTAAAAATATTTGGAGCGTAAATTAAATGAGACACACAGAAACCTGGTCAGTTTCAAAAAGTAGACGTATTATGAACCTTAAGTTAAAATATTAGAAATTTTTTTTTTTTTGGTCGCAAGGGACATTTTTAGTGGTGCGACAAAAACGTAAACAAGTATGACTATACCCTCCAAACAATTAGAGTAAAATTGATGAGACTTACTGTGTAACTTGTATTATATTACACGTGTGATATAAATTGCAAAAAAGCAAGCACTATTATTTTTTAATTTCAAACTTTCAGTCATACACGCCCTTAAAAGGAATGGTTTCGCTCGATAAGTCAATTTAAACCGTATTTTACTCGCAAGCTTTCTTTTGAAAATTTGTTCACAGCTAATTTGACT
Source organism: Hymenopus coronatus (assembly GCA_030762935.1). Taxonomy (NCBI): domain Eukaryota; kingdom Metazoa; phylum Arthropoda; class Insecta; order Mantodea; family Hymenopodidae; genus Hymenopus; species Hymenopus coronatus. The sequence goes on from CM060900.1 coordinate 40,845,685, forward strand.
CTAAAACATGTTGCTGCCTCTGAAAAGCATATCAGACGAAATAAGCGAATAGTTTTCCAAACTAACTAAACTGTCAAACCTTGAGTCTTAATTAACTTTTGAAACATAAACAGTTTTGAAGTGTACAAAAAGTAATCATTTTTGTCCAATAAATTGGTTTTAATATAAACATGATCCAAGGGATCAGTTTGCACTCTCATTTACTGCAAAACTGGAATATTTCAGCTTGCACATTTTAAAATGCTTCGTGTGGTGTATATTTATTATAACAAGGAATTTAAATAGTAGTATTATTATTTTAATAAGAGTGAAAGCTGGAGTTTTGAAACTTGGCAACATTATCTTTGTTATGTGTAATGTCTAGTGTTATTTTCAACAAGATATCATTTCACGATGCATCACCTAACCTCAGCGACGGATTCCAGGTATAAATCACTCGTAAAATATATCTGAAAATAAATGATATGGGTAAATTTGGGTTTAAATCCCACTGCTATGCAAGTTACTACTCTTTATAAATCCTGCGTTTGCACCACTTTATATCCATCACTCTTATAAACACAAGAATTCGAGTTTTTCAAGATTTTTAGACTATTTCAACAGTTGGTCCCATTAAGGGTATCTACAAACGTTGAGGGCTGTTAGCTTCGGCCAGTATACACATATATTTGTAATATAGAAAATAACTTATAGATATTACCTTTAATATCTGATATGTTACATTCACACGAAATTCTCTACGAACTATTTGTATTTTTATATAACTTCTACATAATTTTACAGCCTATTTTTCTACTTTATATTAATCCAGAAAAGCTTTGATCAGTTATATTACAGATTTAGTTGTAGGCAATGGTACTAAAGCATACGTCACCAACTCATTGCCCTTTGAGTAAAGCAGAGATAGAGAGAGAGAGAAGCCTTGCTCGTTGCTCACGCTGAATTACCTACTGTGCACTGAGAGACCTTCAACTATACGAACATTAACATTTATTCAGTGCAGTACTTATATGCAAAATTTTGCATTTTTATTACATAATCCACTGATCATAAATTAACACACCTATTGTACATTATTAAAATAACCGATCTTGCATTATAATGTCTCCTACATTATACTGTAACAAAACTTCGCTTTGTTTACGCAAATCTGGTTAAAATTATGTGTTTATTCCGTTTCTTTCACAACAATTCTGCAGTACAGTTTTTGCTCATCGTTTCGACGTATCGCAATCTTGTTGCTTCTGCGCAGCTTCTCTACTTTGTGCTTTCCCAGATGAAACTGACTTGCCTGGTTTGCAACCTCCTTTATATAGCAATCGGTGACGCCCAAAGAAGTAGACACAAAAAGGGAACATTCTCGCAATGTCCATTACGCCCAGGAGTCTATCTATAGTCGAAGGCTTTGAGGTAGTATTGCCACTATTTTCGTGTTGATTTCTCAAACACCTACGACAATGGGTGCGGCAACTTAAAGGAAAAGGAAATGAGTTTTATTTATGGACGCTCTCTAACTACTGTGTTTCTCAGCTTCCCATTCTATATTGAGCGTGAAAGACCATAAGTTTGCTCAGAAACCTCTTTATCAGGCTTGAGGTTCTTCATCGTGCCGTAGATCTACGACACAGGACCAACGGCTTTATTTTCCTTCCGAACGAAGGCATGCTAAGGAATTTTACGCCCGAAAAATAAAATAAAAAAACAGTTGTCCTCCGAAATTAAAGGAAACCGAACAAACCTAGCCGTACACACAAGTACGCCGACTACTTACCGGCAAGGCACAGTCACGGTATTTTGTCTAACATTAGTACATTCACATGCTTGGTAATGATAATATAACATTACCAGAAATAATTAAAATAGTATAATAAAAACTCCCTAACTTGGTGAATAAAATTTTAAACTGATTCTAAGGCTAACCGTATGAAAATTAATTTAAAACGAAAAAAGTACATTTACCATAGCAAGAATATGAACATTCATTTTGGTAATTAAAGAAAACCAGCACAAATAAAAAATTATAATTGAAGCATTAAAATCTGATATGTTCCATTCACATTTTCTCTAGTTGTTCCCCAAACAATATTTTCTAAAAAAAAATATTTTACATGCGTCATGCTAATCTAGATAAAGATTACTTATTACTTGCTTACTTGTGAGTAGAAGGTAAATAAGGAAATGCACTATGCTAAAGCTAAAGTCAAACCTTTTAAAAGCTGGTCACTATGTGAAAGAATTGAGGTTCGTAACATTTTGCACGACACCATTTGAGAAAGTTAATCTAGTCGAAATTGAAACCGATAACAATGAATATCTCGAAAACGGTCAACTCAACAAGAAAAATGTATAAGTTATATATTGTGTGTTTTAACGAGCTCTAAAGTTTTGTGTAGTACGTTTTTTGTCTATCTCCTACAGTTTAACCAATACAAAAATTCTGCAAACCTCAACCACAATAATAGTGTCTTTAGAGGCAGTTACCTAAAATTCAAAATATATATTTCGTTTCTGATGTGAATATATTTAATATATAGTATTTTAATCAAAAAACTTTAAAGCAAATTTGAGAAAATCAAATTTTTCAAAAATGTTCCATGTAAAGGATAGTTGGGGTGGGTGACTTTCTTGAAAGTTATTCCGTTGTATCCTTGGAAAATACTGAATTTAAATACCAAGTTTGGTATGCAATCATGACACACGTAGACCTTTTTCTAAAAATGCTTTCTTTGGACTCATGGCAGCTCCAAACATATTTTTGTTGAGTTTTTTAGATATGTACATTGTATATTTTATGGGCTACAGAAAGCAAAAATAGATGAAAAACAAGAAATCTACGCCCCTTTATACAATTAAGAAAGAGACCTCCGTGGTAGACGTAAACGTACGAGTGCTGGATTGCTTTCTATAATTACAAACTGATACCTGACACACAGCGCAAGGAACAAGACACCCAGCACTGCTGTCAGAAATCCGTCTCTATCTTATATCGCTTGTTTATTCACTGCTTGGTGTAATGCTTACCATGCTAGTTTCACATGCCCAAAGTCGCAGGTTCAAACCCGGCGGAGGACGATGGATTTTTTCGGGTGTAAAAATCCTTCGGAAGGGAAATAAAGATGTTGGTCCCCATGTCGTAGATTTACGGCACGTGAAAGAACCTCAAGCCTGATAGAGGGGCCTCTGAGCAAAATTAAGAGGTCTTTCACGCCCAATTTAGTGCGACCCTGAGAACCACAGTTGGTAAAGAGCTTCCAGAAATTACCCGCCATTTACATTTACATTCACTGCGTGCTCTAGTTAAAATCAAGCTAGGTGGCGACGCCTGGGCTAAAGGAAACCGAATCCATAGTCAAGATTTTTAAAATGTAACACTATTCGAGGTGGCCCAAGTGCCCCTATTTGACGGTTGAATTCTGCAACTATTTTAACGCACAAAGGGATATCTATACCTGTCAAATACAGGCAGTTGAGTCACTTGGTAAAGGGCCTTGAAGTTGCATACCTTTTACACCAGATGGCGAGAAGCAAAATGCTAAAATCTCAAATGGCAACGAAAATTTTGAAAATGGCTGGTGTCACAAAAAACAAAATATATTTTTGCGTAATATAGTTTTTTTACGGTTTATTAAGGTTTCAAATTAAATCAAAACGATAGAAAATTCCTTAGTAATTAAAAGAAATTTACAGGTCATTTTCATAGAATTTGACACACACATTTTGTCAATTTTTAAATAGGTAGGCTTTATTTAATCAAAATCGTTAACAACTGTTTTTAAAAAAATAAAAAAACCGAGTAATTGTTCATGTAAAGAATAGTTTGGTATGGGATATTTTTGCTCAGAATAATTTTGTCACATCTTTGGATGATTGCAAGCCAGATTTGGCATTCTTCCACATTTAATTTCGAGCTATACTGTTCACTGAAACACAAATTTCGGCGCGGCTTTTCCAAAAATTCATTTTCAAATTATGGGGGTCTCAAAACATATTTCCAATAAAGACTCGGTATGGACAATTTTTGTGGAGTACAATCATTTCTCAACCTTCCGGGTAAGTAGAAGACAAAGTTAAAAGGAGCAAAATTTCGGCCATAAGCACTCTTAAAATTTCCCGGGGACCGCCAATGCTGACCCATGGGATTTTTTCGCTTCCCCAGGCTTGGTAAGCAAATGCTGGAATGGTTTCTCATCTACCATGATTTTATTTTCTTCATTTCCCATTTATTGTCTCCTTTTCAGTTTTCAAGCGTGCTTTTAGGACTTGTGGCATGTGGTGGCGCCGGAGAGTTGGCGCGGTTGCTTCCTCAAAACTAAGAGTACGCTCCGTGGAGATTAGAAAGCTGCCTGGTCCAACGGTCCATCCCCCTATCTGGGCAGTTCCAGTAGAGGGAGCCTAGACTTGTTATGGACTTCCACGCGACTTTATGACACATCTGGCTGCGGCCTGTAGTCTCCTGTTGTTCCCTCACATCTCAGTGGGTGTTAACCGGAATGGCTAGTTGTAGGTATAAGTGGCAAGAGGTCCCGAATCTGTTTTGTAACCTTAGCCCTAAGCCACGCATTTTGGAAATAGAGCTCCAAGCTGTAAACCTTCAGGATAATAATCGGTATTACAGCTGCACTCGACAAGGTGTAAAGGATATGCAGTAAATAGAAAATCAAAGCAGCTCAACATAATATGTAGCTGTATTTGATGTTCGTGATAACGTTGGTATTTCAGGAAAATAATCACTGCTGCGTGTTCATTTATTTGTGCTCTGTAACCTTGAGCCTTGCTATCTTTAAACTCAAATTACGATTCAAGCCCGAACACTTTCGCTGAAGCTTCGGTACATTGCAGCCATATAAAACCACAAGTCTGGTAGTTTAGCACACAACATTTAAAATGCATTTTACGCCCGGAAGTATTTATATAAATAGCCCTCGTACCTTGCATGCTTAACAAGTTGCCTATACATCACGGGGTAGTGCTCGTGCTGCCACAAAGCTTGTCCAGCCGTTAATTCACCCATTAGCAAGCATATTAACCGCTGACGAGCACCAGAAACTTTACGTTACAACCTTCATAAACAGTTGAGAGACGATTATTTTTATCAGCCATCTATTATCTGAAACAATGATTTACTAGCTCGAAATTTTATAGGGAGTGAAATAGCACGTGGCTTCCAAGAATATATCGTAAGCAATGCTAACACGCAAACTTAGGGTACCGCTTCCAGAAATGCATTATGACTTTCTGGCAGCGTGCATACTAAATGTAGAATGTTTCATTGGACAGTAAATTAGTGGGTTATGTTAGAAATGAAATCTAATTAAAGAAATAAATTACCTTAAAATTATACTTGCAACTGAAGGCTTAACGCTTTTCTGCTCACTAGATGTCAAGGAACATAGCGTAAGGAATATGGAGAAAAACAAGAGTAAACCTCGGATTTAAAATAATGCGCTGCTGCTAGAATAAAAATACTGCAACAAAGGAAATATACCATTGCGTTATTCTATATGTGCACATGCGAATTGCCTTTGCCTTTCAGAATTAGTTACAGGGTTAACATTTATTTTGAGAAAAGCAAAGGTAAATATTTACTTCGTGTTTATGGACACGATTTCGATTAGTGAAATAAAGTTTTAAATGTGTGTGTTGCTTAGAACGGCATCTTTTATTTGGATTGTAGCATCGTCTTTTAGTATTTGATATGTCCCTTTTAAGTAAAACCCAAATTTGGGAGAGAGAAAATGGTTTGTCTACTAAGTAATATCCATAAAATTTACCAAATCACTCCTCCAATACTTTAGTTTGTTGTATAAAACTTGAAAATGATCTTCTTTGGTGATGTCTTTTTGGATAATGCATATTCCACACATAATTACTCTAAACAGATCTATACTCGAATGGGTTAAATTGCACCTCAAAATAAATACAATTTCAAGGAAAACAAGCTCTAATTGTACCACTTGTTAATTCAGATCTATTTCTAATAAGTATTAATAAGCCCTCTTGCATCTTAGAGCTATATGAATTTATTTGTAGATTTGCTTTATAGAAGATACGAAAAATATCATACTGTGACACATGTCTACTCTGACACTCAACATAGCATTACACGTTACACTTGTTTCATTAACGTCGCACTAGTACACACAACTGTTCTGTCCACAACTCACACATGACTGCTCTCTTCACTGGTCACTGTAATTGCACTCTTAATTGTCCGCTTGTTCGCTCAACATATTATATTGACTGTCGCTCTCCGATGTGTCTCGTATCCAGGCAAGAAAGATCAAGTCGTCCAAATTGCGAAACTATCAAAAGCAAGTTTCCAAAGCTGTATTACTCAATCTACAGGGAATTGGCTTTGTTAGTGCGGTTTTGTGGTTGGTACGCGCTATTGTTAAGCGCGGCCAGCTGGAACATTAGCTGCACCTATATAGGGACTCCTACATGTTCGGTGACAGCTTGCGCATCACAACACATTTAATTTAAGAATGCGAGCAAAGATCTTGTCTGTTCTTTATTATAGATTCATAAAAAGAATAAGACTACATGAAATAAACTGTCCAAAGAATCCTTATCTACCTGAAGAAAAGGTACAGGGACATCGAGAAGTGCTAAAAGTGATTTTCTAAAATATTAAAGCTGCACATTTATCTTTCTGTACAATCGTTACCGTTAACAAAAGAAAGATTCATAAAAAGTTTCATTCAGGTGTCTTGTCATTCTGGATATATAATTTATTTATTCCATTTGGTTAGCTAAACACATGATCTATCTACTTCTACAGATACTGAGATAAATGTAACATTTTTAGAATTATATTACCTCACATCTTTTTAACAAACTGCCTGTCTGAAATATTCCTAAAAGTAAACAGTACCTTAAAACAACTAGTTTACATCACAAAGTGGAAAATAACTGCAAAAAATCAGTCCAGAACAATATCAATTATAATAATTATACTAATCGGTGACCAATATCAACATTTCAAACAAATATTCTATTACACACTCTCTGAAGTATTTTAGAAAAATTTCGAAAGATTTAGCTGTATCTTTGAGAAGATAGATTTTGCACATGGGAAAGTAGCAACACATTTGAATCTGTGAGCTTTAAATTATGACACAGAGTGTCGTATAATAAGCATAACGCTTTAAAATGGTTTTAAAGACATGTGTTACACCCGCTCTAGGTGAATGAAAAATTGCAAATATGTAGTTTAAAGTATGGTGTATTTTTTGCATAAAATACCTTAAGATAGAAATTTTTTACCATAGTTGCAAAAAACAAAAAGAAAAAAAACAGTTCTGATTAAAAGGACCCTTACGCCTGTATTACCTCCTCAAATACATTATCTTAAGTATGCAGTTTACAGTTGGTGGTCAAATGTTAGTACATTTTGGAACAGAACGTGAGAAGATCGAAATTAAGAAAGTTGTTTCCTTAAAATTATCTTTTGCATTACGATGTTCAAACAAACAATAATACTCGCAATGCTAATTTCATTTGTTCTACCAATTCTAAGCAGAAGAAAAAACAGCTGATCAATCATAATCATCATGTTTCCATTGGCTCGTGAAGTTACACATTTACGATGCGAAAAGTAAGCCGAGTGCTATTTTACAAAATTACTTTCTTAATTATTTAGTATTTTATCTACAGCCTGTTGACTTATGTTGTTTTACTATTTTAATGCTCTTTAATTCTTTACATCATATGGTTTATGCAGGTTCTTTTTTATAGCTAGATTAAACGTTTAAATAAAATATCTGCTAAATATGCTAAATATTCATATGGCGGAGTAGGTTTCTTTGACATTATAATAAATATTTTTGGAGAATTCCTCCTGTGTCCAACAGAAATTATTCGATCACTTTGTGTTATTTATCAGTACCGTTCCCAATACGTAATATAGATTTCGATATATATGGACGTGAATTTCTTAAACCTCGGTTTGTCTTCAGATAAGGAGACAAGGTTTGACATTTAGAAATTGCACATTTCTAAAGCAATTGGTTAGCATTCTTTGCCAAATAATTACGATGTACTTTATATTGCACTCCCAATTTTTCGGATTAAATTCGTTCATTATACCTTGAGGAGAAATGCTCTAGTTAATATGACCTACAAGGAAACACTTCTTGCAGTGAAGTATTCAAAACTTTAGAATCAAATTCCAACTTTGGTTACAAACATTTCTTTAAATTATCGCATAACTTTTAAACGCAGAAGGAAGTATATTTGTAAAAAAAAGTATATCTATTTGTTTTCATTTTTGATTATTACAAATACTTTCAAGCATCCTGAATTACAATTACCTGAAATATTGCTGTGATAACTTTGGTGAAATTAAATATTATCGTGACAAAATTAACCACTAATTAGTAAATATTTGGACCCTAAGGACTCCTAATACCTAAGGAGGTATTTGAACTGAAAAGAAATCCGAAATAGGTAATCAGCAAAGAAATTACTTGATACGTTTGAATAATATTCATATGCAGGCTAAGCGTTTTATGATTTCAGTAGCTGTATCATTGTATATCTACTACTTTTATAAGCCCTAAAATTTAATACACAGAATATCTTGCTATAATTTATCAGAAAAGAATAATCCTGAACGTGTGTTCCATGAAATATCCATATTTGAATGTTAGTTTAACAACATCAGTTATTTTTACATTAGTTACTTTAAAAGCCATTTTCCCTGAAAATTCGGGTAAGAAAGGTAACCTTGAGTGAGCAGGCTTCGCTATGAGGCACATTGTATCGGAACTGAGTTTGAAGGCTTTTTGTAACCACAGTGATTCCACACTACTTAGGCTATCAGGTCACGTATTGAGGTGTGAAAAGTTGGAAGAAAAACTGATAGTCTATACTGACCGGTGTGTTCATTTCGGGGCGCAATGAATATGATGTGAATATATGGGAGTTAAAGAAAGAAAGGGAGAGAGAAATAGTGACACGGAACACTCTTGGATCGCTAATTGACGGAGCGAAGTTCATGGGTGTTTTCTTTTATTTACTACCGTACAATAACCGCCTTTAAGAAGTACAGCATGGTAAAGAATTTTACACAACTGCTCAGCACGATATGGTTTCGGGGAAGGTAAAGTACACAAGTAGTTGTATTTATTTCTGTGCATCCTGCATGTAAACCACAGATGAGTCCTATGCTCATGTATGTCGAGATAAATGTTTACAAGAATAATAATGTACATTAAACAGAAGACAGCGCGGTAACAAACTGTTAACTTATTCTTATTATTGTATAATAATACGTAGCTTACCTTTGTATCACTAAAGAAAAGTATTTTAAGTTGTATTCCTGTAATATACGAGGGCAGTCCAGAAAGTGGCAGACGTTTTAGCCTATCGTGGCGATGAACATATCTAGAGCCGCCATATTGGTGTCATACCGTTCTTACTTTCAGTACGCATCCAGCTGTGGTAAAATGATGACTGTGCCTTCCTTACTTTACCTTCTGCGGGCTGTCAAAATGTGCGCTTCAATAGAAGATCTCGTCTCTTATGAAGTGTGGTCTGTGATTAGGTTTCTGTTGGCTAAAAACAACAAACCAATTGGAATTTATCGCGAACTTTGTGATGTTTACGGGCAGGGAATAATGAGTGAAAACAGAGTCATGCAAAGGTGGATCGACTTTAAAAATGGCCGTACCTATGTTCATGAGCAGGACCCTATTGGTAGGTCTAGCCTTGTGTCTGTGCAATTGGCAATATACATCAATGACAAAATTCGTGAAAATGGTCGTTTCACTATTACAGAACTTTCGGAATATTTTCCCCAAATTTCACGGAGTTTGGTACATACACTTCACAATGGGCGCAGATTTTGACAACTCGCAGAGGGCAAAGTAAGGAAGGTACTGTCATCATGCTACCATAGTTGGATGCGTATTGAATGTAGGAACGTTATGACACCAAGATGGCGGCTCTCACCGCGATAGGCCAAAACGTCTGGGACTTAGTGGACTGCCATCGCATGACATTTCGAGGTGACTGTTGATTCAGATGCCATTTATTACTGTGTGGTGCAATATGACACCATTATTTTTATTTGTTGTTAAATGGTTAAAGGTTAACGTTAAAACATTGGCTACCTTCATTGTGTATATTTCACCATTTTTATTAAATTTATTGCTTAGAACAAGCAAAAGCGAAAATAAAATCCCTTCAAATATACTTTTTTCTAATAAATACAGAACTTTTTTTCACTACAATGCTACAGAGGTACAGTCAACATTTAGATATGCCAATCAGAATTTATTTTAACTAGGTCCATTCCTTCTTTTATCACAATATTCAAATATAGCTTAACCTGTGACTTTGAAGTCTAGATCAGAGATCTTCAGTGTTTTAGAAATTTGGACAACTGAGCTACCAGTAACAGATCAGCAAAGTGCAAGCTATTAAGCAAACATACATCCTATGGTATCAGTTTTCAAAAAGACGTTTCATAGAAAATAAATCGGGCTGGAAAGGGTTAAGACTCTTTATCGCGCATATCTCACAAGCATAGGACACTTCCAAGAGATTAAAATCGGTCAGTGTATCATCACGGAGCAGTTTTGTCAATCTGTTGAATCGAAACATAACCGATGCAAATCACGAGAAAAGCCGAGAGGCAAATGATACGTGTTGTTTCGCGAGTTTAAGAAGGTAATCCCAAGCGTAATCATTATGCTACCGCACGATAATATTAATTATTAAGATTTAATAAGTTTCTGGCAATGTTTTACTTGATTTATTCTCAGGGAGTTAACGCTACTACAATTAGTGTTGTAAACATGTCATCACTGTGGCATCAAAAAGATAGCGAGTTGAGTCCACTCCTCCATTTGTTACGTTAGGATCATAAGAAGCGGATACACATTAACGATCATTTATCAAAATACAAAGGCCATCCAGAAAGTGGCAGGCAATTGACATAACTAAATAATAACGAAAGTTATCAACAGAAAACTTTATTTACAAATTTACAGTACCTTACTCTATTTATCAACGTCATCGTCATTACTATCAAGGTATTTATTTATTGTCAGGTGGTAACGCAGATGCTGTACTCTTCATCGCTGAAGATCTGAACGGAGATGTTGCTGCCACTTTGAGGTCTTCACGACTGGGAAATCTTTTCCATCCAAAAAGTCATGTATGGTGTCCAAAGTGAAACACCAGTTTTTCTGAGTTCTTTTATCAATATTTGTTTTCAAAAATTGTTTTGAAAACGTTGTTTAAAGTCAGTCAACACATTTATAATATAATGTTGCAAATTTAAGGGATTTCGGTCCTAAGTCAGGACTAGTGTGCAACAAAAAACCATTGACTAAGGACCGCTATTCGGATTTGGAAATCCAACTACATGAGTGAATAATCTTAAATTTATAGCATTATATTATAAACAATTTGTTTTCCAATCATCCATAACGATAGATGTACTTCCATAGTGGTCTGTTTTGTACACACTGGTTCATCCTTGATTATTCCTAAATTTTGCGCCATTTCCTAACTGAAGGCTCCTTCGTTGCATTATCACTATACTTTTGTGTTATTTTCCTATAAAATTCGATTGGCCGAACATTTTATGCATAAAAAAACAGTAAGTTCTCTGCCGGTAGAAAAGTATAACATCGGTATTGAAAAACTGGTACCACGTGACAAGTATTTTGGAATAATGGAGATTGTGTTGAGAAATAGAGTAAGGTACTGTAATTTTGTGAGTTAATCTCATGTTGATATCTTTCGTTATCATTTAGTTATGCCAAATCGTTCCTTACTTTATGAACGATCCTCGTATCAGTGTCATTAACCCAAAATCCTGTATAACACTGACGGATTCAGATGGATAAAGCTGTACACTAAATGAAATATGTCTTACCTAATACGATCAGTCTGACAATAGCTTCAGGTTTAGGACGATTATTCACCAGGCAGCTGTATTCGCCACTATCATCGGCCGTAACTGGATGAAAGTGAAGAACGAAACTGTCAGGAATCAGAGTGATACGGTGTCTATGTTCCCACACGGTGGTGCTCTCTCCCATGTATTCCACCAGCTTCGTGTGTGATATCCATTGCAGCACGTGTACTAAGGAATGTTCTGTCACTCCAGGGCAAGCAAGAGATACATTTAAACCCGCCTCAGTGCGAACCGTCTGTACTGGCATTTCCGTCACATCTGCAAAAAGACATCAAAGTAGCATTAAAAACATAACAAGGGTTTAGAAAAACAGAGCACTTGGAATTAATCTAATAGTTGTTCAGGGTGTGTAGGACAAATTTCATAAAAAAATCACAAGAATCGATTTTTTTAATTTCATAAAATAATTTAAGTATACCGAAACATAAAAAAAGGTACAATTGACCACTAGGCGCCATGTTTATATGCCTTTAGTCACTGGAGCTACAGCAAAGCATTACAAGTGGAAGTGGAACTGGACAAGAAAAACTTCAATTCAACGATATCTAATTCGCATCATTAAAGAGAAAAAACGAAGACATGCAGAAGCTAAGCAGCAACACAGGAAGAAAAGGACAGAAAATGTAACAGCAGAGGACAGAAAAAGAAAAACTGGTGGTGCAACCTACCAACCTGATGGATTTTCATATGAGGCATGCTTTGCAATCTTTCCTTGTTTTCTGGCCATTGATATTTTCAGCATTTTTCTTCCTGTAAAACGCAGCTTGCACAGCAGTTTTTGTGTTATATAAATAAACTTTGTTGCACATGTTAACAGAAGTACAAGGAATAATAATTATCCTAGGATTTACTGCCGGATACATTTAAGCGTATGTTTTCAATTTTCAAAAACAAAAATTATATTTTTATGACCAAAAGGCACATTCATAACTTCAAAAATTATTTGAGCCTAAACTGAAGAAGACGCAGAGAAACCTAGGGCGATTTATAAAATTAGATGCATTGTGAACCTAGGGGTAAAGTGTTAGACCAACATTTTAATTTTTCGTTGAAAGGATTTTTTTTTTTTTGACGGGACAAAAACATTAACAAATTCAACTATAACCTCCAAACCATTAGAGCAAAGTGTATTAAATTTGCACAGTAACTTATTTGTATTATATTACAACGGTGGTATCAATTTTAAAAAAGAAATTTATTAGTTTGGAATTTCAAACTTTCAGTCATACATGTCCTTAAGCTATAAAGTCCTGTCAATGTCTGGTCTCTTTTTTATGAATATCTGCATTTTTTTGTAAACTGTTATGGGTTATTAATTACAAATGACAATGTTGCTAGAATATATTCACAAGCCAATGGTAAAATTCCAAGCATTTTGAAAAGTGGTTTGAGGGGAGTTGATCGTCTTGCCCCTGTCATTAATCTTATTACATAATTTTTTCACATCTACTGAATTTTCCCAAAATTTAATCTATAGGCCATGAATCAATGACAAAATGTATAATAAGCTGTTTTTAGTCTGCACTTATTTATAAACTAAATTAAAGGTCGGATTGCAAAGCATGCAGACCTCAGTTTGGGTAAGATATAATATGGTGTTTCCAATTCATGTTACGATCGGTCATAAGACCCAGGAATTAAATACCAAATATTGAATATTTTCAGCAAAGTTGCGAGAAAATATTTTTAAGAAACATGATGTGTTACATTTATATGATTTTCTCTAACATCACTATTTATGAATGGTATAAAAATATTTTTGTGAAGAGTATTTTTCTATAGGTTTCAATTCAGAGAAAACTTTGCAAGAATATCTCTATTGTAACTTTATATAGCGAAAATCAAGTGAATAGAAAATGGAGGCAATATTATGCTCGTTGTAAAATTCCATACTATTTCAACACAATTGCGAGAAACCACTGGACATCTAAAGGATTGAAGAATTTGAATAATTATTAATGGATATATCGGAAGTGGCTTATGATATAAAAGCTTATTTGGAATAAGCTGTGTGCTTTAAGGATATCTAGATTTTCATGCAGTAAATGTTTGTATATCGCTTTTCTCAAAAATGGTTCAAACGATTTTGTTTAAAATAACGTATGTTAAATGTATATATTACATTTTTTGGCAATAGCCTCTGGATCACTTTCCGGAACTGGCAAACCGTAAGAAATATACAAAAACGTACTACAAAAAAGCACATCCCATTAAAACACACAATTTATGTCCTATACATTTTTTTTGTACAGTTAATCGTTTTCGAGATATGCCGGCTTATTGGTTTCAATTTTAGCCATTTAAACGTTTCCGAAGCGCAAAGATATCTTTCTTCTCGTTTCTCGTTTGTTTGTTCCTGGCAAGCAAAGAGGTTGGAAATTTAATTGTTTCACATAGCGACAGGCTTTTAAAGGACGAGACTATCGCTCTAGCCGGTGCATTTTTTTCCCCTTCTACTTACAAGGAAGCTAGTAATAAGACTCATTCTGCTTATGTTTATCTTGATTAGCATGATGTATGCAACATGTTTTGAATAAAAAGTTTGTTTACCGAACAGCAGAGGACATCATGTGTAAGGAACACATTAGATTTTTTCCCTTCTACTTATAAGGAACCCAATAATAAGGTAAATTTCTGGTAAAGTTTATCTCGATTATCATGAATTAGATAAAAGAATAAGCTGTTTAACAATAATTTGTTACAGAGATGTGGAGAAAGTCGTGTGAATGGAACACATCAGATTTTTTAATTCAGGGGGGCTCAAAATATTATTTCCGGTGAAATCCTGGCAGACAGATTTTGGGTGGAAATAACATTTTCTCTGTCTAGTATGTGCACTGTAACTAGTCGAAATTGATCTAGGTGATATGTAATTTGTATTCATCTTGTGTACGTTTTTATTGCTTTCTCTACACGTACTATGTACATAGTGTATAGAGAAGATGCACCCAAAAATTCGATACCGGGGTTTCACCGGAAATACATGTTTTAGGCCCCCCTGAGTCCAAACAGAGCATTTTTGGATAAAGGTCCTGTGTGTCTGTCTGACTGTATTTGACTGTTTGTGTGTCGGTGGACAGCATAGCTCAAAAACTAAAAGACTGTTAAATACCAAACTTGGTATTTAAGTTTGGTATCTTCCAAGGATGCGACAGGAAGATTTTCAAGAAAATCCCTCCACCCCCAACTACCCTTTACATGGAATTTTTTCGATTTTTTTTTCAAAAATGGCTGTAAGGATTTTGATTAAAATATCGTATACCTCACAAATAAAATGTATATCTTGAATTTTCTGACAATAGCCTCTAAAGACTAAACCGTACGAGATGGACAACATTTTACCATACAAAAAATGTAGTGCACGTTAGAACAAACAGTTTATGCTATATACATTTTTAGTGGGGTTAATCTTTTTTGAGATATTGCTTGTTTTTGGTTTCAGCTTTGAAAAAGGTATACTTTTCTCATACAGGAATTTGTCAACTCGTGTCCATACAAACAAAGGAACTTCAGTCCCATAGCCACCAGCTTTGACTACCAATTTAACCCATGGTACTCCCTTATTTAGCTTCTACTTACAAGGAAACAAGTAGTAAGACTATTTCTGCTAATTTCTTCTCGATTACCATGAAGTAAATAGAAGCATAAGCGTTTTAGCAATAATTTGTTGTAGAGATGTAGAGAAAGTCATGTGAATGGACAACATCAGCTTTTTTTAAAGTTAGTGTGAAATAGGAAATGACTTAGTTAAAACAATTCCAGCTATTTTTAAAAGACAGCATATTTTTCAATTCTCTCAAAAATTTAACATCATACATCTTTAATTTCAATGTTCATAAAAAAACAACACTCCAGTGTTCACTGTGCAGGATAGCTCAGGCAGTTTTGTATGTAACCCCTCATTTGGAAGGTCGTGGGTTCAATTCCCGTGGCCTGCCTACCTGACACATTGGTATTTACGAGGGCTTCCCCGGGTAGCCAGGCGAATGCCGGACCAGTTTCTTTGATCCTAAGTATCCTGTTCCTCCATGTCGTTTTTACTGTCAATTCATTCATCCTTCATCCCATTGGCTTCTTTCGGTGTTGTAAGTGTCGGTGATGGTGCTCGATGCGGCGTGGTAAGGGCAAAGAATGTTCATAGTAACTCTCTCCGGCTCCCGACTTTGGCTGTTTGTTAGGATGGGGACCGCTCCTTCTGGGGGGCTTTGGACCTTATGTTGGGGGGCGGCAGTAGAGGCCATTATTTAATGATTATTGGAAGACTTCCTTATAGGGGTCATGAAAATCCAATATCAATAGCAGGTGCAAGACTTCTGCGATAAAATGTTCAAAAGAATGATACGAAGAAAAATGCTTCTGAAACAAAAAGTATTATTTCGGTCTACCTGTCCGACTCTGCTTCAATGTAGAAGTATAAGGGAATCTCATTGCTGTGCCGTTGCGCATGGCTCCGGCCGCCCGGTGTATATTCTCACCTCATCCCTCTCTCCCTCCCGGGGTTACACCTCGTGGGGGCGAACGTGCAAAGACCTCAGGTTCGATGCTGAATCCCCTCTGGCTGTATCCAATCCTATCCTGTCCTGTCCCACTCCTATGTAATATACAGCATCTGCTTTTATAATTATAGAAAACACATTATAATATTTGGCGACTAGAGAATCTACTACTTTTCATCTAAAATATGTAACAAATGCTTCTAATGAATAGCAACGGATTTGCCTTCTTTCAAACAAAAATGAAATTATTTATAATAACTTGGGTGATTATACAGTAATTCCCGTAACATTGTCCTTCGGGCCAGCTCACACATTACGTAAGTTCTTAGTTTGCTGGGAGCATGATTTCATATATACACTCGTGGATTCATTTTCAGAGAATGGCAACTGCCAGAAGCTTCGAGTTACAGCTACACCGCACTGATTACAGAAATCATTTGTGGCACAGGATATGACATTTTGCCTTGCAGCGGCCGACTTTGTCAGCACTGAACTAAAATGTCCATACGCCAAAGCCACACCTTTGTGCTGGAGGGATTGGATAGATTGGCAAAGGGTAACAAACGCATCAAAAACTCGTCCAGAGCTGGACTGATTCGAAACAGCATCAAGATTATCAAACTCTGTTTTCTCCATCTCACCACCAAACACGTTCACTTCTCGCTCTGCCTAGTGTTAACCAACATCTCACTGAAATATAAGTTTATTCCACATATAACGTCATGCGACTCTTACTGAGAACAATTTCACAAGGTATTAGCTCATAATTTACGATTCTCAAAGGCAAGTCAAAAAGTAAGCATCTGTAAAATTTGGAAAACCCATAATATTTAAGAACTCTTATTGAACTCTATACAGCTACTCAAAAATAGTGAAATATCTGCCATGTATAAATTTTCCAGCTTGTATGGTTATTTAAATAACTTTTTATTGTCTAAATTTATTACTCTAGTAAAAATAAAGCACGTGATGCGTTTTAAAGAATATCCAAAAACAAAAGTTCAGTTTTACAATAAATGATTTAACAAATAGATGTCATATTATAATTATGTATTGATCCTATTTAGTATAGAAAGAGTATTAGTTTTGATACTCTCCAAAACCCATGATTCTTAAAACTTAATAATTTGTTTATCAAATCTGGAGTAATATTTGGAAAAAGCAATATAAACATTTCACTTAATGTGCTTTTGAGAGGCAGTACAAAAAGCTTTAAATAAATTAGTAACAAATTGCTACGTGTGGGATATTGAGTCTGGAATAGTGTTGGGGAAGTTTTTGAGAAAACAAGTTTAAAGGTAGGTAACACCTATTAATAAGCACCTACCCGCTCTCTGTGGTGTAATGGTTACCATGCTAACTTCATATGCCGAAGGTCGCGGGTTCAAACCCGGCGGAGGACAATGGATTTTTTGGGCGTAAAAGTCCTTAGCATGGGTTCCTTCGGAGGGAAAGTACAACCGTTGGTATCATGTTGTAGATTTATGACACGTAAAGGAACTTGGTAAAGAGACTTCTGAGCAAAGTTAAGTGCTCTTTCACGCCAGATATTGAATGGCACGCTGAGAACCACAGCAGTTAAAGAGCGTCAATAAATAAAACGACAATTCCTTCCTTCTTTTTACCCAATTTCTTCAGATAATTGATGGATAAAGTTCGCTAAGTAGTAAAAGGTATATATTTTCTGTTTAGAATTCCTATCATTTTTTTTTTCAAATTTCACAAATGCATTACCTTAATTTTGTAAGTGAATAAATAGTGAGGATTAAGTTACGACGAGATAAAGCAAACGGTTGGTTTTGTTTCTCTGGTTCGGCATTTGCTGATGACAACCAAGTGCTATGTATTTTCGATTTATTATATCTAATTTCAGGTTTCCATTTTTAGTGGTGTAGAATTGTATTCGCTGCAATTTAAAATTTTTATGTAATACTTAACGCCCTTTTTATTCCATAGGCTACACAGTCGATGATACTGATGACATGGAATGAAGATGGAGCACCGGTGGAATGCGGGGGAAACATAAGAACCTGAACAAAATCCACCAAAAATTTCACATTAAGTCGCCCGAGAGCGAACTTTGGTGACAGTCAAGTGATCTAACCACTAGGCCACGGCTCGGCCTGCATCGGCACTAATTAACAATTTCAGCAATTAGTAACTGATAAGATAATTCCATCTTCCTCTCATACTAAATTTTACCACCAAGGTGAAGGAATGTAACATTTTTGCAGTCACTGTCAATCTTAACATATGAGAGAATCATATTCACTTATGAAGACAATGGGACCATCAAACCCTCGCACAACAGCTCATGCGCAGTAATCCCATGCTTTGAAATCATTTCTGTACCATATTTTGGAACGGAGGTAGTATACTTTTGAGCTATCTGCATGAATGCAGCAGTGTATCTGTGCTGCACCACAAATATGGTTGAAAACCAAAACTTGACTACCGACCAGCCGAGAGTGTCGAGTCATGCCACAAAGAAGTGGTTATCTATTTTACGACGACTATAGAACTAAATTCTCCTATCAGACTAAGATATAGCGAAGAATTTAATTTGATTTTCATTTGTTCCAGTTAGGTGGAAGACAATGATCAGCCAAGAAAAGACAGCGTTTTAAGTGGCGCACAATTGCAAGGAAAAGTTATTTCAGTGAAGATAAGATGACTTCCTTAGACAAACAAGCTGACCTAGCTCGTTTCGTCCTTACACTAAGTCCACATTGCCTCCCCTTAAAGCGTCAGTCCAATATTTGACTCAGAATAGCTTGGGATAATTACAGCCTGTTCTCGTTGCAAACAGTTCCTTTGATAACATGGCTTGGACCCCTCATCCCATAGAACGGGAAGATTCTCTTGAGAACTTGGACTTCAAGGGACGGTCCGGCATAACAATCGCAAACAACATATCGGAAGCAGCATATTATCTTCAAACATATTAACCTCCAAAAACATTGCTCCGTTGATGAGCTCAGCTCTAAAGAAAATTCTAATTGAATCATAAGTCAAGCTTGTTATATCCAAAAACGAGATTTACAAATTTCTTGCTTAGACAGCTTATACTGTGCGTAAACATCTCCTAAGTCACAGTATAATAATATTGGGAAATGAAATGTGTTTATTTGATTATTTATGAATAAAGCTTTTGCATATAGGACAGTCCATTAGAGAGGACTAATATGCCTCATACTATCACAAAAAAAAGGCTTATCCATTAGGAGGTAAATTAATACAAAATAAACATAAAATTACTACCAGTTATATGTCGAATTTTATTTGGAGCTTCTTGCTTGGCCAATAACTGATATAATAATGCGATGGTGGAAAAATAGGTTTGTTATTTCTTACTTGATAAGTGAAGAAGGGCGACGATGAGGAAATCCTTAAGTATTTTTATAGTGCTTAACGCCCGCTTTTACTACATAACACCGCAGGAGAACCCAGGGAAAATCCGCTCCTGTGCCTCTTTGTCCACCGCAAGTCCCACACGTGGCCGCTTGGGATCTAGCCCGGGCCACCTAGGTGAGAGGCGCATGGTCTAACCACCCGGCCACGGCGCGGCTTCTTTAAGCATGTAAGGCTTATGTCAACTAAGGGGAAAACGGTCCAGATATATTTTATGTAAAATAATTAAATATAGCTAGAGCATTTAATAATATTGGCAAGCATTCACTTAAGTATTAAAATAATTAAGCGTATTTGATGCGTGGTGCTTTTCTTGTTTGTTTCTGTAGAAACTTCCTTTTTGCACTTTTTAAAAAATAGTATTGCCACGCTACAACCTTCACTGTATATCTGAGTCGAACTTTTGAAAATAGATTTACCAACGCCTTCTGTGATTTTCTTCATTCTTCTATCCGTTAACTCTGTATCTCCATTTGGTACTCATTATTGTATTCTATTTGTGTAGTTCACAAATTAAATTTCTATACAAAAATTCCTGAATAAAATAATTAAATTAAATTAAGAAATTGACAGCTTGGGCGGCTATTTATTTATATAGGATCTATCATAATAGGGCAAACCGAAACTGCTGGAATTAAACGATAATGGAAGGAAAAGATCTGACATCTTCAATTCGTATGACTTTCTCGATCTGTTCGGAAAAGGAAACTATTCTTGCAAAAGATTCCTTTTAATGTACATACATCATGCTGACTGAGATAAACATTAACAGGAATTGTCTTCGTGAATGCATTTGGCAAAAGCGATAGTCAGATCTTTTAAAAGCTGGTGGCTATGTGAAAATTTTAAGTTTGGTTCTCTATACATGACCAGAAGTAAAATAAAAGAGAGATGAAGCAGATGAGGGCTTCCCTTTTGAGAAAGGTTTTAAGTATATTAAAATTGGAAGTACTAACATGAAATATCTCGTAAACGGTTAACTCTACTATATGACGTAAGTTGTGGGTTTTAACGAGCTCTACATTATTTCTGTAGTTAATCTACCTCTTACGATTTACTAATTACGAAATATTGGGCCAGAATGAGGTGTTCATAGGCTATTCCAGGAAATTCAAATTAAATATATTATTTACCATGTAAATGTATTTAACATAAGGTATTTTAATCAAAATTGTTTCAATCATTTTTGGGAGAATCAAAATTTTCGAAAATTTTGGGGTGGAAATGGTAGTTTAGGGTAGGAGTTTTCTTGAAAACCTTTTTGTAGCATCCTTGGGAGATGCTAAACTTAAATAACAAGTTTGGTGTTTTGGATTTTCCATTTTAAGTTATGCTACCCATAGTCGCACACAACACATAGGGATTGTTTTCTAAAAATGATTTAAATGCAGTAAATGTCCTTAAAACATACATTTCCGGTGAAGTGACGGTATCAATTCTTTGGGTGTGATACAGTACCTTTTATACCTATTATGCACACTGCACATCTGTGCTAGAGAAAGTAAAAGGTTCCAGCAAACATGGACCCGAAACAGGCCGTGGGGGAGATTTATTATTGCGATGTGTGGTTATAAGCCGCCACTGATTTCATTAAGGAATATCGTCCTAATTAGTACAAATGAATCTAAAGTAGTTATGCAAGTACACAGAGCACAAATAGTATTAGACATTGAATTTCTGATTGTCTATAGGGAATTTATAAGCCGTGTCTTCCGATATCCGCTGGCCCCTCCATCACTAATTGGGGAAGGAGGAGGGGTTGTAGCTTACTGTTGTAGTACACGTTACCTAATCTCGCTACCAACTGAGTAACCTTTTAGCGAATGAGTTGACAAACCCAGCATAGGTATGCTCTATTGGTTTGATATAGAACACTCACCTGCAAGGTGACAGTATCAGCCAATAAACTAAAAACATGACTTAATAAAGTACCCTACAAACGGCAAGGAATGCGGTGTAAGGAACAAGACAGTCACGGTTTCTTTCTGTGCCTTGTGTACATGCACTGCATATCCGCATATGCTCTTCATTTCTGTATGGTTCTGTTTGTACTATGTAGAGTTCAGCACACCTGACACTATTCCCACAAGTGATCCGACTGCTTCCACTATATAATGTACGCATTAGCTGTTGTGTATGGTTTGATTACAACTTCATTTGTTGGCAATGTTAAGTTTTGTAAACAAGAGCACATCGCCACCCGCCTATAAGTGCACAACTGAGGACAACATTAACACGAGTTCACAATAATAAATCTCGCACACAGCTTGCTAGTGAATCCATCACTGAAACATTTTACTTTCTCTAGCACCGTATATAGTAGATAGAGATACCACTTTATTCCGACCAAAAATTTGATATATATGTATGTATGTATGTATGTATGTATTTTCAGGAAAATTCCCTCCTCGCAAACTACCCTCAACTGGAACATTTTTCCAAAATGTTTGATTTTCTAAAAATGCCTCTAACGATTTTGATTAAAAGGTCATTTAATAAAGATATTTACATGGAAAATTAAATTTATAACCTACATTTATTGGGAATATTCCCTGAAAAGTCTGAATGACCTTTGCATAACTTGTAAACTATAAGAGGTAAAACATTCCTGTATAAAATAAAATGTAGATCTCGTTAAAACCCATAATTTATGCATTTTTGCAGAGCTAAACCATTTCCGAAATAGTCGCTGTTATTGGGTTCAAAGAGAACTGAATAAACAAAAATTACGTAACGACAGCTTCTAAGAATTGTAATGCACACATTTCGCTTCTATAATTGTAAGGAACTAAGTAATATGATCATTTTTGGCAGTTTTTCTCGATCAGCCCGATCAGATAAAATAATAATATTTTGTAGCAATAACTTGCGAAACAGATAGAGAAAGTCATGTGAATGGAAACCCAAAGATGTTTTTTCTTCTGTTGTGTACTTCAACCGCTTTGTTTTGCACTATTAGTTATGATACATTCTGTATATAGAAAGTTGTGAATACTTTCCATAGCGTAGATAATTTTACAATAAATGTGGTAGCTATGCCTAAAACTAAGTCTGAACTGTTATTTTATGACGCCAGAAACGCTGTAGAGTATTGTATTACTAGGGAATGTTCGACAGGTCTATTCTTTTGACAGCTGTGTTTTTGAACTTCTCTTTCCGAACCTCTGTAAGTCTGTGTACTGAGATGGCATGATTATCAAAGTAGGATGACACGGTTTTTAAACGTTTCGATAGATTCAGCAATAATAATCATTATCATAATCGTGGTGTAACGCGGCTTAAGCTAAATCCCCAATAAGCCTCAATACCAGTATCTCAGGTCATAAGAATAATTCAAGGAAATTAATTTGTTATCATAACATAAAATAAAATAGTAATTAATATAAATAGAGCAGAGTAGAAAGGGATCGAGTTAAGTGTATATAATCGGTTATATTAATACGCGTACATAAGGAATTTTATATAATAGTGTAACACTGTAATTAATATACAGTTTAGTTAATGCTGGATACCAGTAAAGTAGTTTATAGTGTAGTATAGTAAGCAACTGGATATCAGTTGCAAACTGGCTGGGTTTCCAGTAATATTTTTGTTTTAGTGTAGTTTGTTTTTTATATTTTATGTCAATTCAATACACCTTAACCCTTTTCTATATTCTAAATCTTTACTTCTTGATTTTAATTTTAATTTTCGTTGTAGTTTAGTCAACTAAATTAAATACTAGATACACTTTGTAATGACTTTTTTGGGGGGGGGGATATATTTAAAGTTTGAATATATTCCGTGTAGTTACCTGTGTACCAAGTCAGCATACTCGGATTTTATTTATTTATAGATTCATTACCATAAGAAAAGGGAAGTCGTGGACTGAATAAGAGGCAAATCTAATGCATTTTATTCCTCTTCCTCTCGCTCTAACTTCTTCCATATTTTGAGGTAATTACGCACCGGAATGGAGTGTCTATAATAGCGTTGGGTTTTGAGTATTTTGGGGGGAATTCCGCACCAGAAAACTTTGGAACCTGCCTAAAAAGATGAAATTGTCATCCAGAATGAGGTACAATTTCATGCTGAAAACACATCGAAAACTAAATTAACCATGTCTCAGGTTTTTCTCCCTTAGGGTTCGTGTAGTCCAAAAAAAAAGCTGTAACGGCTGACTATAGGTCGGTCGGTCGGTCTGTCTGTCTGTCCGTCATTCAACGATCAGTTGCCTGGTAGTAGGCCAGGCCGTTTTAATAAACTTTGCCCGTACCGAGGTCACAAGTGTTGTGCGCTAAACCACACAAATGATAATTTACAACCAAAAGTTAATATAACAAAGTTAATATCGCCGTAGATACAATGTTTAATTTTTACCCAGGGACGGGTGGTGCCAAGAAAAAGGCTTAAGAGATAAAATTGTTCATTTTTGTAAGTTCTTGAATTCAATATTTTTAAACACCGATTAACTGAAACTGAAGGTAGTATTTAAGGAGACAAGGTAGTCTGAACAACGAAAATTACACCATAAGCGAGTTTAATTACCACTGCTCTTAAAGCAATCAATTGTTTTTATAGAAATTTGTATGCACTATTCTGTGTGTCATGACAATTGCTGCATTAATAGCTTATGTGGTTGAGTCTATAAAAAGAATTTCAATGAGCAGAAAAGTAAATATCTTAAAACATGCGGTATTCATTCTCTGATACTCCTTGAACTGCATAATCAAACTTTTGCATGCTTGTTCTTAGTGTAATCAGATATCATCTAAATCATAATTATTTAGCTATGATATAATTTTAGTAGAAATTAAAAAAAAATTCAAAATAGTAAAGATGTGGAAAATCGGCAATGTAGTTTTCCAGCTCTCATAATTTCTGAGAAATAGGTACAATCATGGAAAATATGATTGAGCGCACTCAGAGCAGAATATTTCAGTCCCACTTCGTATCGCAGCGAGGATTACACTGGTCGCTATTTCCAATATGCAGCTAGACTTGCCTGACAGTGTCTGCGACATACGTCATCGCCTGTCGAACACATTAACAGGCTGTGTCTTGCATTTGTGTTGGTTCCTGACAAAGAATTCGACTACAAGCGCCTAGCTACCCATTCTTCGTTAGCCAATTAGTAAACAAACCCAAAAGTGTTTCTAGCTGATGCTATCCTCATTGGTAGTTATACATATAGATGGAGCAACCAATTCCCAATCAATTGAATCCACCAATGAGCTGGTTCAGAAGCAATGAAGAACCCTGAATTCGATAAATGAATCACGTTATCATAAGAATCATGACTAGTATTATAAATGCGTTAGCAGCAAAATTTATGCCCACACAAATATAGCTCAGAGATAATACATGCGCTTTGAAAATTACCGAACCTATGTTCAAACCTCTGCAACAGCATAAAATGTTTCTTCCCCATTTACGTTGTTTCTTCTATCATATTTTCTATTTCACATTCTTAATTTATACTAACACAGAGTTTCCGCTATATTAGTTACAATTTGAGTATTAGATAATATGCAGATATATTATATATAACGGCCTAAGTTTACAACTACTGGTGATAAGCTTGATTCCTTTGTCGTTATTGTGTTTCTTTCTATGTTGGTCAAATGTAAGTGTTAACTGAAGTCCACAAAATTGACAGGTTGGCATTTACTATACGAGAACTTCCTTTGGTGCGAAGTAGTTTTCTCCGACGAAGCTACGTTCTACTGCAGATGTAAATTCGACTGTGTTTGTTAGTGCCACTCGTGCAAGGAGTGTTTTTTATAGTAGGTGAAAAACTTTCAAAAACACCATGCTGTGTGGGAGTTGGATTTTCACCAACTAAAAAGCGCTACTTCTCGTCATGTTTAATTATGTCTCTTGGAAATGCTGGAGTCATTACTTCAAGAGACGATATCATGGTGTTCATTTTCCCTGTTTAATTACTTCGGTTTGTGTTATCTGAATTTTGATTTAACATCATTATTTTGCCATTCTCATGTTTCTCCTGCTGAATTTCCTTGGTAAACATTGCAATAACTGCAAGGAGTGGTCGAACGAGCGTTACTGCTTGGGCATGGATATCTCGGGATGGTGCAGGAATTCTTGAATTTGATCATGGAAAGCTGAATGGGGAAACCTATTCTGAAATTCTAGAAAATGTTCTCCTTCCATCAGCCCAAGAGCGTTATCCTGAAGGTATTATTAAATTCCAACAGAATAATCATTCGGTCCACAAGACGGCCAAAGCTCAAAAGTGGTTTCCGGAGCACACGAATGTCTTAGAGCAGATACTATCCAAGGTCAGCAGATCGCAACCAATTGAACATGTTTGGGCGAAAATAAAGCAGAAGCTTTTTCGAAGTCCAGATTGAATATTGCTACACAACTCTGGTGTGCCATGACAGACACTTGGGATTCACTAGCAGAAGACATTAATTAATTTCAAACGCTGGTGTATTCTATGTCCCGAAGATTAAGGGTGGTGTTAGCAAAGTACCACACAAAGTATTAGAATGTTTTCCTTTGGTTGCATTTAAAAGCAACCGAGATCAGGTTGCAGCGTTTTTCTTTGTTTTCTAGTTTACGAGAACAGTAAATAAAAGATTTCAGATTTCAAAGAGTGAATGATTTATATAACGTAATCTATATCGGTTGTAAAGAGTACTAATATGAAATTAAACAAAATAATAATAAAAAATCTATGCGGGTTACCGGGCTCGAACCTACACAAGAGAACATTCTGAATTTCAAACGGAACACCTTAGAACCGAACCATTTCTGCTCTGAGTATTGTTTTCCCTGTTTATAAAGAACTGTAGCGGACAGCGCATCTATCAAAGTTTTGCTTATTTTTTAGTGTTTCTGTGCAAGTTAGCGAAAAACAGTTGTTATTAGCAGTTATATTATTTGTTCTCTGGTTCATATTTTATGTTATAAAGCAATAAACTACGTCTTACCTCGCAGTATAAACGCATGTTTTGTAGCATAGCACACGTGCACCTGTAAATCCAGCTTGTGTAGCTTCGTGTGCTTCCGTGAGGCCGAAGCGATACTTTGAAAGGTTACAGCGCTCAATCATTTTTCAATGACTGTACATAAATATCCAAAATGCTGTTTTGAGAAAACTGAATTTAAAGATACAAATGTTCTAAAAAGTGGCATTGCATAACAGCTTTAAGGAAATGCGGACTAGTATTTAAATTATGTTTAAATTAATTAAAACCTTAAGCCCCCAAAAGCATACATTTTCTGAAACTAGAAATAGAGATTTTATTAGTGTCTAGAACAAAAAATGTTATTTTTTACCATTTCAAAATACCTTGTCCGCTTAAAATAATTACACTATATTAGAGGAGTTTTAGGATTCCTCATATGATAATGTGGGTCTATTCGAAGAAGGTGGACTGTAATTCGGAACATCCTGTGAAACTACCACTATTTTCGTAAGTTATCGCATGGGTTTGAACCTGCAACGATCGAAGCCAAACACATTCTTGGCTTTAAGCTCGTAGTCAATTCTAGGCGATAGTTGAATACCCATGTGCCCCAAAGTCTCGGAGGGTTTGAAGCGCAGACCCATTGACTGTAGCTATTGTGGCTGGCATAATGCCAGCGACGGCTTTTCTATTGCATAGCTAAAATATTACATTCCTCCAGAATATTTAATTACTTGTCAGTTCCAACGCAAGAAAATAATAACTGGGTTGGGAAGTTGAAACTTGGGAAGAAATTGCAATGGGTAAATTCGATAAGGGAGTGAGGATAGAAAATACTTCAGAAAACCGAAAACAAGAAAGAGGAAGAGAAAAGGAGGCAAGAGGAGAAAGGCAAAGAGTTCAGAGCAAAAGAGACCAATGCGATTTTCATTTGCTGAAGTAAGGGACGGGGAGCAAACGCATAAATGTAGAAATTCGAAGTCGTATATCTTTCCCGACGTGAATATACCTAACGCAGTAACTTTTCAACTGAATACACGCCAAAAACCCCACAGTAAAAATATTTTGTGCCAAACATAAACGTACTTGTATCTTTTCTCATGTTCTTTCAGCTATTATTATTCTGCTCAATGGGACAAGTTCTGATTAAATTAAGGTTAAACGTGTAAGTATTTTGAGCAAAAATGCATTTACTCTAACGATTCAGAGAATACAATTAAATGGTCAAAAGCAACAATTTTAAAGATGTTTGATAAACAAAATATTTTAGTTATTAATTATTTTTAAACGTCTATTTAAGAAATTAATGCTTTGAATAGTTATGAAAAATATTCCGAGAATCTATGGAACTAACATTAAATTCACAGCAATTATCCTGTGTGTTCTCAGTACAGGTTTTCACTTTACATCTTTACATATTAAAAGAATTGTTTGTTTACACAGTCAGGAAAACAAACTGCTACTCATAGCAATCATTGTGAAAGATGCAGAGCTGAAGTGTTTTAACATTTTAATATTAAGCCGTGGGGAGTGTTCTTTGTGACTCCAATAATTGTCATTCATTTTACCCCACCTTTAACTGTGTGGTTCTATTGGCAGCGTTTCTCTTTATAACATATTGCCTATTGGCAAAGATATTGACTCGTATACTGTTTGATCGTTGGGTTTCATTTTATTCATTAGATCA
Source organism: Hymenopus coronatus (assembly GCA_030762935.1). Lineage (NCBI taxonomy): Eukaryota > Metazoa > Arthropoda > Insecta > Mantodea > Hymenopodidae > Hymenopus > Hymenopus coronatus. The sequence continues at coordinate 40,874,128 of CM060900.1, forward strand.
GGCAAATACATTGAAACTCTCGTTCATACTTCCAGACTGGGAAGGATAGGAAAAAATCTGGGCTAGAGGAAAATAAGTACCCGCTAAACGGGAATTGAACTCGGTACCCCCTGTAAAATAGACAGGTTCTCTACCAACTGCGTTAGACCATAAAGTTTCTAATCTTATACGATATTACTCTCTAGAAAAGTGTTCCGTTTGTTCGTGGTCTTCTTACCATGATAGTTTGGTTTTCACGATTCTCTAAATATCCCTTCCCTCTAACTATTAAATTGTATTTGAAAATGTTTAGTCATCAAGATCACTTTTATTTCGTACATCTGCTTTAAGTGTTTAGGTTACAATATTTATATAAAATTCTAGATATTTAAGCAAAGCCCCACATTTAGAGGATAAAACCTTATTACTGTCTTATTTTCTTCACTTTTTCTCTAAGTATTTACAATATATTAAGCTCAAATGTATTCTATTTCTTTATGGCATAGTAAAAAGAAATAGAAGAGAAGATACAGTAAGAGAGGAAAGGCAAGGAATTCAGAGCGAAACAGATCAATGAGATTTTTATTTTCTTAAGTAAGGGAGGGGAAATGAACGCATATATGTATAATTTCAAAGTGTTTGTATGTAGGGATGCAACAGATTTTACTAATTTTGTTAATGGATATTGGAAATGAAATTTTTCCTACAATTAGGCTAAAATCTAAAATTGATTTTCTATTGCAAGTAGTTGTATAAACCTTCAGTTGTCCATAGAGAATCGACATTTAGCTGTCCTCCCCTTGCCTCGGGCTTTACAGTCAGTAAAAGATCGTGCAATACACATATTTTGTACCATAGAATATTATAAAACTACATTTACACTCACTTAAAATGTTCCACGCGTTTCGTTTTCGTTTAAACATAACTAAAATTTCCCAGAATTATCTACTATAATATTACAAAGAACAATATTCTCACACGAATAGCAATTAAATATATATATACACACTTTTATGAGACACTGATTAATTTCAGAGATTAGCAATTCCAACTTTTAAAAATAATTGTAATAATTTAGTAATGAAGATATGAAATAGCACTGTTAAAAGTTACTGTGTGCAGTTATATTAAAAAATGTCAACCAATTTTCTCAAATTTCGAAGCCTGTGGAATATTTTGGCTATGCAATATATTTAGAAAGCTAATATTATAAAATAATTTACTTCTTGCAATGTATTCATTCAAGATAAATGAAATCTGATACTCTTATTAGCATAGCAGCAATGCAATCGAGTAAAAGTTTCAGAAAATATATACCGAAATACAGAAATTCGAATTTTCATATCCAGCATGTCTTAACCCATGAACGGTAACGTGCTTTAACAGTTCAGCACTGGGTAGGTATAGTATCAAATAACTCGATTCGTGGATTTACCGACATCTAGATAATTGTTCGTTCTAATGAAGGAAATTAGAGCACTTTAAGGTGGATTTCAGTCTGTGTTTGTAGCATGCCGGGAATAGCAATACAAATACATTTGTAGGAAAGGAATAACTCACACTCGTATGATTATAATCGTATTTCTTGAAAAACCACTGTAATCGCGGATAAATAAACGTACAGTGTGTTAGGAATATAGATACAAATATTTTGATTATTGGTACCATAATATGTATCCCCCTCAGTGTATTAGTTGATGTTGCTCTTCATGTAACAGCTTTGGCAAAAATACATCGCATACTAAACATCATTTTTCAGCTCCATCTGAACAACGCCTGTCCATGTAGACTATCCGCTTTGATTTCACCTGTTCACAGTACCTGATGTTGGTGGAGGCGGGTGACAAATTTGCAGAAAGCATTCTTACTCACTAATTAAAATAAGCAAACGATATATTGGAAATGCAAGCATAAACATTAAGTCACCAATTTAACAAATTTAAACTTCCATTCTTATTTATTTCTCTAGGAAAAGTTTCAGATAACTCAAATATTTAATATTTTGGTACGTCAAAAACCTGGCGTTACTCAATATACTTTTGAGCTAAGCATCCTTACCATTCGTTATTCCCAGGCCTGCCCATTCTGCTTTAATTCCCCCAACATGCATGGCCTGTAAGTGCCACGTTTATTTGGAGGTGCTAACCAACCTAAAAGCACTACTTTTTATAACTAAACTTATTTGTCTGTAAATGAAGCAACTGTTGAATGTCTTCAACACACTGCTTTCAATTGCCAATATAAATATCTGCACTTATTACCCGTAACAGCCTTTTTACATGTGCATGAGAGAGAGAGAGGGATAGGGAGGGAGGGAGGGAGAGAGCGAGCATACGAAACTATCGCAATAACTACGAAAACGTACTAAATTGGCATAAGCGACACATTTATTTTCTTATGAAAGGCGTTATCGGGTGCTTTGACTGTTGCTAAATGATTTTTATTTCATCGCAGTTTATGTTTTCATTGCGATTCGTGCTTAATATCCTAAATACGTTGTCACCACATTGTCATTAATTGAGTAATATGCCATGTTTAATTAAAATATTACAGAACTGTGTACATTTTAATCTGCCTTTCCTGCTGTTCATTTTTAATTAAACTCTGAAAGAAACCCTTTTTATTGCGGCATGTTATCCTTTAGGGTACTCTTTTTACTTTTCCGACCACCTATGTACAATGTAACTAGGTAGAGAAAGTAATGTATTTTATCCAAAAATTCAATACCGCCATTTCACCTGAAATACGTATTTTGAGGATTCCTGGATCCAAAAGAGCATATCAGTGTGTGTGTGTGTGTGTGTGTGTGTGTGTGTGTGTGTGTGTGTGTGTGTGTGGACTGCGTAACTTTAAAACGAAAAATCGGTTAAATACTAAACTTGTCATTAAAGCTCAGTATCTCCTAAGAAGGTCACACAAAGATTTTCACGAAAATCAACCCCCCCCCAACTACCGCTTACATAAACATTTTTCCTAAATTTGTATTTTCTCAAAAATGGCTCTAACAATTTTGATTAAAACTGTTTAGATATTTTTGTCTCTTACGAAACGATATTTTCATGAAAAATAAAACGTATATCTTGAATTTACTGGGAATAGCCTCTGAAGACCTCTTTATTCCTGGAGACTTTTATATAACTGGTAAACCGTAAGAGAAGCCACATGTTAGTACTAAAAATATATACTTAGATCTCTTTAAAACACAAAATTTATATCGTAACTTTTTTGTAGAGCTAGCGTTTCCGAGATATTCCTTGTTATTGTTTTCAATTTTAAACTACTTAAACTTTTCTCAAACGGGAAGTCATCTTTCTATCACATATGTAAAGAGAAAAGAAGTGCAATTGTATTACATGGCTAACAGCTTTTAAAATATATAACTACAGCTTTAACCTTGTGTAGTCTTATTTCCTTTCTGCTTACAAGCAACCAAGTAAAAAGACAATTTCTGCTAATGTGAATGGAAGACTTCAAATTTTTTAGATAAAATTTTCATTAAAATTGTGCCATTTTTTAAAACCACACCAACATTGTTAAAAGCTACATTTTGTTTCTCGGAATTTGTTTAAATAATTAGTTTTCTTATACGTTTAGGAAAACTATAGTTGTAAACCGATAAGGAAAAGATGCTTATCTGCTCCTTGCCACAAAGGGAATCACGGAACAAAATGCGGACATTGTTCTAGAACCAGTGAAAGACGACGATATCGTAGCGATTACCGAAGTTTCTTGCAGGGATTAGACAACTTCTATGGATGCTGCACTACAGCATGCTTCTATAAAATATATACAGGAGCAGAAAAATGCACAGTTCCGATGAATATTGCACCCTAAGGTAAAAAACCTGATACATTCCATTCACATGACTTTCTCTACCTTTTCTGCCAATTATTTTTATTAAAGCTTATTTGTATATCTACTTGCTGCTGATCCAAACAAACATTAGCAGAAATTACCTTACTACCTAGGTCCTTGTAAGTAGAACGGAATTAAGGGAATACACAAGGCCAAACAGACAGTCAAATACTTTAAAACTAATTTCTATGCGATTGAAATTCGGGTCTATTTGCATGGCTAGAAGTGAAATAAAATAAATAGTAATGACAAATTCCCGTTTGAGAAAATTGCAAGTATTTTAAAACTGAAAACAATAACATGTGGTATCTTGGAAATGTCTAACTCCACAAAAAGTATTTGACATAAGTTGTGTGTTTTAACTAGATCTATGTTTTTTGTGTAGCTTACTAGTTATGCAAAAGTAATTCTGAATTAAGAGTCTTCAGAGGCTATTCCCCGAAAGTTCAAGATATACATTTAATTTGACATGAAAATATCTTAAGCCTTATGTCATTTTAATAGTAATCGTTAATAGTCGTTTTTGAAAAAATCAAAACTTTAAAAAAATATTTCATGCAAAGAATAGTTCGGGGTGGGGGATTTTCTTAAAAACTTTTGTGTTGCATTCTTGGATAATGCTGAACTTAAATATGAAGTCTGGTGTTTAACCGACTTTTCGCTTTGAGCTACGCTCTTCGCGCGCATGCCCACGCATACACATACATATGGACTTTTTCTAAAAATACTTTCTTTTGAATTCAGGGGAAATCCAAACATAGGTATATTTCAGGTGAAATATCGAAAATGAAGGGTGAAATACCGTATGTTCTCGATTATGTGCCTGGCACGTGTAGAGACAGCACTAAGTCTGGTGTTGCGCTCATATGACTTTCTCTAATCTGTATGCTGCATTAGTAGATACTGAGGCTACTCTTGCAAAGTTTATATATCTGGCTACTTAATTTTGATATGAACCCTTGCAGAAAAAGCTACAGTACACATTTCGTTATAGATACAAAAAGAATAGCGATAGTCATATGTTACAATTGGACACATTTATACAGTCCTTAAAATTCTATACTTCTCAATTCTATCGCGAGGAACAACTGAACATCGAAAGGATTTGGAAAGCGAATGGCCAAGTATTGAACGATTGTAACCATTAACAATGGAAAATGGCTTATGGCACAAAATGCATTTATCATAATTTTTGTGTTTGAAGGAGATTCATTCTTTGTGTAGTGCATTTTGGTCTATCGCTTAGTATTTACAAGTTATACAACATCATATATAAGGTGTTCTGAATGAAGGGAATTTAATAGGCGGTTTCCAGAAAATGAAATATATATTGTAATATCTTTAAAAAGTAGTATTTCACCAAAATTGGTAGCGTCATTTTTAAGAAATTCCAAAACTTGAAAACCTTTTCCGTGTAGTTTTGAGGGGCATTTTGATTAAAAGGTCTGTGTCACATTTTAAAACATATTAATCATAAATATCAGATTTGGTATTTATTGAAATTTTCATTTTGAGTTGTGTTGTTCACATAGATACCGATATGTATATTTTTCTAAAAATACCTTTTTTGGATTCAGGGAGTCTCAAAAGGTGTTATTTTCGGTAAAATGTTGCTAGTTTTATTTTTAGGTGGAATACAACATTTCCCTTGCATGCTAAACATAAAAGAGAAATGAAAAAGAAATTTAGAGTGCGATAAAATATCGGGAAACTTTATACATGCCCCGCTTTCCTTAAAGAAAAATGTATCCCGGTCTAGTACTGAGCCACCATGGCAACATGCCGGCACTGCACTAAATTCCTCAACTGACTCGCATGTTTCCCGGTAAAGCACACGGTGATCTCAAATTATTTTGAAAAGACATACCTCAATGGCGACTTACAATGTCGTCAGTATTTTAAGTCCGGGCTTCAGAGTTTAACCAACTATTAGGTCAATTAGTGTTATTTGTTTCGTAAGCAAAAAATTAATCAACATTAACAGATATATTTTAGGCTCAGGAATGACAAAAGGGAGGGGTAAGAAGTGGGATGCTAATACAGATTTAAGGGAGAGGATTTTGTGTGGCATTGGTGACTCAGTATTTCCTTACCAACATTAACCTATACACATTATACGGGCACGATTACATACCCTCGAGCATATTCTCACAAGCTTAAAAGTGGCTCATAATGGAATTGAGCTGTTTATGTTGGTACACACCAAATCTCGCCCCACCTTCTACAAATGGACCACCTCTTCCTCCCAGTCTATTTATTGGCAAGGCACTTAACCACCCCTAAAAATGGCCGAATGCCTAAAGGTAACACTGCAACTTAAACCTTCTATTTTCATACAGCATTATTGTTTTTTTAACATCGGTTTGTTTACTCCTCTTCGATAACAGCAATAACTTAACCTTCGACTTCACGTCGCTGATGAAGGTTCTTTTATACACGATGATTCAAAAATACTTTTACAAATTTTGGGGATGGATTCCTGACATTGAAACAAGCAAATAGGTTAATATAAACATAGGTTCTAAAATGTTTCGTTTTCGCGTTATCAATTTTAATGGGAGTCGCCTTCAACGGCTTTCCGGGTCCAACATTGTAACTTCATGTATTTATGCACTCATAGATAGAAGGGTTTGACCAATTTTACCCTGTGTTGCCATGATTGCTTGTTAGCATTTGTTATTTATCAGATGTGTAATACATTCCCCCAGCACGTCTTATGTGCTGTCTACAGGGACTTCATTAAGAACACTCTCCCAGACTTATTAGAAAGTTTGCCTTTGTAAATAAGAAGAAACATGTGGTTTATGCATGATGCTCTAACACATTTTAGTCCCATTATTTGAGATGCACTGGCGGATATCTAGCATGACAAATGGATAGGTAGAGGAGGATATGTTCCACGGCCTGCACGTTCCCGTGATCTCTAACCTTTGGATTTTTTATATTTTGGGGACACCTTAAACAATTGGTTTATGCAGCAGACATCCCGGATTAAGAAATCCTTAATCTACGTGTCATGAAAGCCTGCGAAATCATACGACACCGACTGGAAGGATGTAACATTCCATGTTTCGACAAATGCAAGAAGAGGACATTTGGATAAGCTGCTATATGCAATGTTTGTGTTGAACACCTACCAAGCTGTTAACGTCAAAATAGAATAATGTGTCACATTAAAATGTCTTGATCTATAGTATTTTGAACCTGAATAATCGAGAACGAAGGGTTTTGGGACACATGTTTATACAAACATTTCTTTTTTTAATTGTTTTGATGTAAGGAACCTGCCACCAAGCATTGTAAAAGTATTTTTGAATCATTTTATCGTAGTTGTTGGCTAATTTAACGACAAACACAAATAATATTTCACCCCTTCCTCTAAAATGCCGAATAATATTGTAATTCATTTTGCCTTTCCTTATGTGCCAATCGTAGTGAAACCCTTTCATTAAGACGGTGTGCGATCTACTGTTACGTATCATAATATCATAACGTCCTTCATTGATTAGTTCTTATACCCCAGAACGACACCGCCTGTAGGGGTTAACATTTGTTCACCTAAAGAATATTGTGAATGCAAGAAGAATCTGTAAATAATTAATAAAATAATCTAATGGAAACAAACAGCTATAATGTATAGAATAGAGTATATCATCAGAGGTATGTTGGTATATGCTTAATTATAGAAGAGAAACCCTAAAAAGCTGGAACTGAAAGGGGAAAGAGAAATCGTTCGCAAGGTCTCTTGGACAATGGTTACGCAAAGGGATGAGAAAGATACAAAAGAAAGTCCATGAGCTACACGAACGCTGACATAGATGAGTTTTTTTTTTTGGTAGTATTTAATGCCCGCTTTAACTACTTATGGCACCGAAGGTGGCGACACTGATGATACATGGATGAAGATGGAGCACCGGTGGAATACGATGGCGGGGGAAACCGGAAAACCCGGAAAAAACCAGCCCCAGCGCCGCTTTGTCCACCACAAATCTCATATGCGGTTGCTTGGGATCGAACCCGGGCCGTCTAGGTGAATAGATGAGGGTGACACTGTCATAAGAATGTGAATGAATGAATGAATGAATGAATGAATGAATGAATAAGTGTATTTGTTGACATAGCAATATCATACATAGAATTTCAACAATCGCACGGGTCCACAGACCGTACGTGCTTTTGTAATACACATTACAAGCAATATTAAAACAACAACAACAACAACAACAACAACAACAACAAAGAATTAAAAGAGTAAACACGAAAGTAAAAAGACAAAGGAAATACACAGTCCAAAGCATTATTACACAATAAAGAATTAAGGGTGAACCCGAAAATAAAAATACAAAGATATTCAAATATAGCAATTTAATTTTACAGCACAGAGTACACCTTCATAAATGCACCCTCTTATAATAGAAAATTACACTTAAAAGACATATATACACATAATATATACAACATATATAAAACCATAGCACAACAGTGACCTAAGTATGACATAATATATATGTATGTAGAACAATGTAGTCACTTTTGTTTAGTTGATCTTATCCCCCCCTTCTCTATTGGCAGCCTCCTCAGATCTCAGCTGTCTTGCCTTAAGTATAAATTTACCTAGCCCGTCCATGTTTTCCGTGCCTGCCAGTAGCGTCCAACATGCTTCTATCCCTACATTCGCAGTGGTAAAAAATCGCGGCAAATATTTTTCCCGCCATTCCTCCGTACCTCTACATCTTGCCAAGATGTGAGTCCACGACTCTTCCTCCTCGCAAATGGGACAGATTCTCGTACCATTCTCGTCAGAAATTTTCGTGCTCCTCCATGCTCCTAGTCTAATTCACGCGAGCCCCTCTCTAATGAGTTTGGTACCTGTTTTGATGTATTGCTCCATACCCCACTCCGATTTCAGCCCAGACTGTACTTCTAATGACACCTCTGTGCATTGCGCAATTATTTGCTGTCTGTCAATATCACAGAGGCCGTTCTTAATTTTTCTCCAAATACTTCGCCTGTTTTCCTGCCCCGCCATGCAAATGTCTCCCATCCCAATGGTTTCCAACCCTTTCTTTAATTTTGATGCCCACGTCGAATTACCTTCCATTCGCAACTGTTCACGGTAGCAGACTGCCCTAATTAGAGATTGGTTTCCGTGAACGATTCTCAGCCAATATTTAACTGCTCTGATTTTGCACTCTATCGTTTCACTATGTGCCCGAATTCCCTCATTATTCCGTAGTTTGCCGTACCCCTCCCTACACCCAGAATTCCTTTCAAAATTGGATCCTCACTTGATCCAGATTCCCTGTTTGTTCCCACCCCCATATTTCTCCTCCGTATATCATCGTGGATCTAACTGTCGCTCCGTATACAGTTTCCATTAAGGTTATGGATATATTCGGTATTCTGTAGCGTATCCGGAGAGCTTCCGTCGCTTTCACCCTTGCCTTGTGTTTCGTAATGTCAATGTGTTTTGTCCATTTTCCGATCATTGTGAATGTGAGTCCTAAGTACATAAAAGATTTAACATTGTCCAGTATCTGTCCTGCATATGTACAAGTCTCCTCCCTGCTATAAACACAACCCTTTTTGAAAGTCATTGCCTTAGTCTTATTCACATTAACTGTAAGTAGCCATTCATCGCAATGGTTCTTAAGTTTGTCCAGTCCTCGTTGCAATCCGTTTACTGTCGTAGAGCACAGTACTAAATCGTCTGCGTATAAAAGTGTTAAAGGTACTTTGCTGTTAGCGCCAAAAAGGGACACTAAAATGTTAGCGATTTGCTCAGGAAATTAGAAGCCACCAAATGCCAAAATAAGCCAGACAGAGCTCAGTTTTAATGCTTCGGCCGAACAGGGCTGTTGGGTATATATTCTAAGGAGATGATATAGAAGCCAGTTCTTCAGTTGTTCTTCATGCCATTTCTTCACCAGCTCTTTCGACAGTTTATTCAGGAATCACGACAGACTTCATTTACCTAAGCCATGTGGTAGGCGAAATTTCATACTTCACTTGTAAGCAAATGCGCAGGGCACTAGACAATACAGTTTCAGCTAGGATCCTCGAATATATAAACGTGCACAATTATTGTTAATACTCTTTGACTATAGTTTTAAATAAATACTGCAACTTAAAATCCTAAAGTATTATTTATGGAAATAATTCCCTTTAGCTATCACGTCCTTTCTTAGGGAACTTGCTGGATCTATAGAACCCAGCTAACCGGAGAAAGTATGTAACATACATTATAATGATAGTGGCGAAATAAAAATATAGATAACCGGATACCGGAATTATTCACCGTTCAACATTTTTTTTTCGTAGTCGATTTCCCCTCCCCTTATTTAGGACTGAAACCGCCCTAGGACTTGCAAGCGGGTACCTAGGGGAGCAAGCCTGGGGAACCAACGGTACGCAACTACAGAATGGAGAACCTGAAACGAGATGTCGGTCCATAGCTAAGCATGAACGTGAGGAATTGGATGATATGAAATGAAAGTGAAATGGGTGATACGAAAGGTGATAATGGACCAACTGGTGGAATGATTGGTGGGGTAAACCGGAGGACCAGGAGAAAGCCCGCCCAGACCACAAACCTCACATGCGGTTGATTGGAATCGAACCCGGGCCACTAAGGTGGGCCGCGAGCGGTCTAACCACTCTGCCCCGCTAAACTTACGGAGAGAAAAACAGTATATTCTAAGGAATGGGGTCATATTTTATGATTGTAACTGTCTTGATACATCTTTTTAAAACAAATTCAGACTCACAAACCAACAAACTCTAGTTATATAGCCTGACAACATACACTCCGCTGATATTCTCAACCTTTTCGTTTCAAATTAAATATCAACAAAGCGAAGTTCGTGCGCTGCTTGATGCGCATTAATATGCAATTCGCATGTCCTTACAGAATATGCTTGCTTTGTTCTTCTATAAAAATTTAACCATAAAGCTTTCGAGCAGCAAAGAAGCTTATAAATATTAAAACCATGTTTCTTCTGCTCGTAACGATATCAAATTAATGTTTTATACTACAGACATTATGTTAATACTGTCATGCTATGTAAGTCTACTGTCTTTAATCGGCAATTCACCTTATCCTTCTTGATATGATTAATTATTCACTGTATATTTTATATCTTTCTTCCTTTAAGTCTTCAGCGACAAAATGTGCTCTCTGTCCCTAGCGGAAGTATAAGACATTACTAGAAGCCTTTAATTCTGAAGGCTATACGTAAAACAAGAATGTTAATTGCCCTGAATATGAACGAGGAAACGTATACACAAGCATATAAATACATTTATGCACGTACTATATTCAGTATTTGGACGTAATTAGGCATAACCGGGGATACCTTCGAGTATGCGAAGCCTGCTACCGTGAACAGTTGCGAATGGAAGGTAATTCGACGTGGGCATCAAAATTAAAGAAAGGGTTGGAAACCATTGGGATGGGAGACATTTGGATGGCGGGGCAGGAAAACAGGCGAAGTATTTGGAGAAAAATTAAGAACCGCCTCTGTGATATTGACAGACAACAAATAATTGAGCAATGCACAGAGAAGGTGTCATTAGAAGTAAAGTCTGGGCTGAAATCGGAGTGGGGTATGGAGCAATACATCAAAACAGGTACCAAACTCATTAGAGAGGGGCTCGCGTGGACTAGACTAGGAGCATGGAGGAGCACGAAAATTTCTGACGAGAATGGTACGAGAATCTGTCCCGTTTGCGAGGAGGAAGAGTCGTGGACTCACATCTTGGCAAGATGTAGGGGTACGGAGGAATGGCGGGAAAAATATTTGCCGCGATTTTTTACCACTGCGAATGTAGGGATAGAAGCATGTTGGACGCTACTAGCAGGCACGGAAAACATGGACGGGCTAGGTAAATTTATACTTAAGGCAAGACAGCTGAGATCTGAGGAGGCTGTCAATAGAGAATCAACTAAACAAAAGTGACTACATTGTTCTACATAAATATATATTATGTCATACTTAGGTCACTGTTGTGCTATGGTTTTATATATGTTGTATATATTATGTGTATATATGTCTTTTAAGTGTAATTTTCTATTATAAGAGGGTGCATTTATGAAGGTGTACTCTGTGCTGTAAGTTTAAATTGCTATATTTGAATATCTTTGTATTTTTATTTTCGGGTTCACTCTTAATTCTTTATTGTTGTTTAATAATGCTTCGGACTGTGCATTTCCTTTGTCTTTTTATTTTCGTGTTTACTCTTTTAATTCTTTGTTGTTGTTGTTTTAATATTGCTTGTAATGTGTATTACAAAAGCACGTACGGTCTGTGGACCCGTGCGATTGTTGAAATTCTATGTATGATATTGCTATGTCAATAAATACACTTATTCATAAAGAGGTAAGTAATTATTCTAATTCTGAGGATTCATCAATACGCATGCGAACGCAGATAGAAGCGACCTATGACCTATTGCCTCTTACAGAGCAGCCAACTTGAACATCATATGTCACAACCATAGCCAACCTCTGCAAATAATCTCCAGACTTCTAAACAACAAATAATATGGGAGCTATTAACAACCGGTCAGTTTTAAAAATCCTGACCAAGCTTTCACTGGGGTTTAATTGTTTTTCGGACGCGGATGCTACAGATCAGAATCTATTTTTAGAAATAATTCGTCCGATTAATCAGGCAGATCTGATATAGAGGCCTGTCTTCAAATATTATTTTACGAGGGCCTGTTGAGAACAACAATTTTCCGTTGTGAATGTATTGCCGTGCTTCACCGCTTTGGAATACGGACCGCACAAATCCCAAATTCCATTGCAGATTTAAAATAAGAGCCCTACTCTTGTAAATTTTGGTGAAAATAATAATATAGTAATGGCTATACTTATTGGTAGATAGAATCAGACTGAAAAATTCAATGCCACAGCCGGGATTTGAACCACGGATCTCCCGGTCTCTAGCCGCTTCCTCTTCCACTGAGCTACCATGCATAGCATAGTGTCCTACACACGGCTTGTGTGTCAAAACAATTAAACCATGACTATATTTATTATTAATTTTAAAACTGGTCATGGTAAAGTCACACAACCTGTGAGCAAAGTTTCGAACGGGCAAATCCGGAAATTCATTTCCTCATCCATTGCTTTGCTTGCAAGCAGTCACGTGAGGAAATGGTATGCGGTTGGCGCTCATGGAGAGTTTGTAGATAAGTATCTGATTGGTTCAGTTACTATCAGTAAGTGTGCATCGTCTCCTGAAATTCGGGGGTCTAGGTGAAATCATTCAAAGCGACAAATGCAAAATAGGAAGGCGCAAATTCCACCTGGGACGCAATATATAGAGCAAAATATATTATAATATACGTTCACACATATGAGGTGCGGATAACAATATGCAGCAGCAGCAGCAGCAGCAGCAGCAGCAGCAGCAGTAGTAGTAGTAATAGTAGTAGTAGTAGTAGTAGTAGTAGTAGTAGTAGTAGTAGTAGTAGTAGTAGTAGTAGTAGTAATGATGGTGATGATTTTAAACGTTGCATGCAATCATTTTGAAGCTGAAGAGCCCTGCAAGGAGCAATGTAGAATGCGGTTGAGTAAATAATGCTTGCGTTTAAGTGCTGAAAATTACGCTGAAAATTCTTTTTTGACAAAACTTTGAGCACTCGATGAATAGAAACGCATTGTGGAAGTAGAATTGGTTTAAAATAACTTTAAAGTCCTTCGATATATAAGCCCAAAGTTATCTCTGCTTCCCGAAATGGTGACGACTTCCCTGTTATAAGTTTGCCTTCCGTCCTTTCCAGTATTAAGTTCTTTATTTCTCATATTATTAATAAGCAGTTTTGACCAATTATTTTCTCCAACCTAATAGATCTAGTCGTGCACACATTAAACATGGTTTGCTTTTTTTGTGTAAAGCCTTCGTGACGGGAAGGAATTTGTCGTTCGGTAAAATACACTACAGTTTTAACCCATTATTGCATGATCTATTTTACTACATATGCCGTTCTTCCTCTAAATCGCAAATCTCACAACAGAAGTGACTTGAATAGCTGTGATCGTTGGTGCGATACTAAATGGACTGCCCATTCAAAGCCGAACGTCTCGAGTTCGAGTCCCAGCAACTATAGTCACATGAGTCTGTGGTAAAGGATGGGAAGGGCCCAAGTAAATCAGCCGGAGTGATGACACGATGGGATAATGGGATACTGACGGGGTTACATGCACTTGGTTCTTTTTAAATAAAGATCGCTAGTTTTATTGCAAAAATATTAATTATTATACATATAAAACAGCTATAGCTAGACTGATTTTATTGATGGATATTAGTGCAACACGTAATTAGGAGAATGTTCACTAAAAGTACTAAAAACTTTGACTAACCATCTTTGTTGCATATGTGCAACACCATGTAATTAAGGGTTACACAAGTAAAGTAAAACACTTAGAAGGTGATATCAGCAGAACCTTGTTAAATAGCATACTGAGTGAAGTACTATTCTATGTGCTCTAAGTGTAGCTAATATATTATCAATCAAATTTTGGTTTAATAGTGCAGTTTATTTAAGTTTTATTGCCATAATCTAACTGAACAAATATAATACATTCTAAGCGGAGGATATAAATGTTCATTCAATTTAAAGATATTCTGCCAAAAATGGGACTTTTTCTGTTCTTTTTCGTTAAAGAAAAAGCTTCAGTTGTTGCTGCATATAAAGTAATATTACTCACCATGTTTCACAAATTTTAGAGCTCATTAAGAGCTGTGTTAACGTCAATCATTGCTCAACAAAATTTCAGCATAGAAAAACTTAAAACTTTGTCATGACTATTTACCGAAAGATAACTTTTCATCAACTTTCCCTGGTTTTAAAATAAAATATTATGGAATTAAAATAATTAACATTTTAAAATAAAACTGATTCTCAGGGGGATACGCTGGTGCAGGGTGGTTTAAAACTGAATGGGTTTTCATTTGTTTACCTCAGTTCATTATTTTTAACATTTTTCTCCCTGTAATTACTTTCTCCATATGCATTAATATTTACAGAATGTAAAAATAAGAGTAAGGATCAAAATTTGTGAAGGTTTTACAAGTATTGAATTCTTTATGTATTTCGTGGCATTAAACTTTAATGTTCCGTTTTTTAGGAATTTCAGAGGAATTGAGGTATATAATTTTTTGGACTAATTATACATAGGAGAGTAAACACTATACATTTTTATTCACTCATATCTAAACAAATGTCCAAAATTTTTCAGGTATATAAAAATAAAGTTCTTTTGCAAGGACCCTTTAGAAATCGAAGAATAATTAAAATTAAATCAATATTAGGTCGTCTCCTTAGCGCGGTGGTAGCGCAGCTGCCTACCAAGCGGGAGACCTGGGTTCGATCCCCAGTACCGGCGTGGGGATTTTTCCCCCGCTGGGAGACCTGGACCGGGGTGCACTCAGCCTCGTGAGGTCCCTGGGGGGCCAATTGAGGAGCTACTTGATGGAGAAGTAGCGGCTCCAGGTCGTGAGGACCGCATTAACCGGCCGGGAGGGGCTCGAGGCGCTGACCACGTCTCACCCTCCAATACTGCACCCCATCCATGACGTCTGTAGTGGACCGAGATGGGGGACGCAGCGGCCGGGCGGTAGGCCAAGGCTCCCCGTGAGCTGTCGTGCCATGGAGTTATGTAAATCAATATTAATAAAATTGGTACAGTCATGGAAAATATGATTGAGCGCACTCAGAGTAGGATATTTCAAAGTCCCACTTCGTATCGCCGCGAGCTTTACACTGGTCGCTATTTCCAAATTGCAACTACACTTACCTAACAGTGTCTGCGATATACGTTATCCCCTGTCGAACGCATTAACAGGCTGTGTCATGCATCGTGTTTCGTATTTGTATTGGTCCCTGATAAAGAATTCGGTAACAAACGCCATGATACCCATCATTCGTTAGCCAATTAGTAAACAAGCCCAAAAGTGTTTCTAGCTGATGCTATGCTCACTGGTAGTTATACATATAGGTGGAGCAACCAATTCCCAATCAATTGAATCAACCACTGAGCTAGTTCAGAAGCCATGAAGTACCCTGAATACGATAAATAATTCACGTTATCATAAGAACCATGACTAGTACGACAGTGCATATATGAATGTGTCAGCAGCGACTATTGACCCAAGCAGATGTGGCTCGGAGGTAAAGCAAGCGCTCTGAAAATTGCAGAACCAAATTTCAAACCTCTGTAACAGCATAATTTTTTTTCTCTCCCATTTATGTTGTTTCTTCCATCATATTTTCTATTTCACGTTCTTAATTTATACTAATACAAAGTTTCCGCTATATTCGTTATAATTTGAGTATTAGATAATATGCAGATATGTTATGTGTAATAGCCAAAATATACAACTACTGCTGATAATTTTGATCCCTTTATCGTAATTGTGTTTCTCTCTGTGTTGCTCAAATGTTTGTACTTGGTTCCATTAGTCGCCGAAAGAGGTCTTCAATCACTACTACAACGACGCATTCATTCATACTTGAGCAAGTCAGAGGCCGTTGATAAGCTATCTGCTGTTACCACCCTAGTTTCACAAGGTTATACGGCCACCAGAGCGGGTAGCATTTGTATGTTCTACATTCCACTGCGAGGAAGTTATATTTTAAAGAGGGACAGGTTGCTGCAACGAAGATCACTGGTCGCTCGCGTATATCTACCAAGAATGAAGACAGGTCTCTCATGGCAGAGGTTAAAAGAGATCCGTTTCTGACGGCCGCTGAATATAAGGCTTTATCTTTATTCCAGGGTAGTGCACAGACGGTTAGCAACCGCTGTAAAGATGCCGGAATTCGGCGTAGACGTGCGGCAGCAAAGGGAGTGCTAACTGAAGCCCACAAAATTGACAGATTGGCATTTACTGTACAGTATGAGAACTTCGATTGGAGCGAAGTAGTTTTCTCCGACGAAGTAACGTTCTACTGGAGATGTCAATTCGACTGTGTTTGTTTACAGGCCCAGTGGAACTCGATATGATATGCATTATTTGGCCACTCGTGCAAGTAGTGTTTTTTTTTTCTTTTCTTTTTACACTAGAGGAAAATCTTTGACAGTCACCACTGTGTGGGAATTGGATTTTCACCAACTAAAACCCCTACTTCCCGTCATATATAATTACGCATCTTGGAACTGCTGGAGGCATTACTTCAAGAGACGATGACACCATGGTGTTCAATTGTCTATTTAATTACTTCAGTTTGAGTTATCTCTATTTTGATTTGACATCATTATTTTGCCATACTCATGTTTCTCGTGCAAAATTTCCTGGATAAATGTTGCAATAGCTGCACGGAGTGATCGAAGAGCGTTACTGCTTGGGCATGGGTATCTCGGGAAGGTATAGGTATGCTGGAACATGTTCTAGAATTTCAGAATAGGTTTCCTTATTCAGCTTTCCATGATCATGTTCTACTTTCATCTGCCCAAGAGCGTTATCCTGAAGGTATTATTAAATTCCAACAGGATAATCATTCGGTCCACAATTTGGCCAAAGTTCAAAAGTGGTTTTCGGAGCACACGAATACCTTAGAGCAGATACCGTGTCCTACAAAGTCAGCAGGCCTCAACCCAATTGAACATGTTTGGACGAAAGTAAAGCAGAGGCTTTCTCGAGGTTTCAGATTGAATAATGCTACACAACTCTGGTGCCATGACAGACACTTGGGATTCACTATAGAAGACATTGCCTATTTTCATACACTAGTAGATTTCATGCCCCGAAAATTGAGGGCAGTAATAGCAAATAGTGGGGCCACACAAAGTATTAGAATTTGTTTTCTCATGTTTTATTAGCCTTTTGTTGCATTTAAAAGAAACCGGAGATCAGGTTGCGGTCTTTTTCTTTGTTTTCTAGTTTGCGAAAGCAGCAAATCAAGATTTCACAGAGTGAATGAGACATATAACTTAATCTACATCGGATGTAAAGAGTACCAATGTGAACTAAAAAACAAAATAATAATAAAAAAATCTATGCAGCTTACTGGGCTCGAACATACGCTAGGTTGCACACTGAGTTTCAAACGGATCACGTTAGGACTGAGTCATTTCTATTCTAAGCACTTTTTCCCTGATTATAAAGTACTACATTCTTAAAATTTGGAAAATTCGATTTTATTAAGTAGATTAATATGCTGAATAGGTATGCAATGCCATAGCCAGATTTGAGCCACGGTTCTCCCGGTCTCTAATTGGTTGTTCTCATCACTGAGCTACCGTGACAAAATGGCGCAAAATTGATTCAAGGCGACTTACAATGTATGTTATTTCAAAATAATTTGAGACCACCTTGCAGTTTACCGGGAAACATGCGAGTCAGTTGAGGAATGTAGTGCGATGCAGGGTGTTCTCACGGCAGCTCAGTGGTGAGAGCAACCGGCTAGAGACCACAAGATCTGTGGTTCAAATCCCGGCTATGGCATTGAATGCTTCAGTCTGACTAACTATCCAACTCCTATATTACACACGGTTTGTGTGAAATGCCGATTAATATGCTATACAAATTTAATTGCGATAGTATTGAAACTATGGAAGTTTATTATTTCAGCCAAAAGTCCCCTTAAGCGATTTGAGAAATTTAAGAATTATGGCAATATTTATAAAGCCTGTTTTTGGTTTTTCCCAGTAAGGTTTGAAACAAGTTAAATAATTGTATGAAACATTGAAAATGAGTGGCAGTTATGTTCAGCAATATTAGCCATCTCTGACTTAACCAAAGGGAATGAATTTGCCTTATGTTTGTTTTGTGCACGCTAATTTGGTCTTACACAACTTAAGTTAGGAACCCAAAATTAGTTTGTTTAATCCGAAAGAACAAACAAAGCGCAAGGAAGATATGCTCAGGTCATCCATTTGAGATAACTCAACCTTTTAAAACCTTCGAAATCCTCAGAACGAAATGGCAATGTGCTAGCCAGTAAATAGGCACACTTAAAGCTAAGTGAAGTAAGTGATTTTAATAATCAGTTTTGTAACACCTGTCCTCCGTAGATATTTACACCTTAATAAACTGCGTATACATGTAGAATACTTTACAAAAATAATTCTAAAAATGTCAATATTATATAGAATGACGCATACATATTTCTGTAATGCAATTTAAATTATATTGTAATACGGAATTAAAATATGCAAGTGAAAGCATTTTTTTTTTACTTTCTCTACCAATTAAATAGTAGGTAGAGAACGTATTCCATTCCATCCAATTATCCAGATGACATTTCTCTATAAATATACTTGGTAGATTCCCCTGAATAAAGAAAAACAGCAACTTTAGAAAAAGTTCCGTGTATTTGTGAACAGCGTAATTCAAGAACGAAGAGTCGGTTAAGTACCAAACTTTATCCAAAGATCCGATACGAAAATTCCCAATATAATCCCTCCGAACAGACTTGCATGGGAAAGTTTGGAATATTTAGATTTTATCAAAAATGACTAATGCTTTTGATAACATATCACCTGTTTAAGATAGTTTTACGCCAAACAAAATGCTGTATTGAATTTTCTAGCCTCTGATGATCTCTTTCATCAAACTGTTAAAATCGAATGATAGACAAAAACTTACTAAACAAAAATGCAGACCTTGTCAATAACAAAATTTATGTCAAATAGATTTTTGGAGAGTTAACCTTCTCAGAGATGCTCCTTCTTATTGGTTTCAACTTTTTGTTACTTCTACTCTTCTGAACTGGGAAGCCGTTATTTTTTTATTTCTGCTGGTCAAGCAAAGTCAATGGACTTTCAAAGGAAATCAATGGCGGCCAGCTATACGTGTTACTATCACTTAAGTCTATTGTATTCCCTTTATTCTGTTGCGTCTTCAACAAAATGTTTAACATGGGTACTTCTGTAGATGCATATCTCCACTAACGTGAAGTAGATGGAAGGATTACCTTTTTCAAGAGAAATTTGTTGAAGAATTTGTAGAGACAGTAATGTGAATGTAATATTAGAGTTTTACTAACTACATAAAATTACCCCTCTTCTTGTTAAACACACACACATACCACACACTCAAATAATTATTCTTATTTTACCAAACTGAAAAGAGATTCAGTATATGGATTTTCATTATTTATCCCCAACAATTTTTGTTAATTCATGTTCTTTTTCCACAGAAGTCGTGTGTAGGAGAGGAATTATAAAGGTAGCGACTGTTCGACTCTAGGTTTCCAAATGCAGTATTTCTCATTGTCCTTATCAGACAGTAATATAAATTTTTTCACCTACAAAGAAGACCGGTCTCCAACCTTTGTAAGTATACCGAAAACCTGAATAAATCCTAAGGTATGTAAAGCAAGCAAATATCGTTACGTGAAGTGCCAAGTAAGTATCTATATAATCCTAAGAAACTGCTCGTCTCATAAAAGGCATCTTTTTAAGCCCCGAAGTGTTCTTGGGAAAAGAAGAGCAGTTTGGCGAGGAAAACAGGTGATATGGTGTTTCTTTACCCATAAGGATGAGTCATGAGGAGCCACAGCCATTGTGAAACCCACGCTGCTGCTTGTAATAAAGTAGAAAATGTAAGGACAAGGGGGGAGTGTCGGTAAGAAGGAATCGCCAGCGTAATGGCATGGAACTGGATAAGGAAAATGTGCAAGAGACTAGCAGAGTTAGGGTCCATCGTTGTTTCTCGCTCGAGATTTTTCCCCTCTGTAGGGGAGCGGAATGTGTTCAGAGAAGGGTCCTGGTTAGAAGTAAGATGTCCGAATACCATCAACGGAAAGGCGCTGAAAGAGTAAAGTGGTGTACTACAAATACATGTTAGCAGTGGTTTCATTTAAAGTAAAGATATTCGTGGTAGAGAAGGGAGTGCGTAGAGAAGGGAGTGCGTAGAGAAGGGACTAGGAGACCAGTTGGTAGCTTTTTACAGAGCGAGATGGCGGAGGTCCCGGGTTTGATATTCGCCGACCGCGCACTCTGATATTGCTTTTTGCGTGGTCGTCCCCTTTCTTTAGTTTGGTTATTATAACAATATACGTTCTAGTTCCCTTATAAAGTGACAGTAGCTAGTAATATTGAATGATATGAAATGTGGTTAATAGTATACAGGCCGTTTCAAAACCACACCAAACGAAGATAGTCGATTAGCTTACACTTTGACTTGTCCGAAACTTGATGTTGCAACTTTAAAACTCTCCTATTTAAAGTTTCATGTGTATTAAAAAATCGCACACATTTGGGATTAGGCAGTGAAAGAAAAACGGTTGCCATACGCCACACCCATATGCTACGTTTTCCATTACCAAGGTGACCTGTACCGTACATACACCACGCGACTGTGACCATCGCTACCAACCGTCAGCTCTCTTGGAGTGGGCCAGACACGTGCCGTTTGGTTATGTACGACTGCCTAAACCACGGTGATTTTAAGGTCGTTTTTATATGTGCCAAATTTAGAGCTGAGAATTATATTCACGTATCACGTACGGTATGATTCTACAAGGTCCACATGGGTTTCGTTTTGAAACACTCTGTGTATTACAATATAATATATACAATCCCACTCTACACTTTGTTAGTATCATTAACATAATATTTACCTTATTATATTTATTTTTGGAATGTATGAAAGCCTACCGAATTAACAAAATCTAAAAAGTCTTTGTAATACCTACAGTTGTATGATATTTGTGTTGATGACTGGCCGTTTACTCTTCTTTCGTGTGATTTTATTCCCAAGAGTAGCTCCGAGTTCAGGAACATACAATTTTATATTGTATGGTCACCAGACACGCAAAAATATAATGAAGATTGCATAGTTTGAAAACAAAAGAAAGATGTCCGCTGTAAACTTGTCCCTGGGCGAATGTTGGGATGCTTATGCTCCAAGACTCCCTTTCAATTACTACCCTTTCAGATCATTTCCTTATTTTCAGGTTTGTTTTTGGGCTTCTGGTGTGTTGCAGTTCTCGCACATAGCGCAAACTCTTGTGCACTTTAAATTTTGTTCTCGGTGTTGAGGCGGTGTTGTGGTTGCTGTCCTCGCAGAAACAGAAGTGGGGACGTTTGACGAGATCCAGAACTCCTGGTGCTAGCGGCTGCACGGTGGATGCTGGAGCTGGGGTGAAGAACTTTCAACCAACGAGTTAGGGACTTCCATGCGTCTGTCCTGTGGTTCCCTCACTTCATTCCTTCCCCGGTGTGTGTGCACAATGTAAGTCGTAGTGCGCGAGATATCCACCGGCCTTTAAAGTTTAGAAACTGTTTTCTGTTTACTTTCTCTACACGTGTTATGCATATAGTAAATAGAGGAGACATAGTATTTCGCCCAAAAGTGCTATGTGGAGATATCATCGGAATTATGTTTTGAGGTTTCCTGAATAAAAATAAATAGAAAATTTCCGTGTCTATGTGAATGTGTGTCTGTGGGTAGCATACCTCTAAAAAGAAAGAGATTGTTAAACATCATATTTGGTATATTGTAGTTTAGCTTCTTCCAAATACAAGGCATGAAGGTTTTCAAGAAAATCCATCCACCTCAAGCTATCCATTACACGGAAATTTTTTTGTAATTTTTTCCTCAAAAATAGCTAACCACTTTGATTAAAATAATGTACATTAAAAATGTTTACTGGGTAAAAAATATGAATATCTGTAATTTTCTGGAAATAGCTAATGTAGACCTGTTCAATCTCGATGAATTTTGCATAAATAGTTAGCCGTAGAATACAGAAAATGCAGATTTCGTTAAAAGTAACAATATATGTTATATGCATGTTTTGTGGATTAACTGTTTCCGAAACATTTTCAATGTCAACCTACTTAAAATGTTCTCAAACAGGAGGTCATATTTCGTTTGATCTCTGTTTTTTCCTGACCGAGAATGCGAACCGAATTTCAATTTTTTTACACGGCGAGTGGCTTTTTTTTTTAAAAAAAATGACCATCGCTTTAGCCTAGGTATTACTTTATTTCCTTTCTACTTAGACGGAACCAATACAATCATTTCGGCTAGTCTTTATTTTGATTACCACGTTATAGGTAAAGAAATAATCTTTTGTAACAACAGTAAGTGGATCAAATACATGGGAATGGAACGTATCAGATTTAGTTTCAATAAGACTAGCCATAATATGAAAATTATTCTAGAAGGTATAGTCCTAAAATAGATGAGTGTAAAATCTAATATTTAAATGATATACCTATGCGAGGAGTGTGTAACATTTGGGATGTTTCGAACGGAATGGTTAGACAATTGGTGTCTTCATCGCAAATTACCGGTAATTGGACGAGATGCTATTCCAAGTAATTGCTTTTGGGTGGTAACTGTGTCCGGAAAAATAGGTATTGGAAATAGGTTTGGAAAAAAAGGTATAGAATATTGTTTTCACAACATTTAGCGTTTAAATGAATGAGCATCCCTTAACCTATTTTTGACACAGTGCCACCATTGTTCAGACATTTGTTATAGCGGGAAATCTCAACTTTTGTATGCCCTGATCAAAGAAAGCTGCCACTAGTGAAGACATCATTCAAGTCAAAAGAAGGTCGCCCACCCCGAATTTCGCCATGAGCATCGCATCGTCATCATTGAATTGCCTAACCCACTTTCTCACCATTCCATCTAGCATTACATTTCCACAGTGAATCTCTACAGGTTGCTGATGAATTTCAGGTGGCTCAATATTTGTGTTCAAAAACCGTATTACGGAACGCACTTCACATTTTGAACGAACCTCCTTTTTTTATTGTTTAACGCCTGCTTTTACTACAAATGGGAGCGCAGGCGATGAAACTGATGAAATATGGAAAGAAGATGGATCACCGGTGGAATGCGATGGTGGGGGAAACCGGAGAAAACCCGCCCTGTGCCGCTTTGTCCACAACAAATCCCACCCTGGAATCGAGCCCGGGCCTCCCTAACAACTGTGAACACAACATGCTCCAGCTATAATGGCTTCAGTGGACAGACAATGAATCAGATAAACGAGTGCGCATGCGTGGACCTGTGACACTAACGTAGCGGGGGCCGTAAAACTCAAAACAACAGTCCCTTTTAAGAGAAGAATATCAGGTTAACAGAAGTACAGATAGCTACCAAGTGTTTGTGTCTGGTTTTATTCAATCGATGATTTCGTACAGGTTTGTAAATACTTCTTCAGTTCAGTATAACTAAACCTTTTTTTTTATTCGGTGTGGCTCATTTTAGCCACAAAATTGTCACTGTCCTTCCAGTAGATACTGATATACATTCTCCTATTAGTTGAACTTAAGAATGTGCAAGTGTAATTGTTTTCTGGTTCTTCCACTTCATATGTACCCAGTCTTCATGTACCAACAAATGGGAACATTCTTCTGCCAGAGTCAACAATGATCTTCTGTGCCCTCCAGCCATTTACCACAGGAAACGTTCATATCATATATATTGTGTACCTGTACACGTTTGCAACAATAAAGGAAATAAAAGTGTCTAAACTTCCCTCAGTCGGTTGTTCATTGATAGCTGCGGGAGGGAAATTGTCAACCAGTTGCTTTTACATGTAATAGCAATATGGCCAGTCCAAATGCCAACAATACCTAACAATGAGACTTCTGGAAAGGTACTGATTGTGGAAACGCTCAAAACTAATACAACAAATAAACAAAAACATGAATAACCGGATGGCATGTCAACCGCTGGCCCAATACAGGATTAAAACGAGAATGATTCCTCTTTTATCAGAAAATCCTTTCACTTTGTACGTTCCAAACCTGAAAACCCGGGTACACACGCATTAAAAGCAATATGTAATAAATTGAAAAGAATGACTGCATTTTCATTTTATTTCTTCTGCGTTCATTTTTCATGTTTCTATATGGCTGTCAAAAGCAGTTAAATTCTTTTAGAGATAAAATCAAAAGTTATCCCTGGCTTTTATTATAGCTTTCGATACCAACTGAAAACTTACCGGTATGTACTATCTATACCAAATTATTTTAACTTTCCCTAGGACGTATGTAAAATGTGTACGCAGGTAGAAAAATTACTGTATTCATCCCAAACAGATTTCTACGGAAATATACGAGTATGTTTTATGGACCATTGAATAAAAAATAGTATCAAACACGAAAAGTCTGTTCAATACTAAACTTGATACTTAAGGATCCAACATAAAGTTCTTCACTACTGTTTACATGCCATATTTTTCGAAATGTTTAATTTTCTAAAAATGTCTAATAATTTTGATTAATAGAATACATATGGGAATAGCCCCTAAATTCCTCTACATTCTGAGTGACTTTTCCATAACTAGTGAACCACAACAGAAAAACAAAAATGTAGTGCACAAAAATTTTGGGTCTGGTTAAAACACAATTCATGTCATGTACACTTTTTGTAGAGCGAACCATTTAAGAAATATTCCCTCTTAAAGGTTTTAATTTTAGAATACTTTTCTCAATCAGAACGTCCTCGTTTGATTCACATCGTTTTTATTTACTCATGGCCATGGAAAGTGAAAACCGAATCGGAATGAAAGTTGCATAGCAACAGCTTTTAAGTGAGTTGACCATCGCTTTAACCTATTGTATTCGTTTATTTCCCTTCCCTTCTACTTATGAGCAACTAAGCAATTTTCTGGTAATATTTATCTTAAAAAGCATTATGCAGATAAAAGAATAATCTATTATAAGAATAGTTGTTTATAGAACAGATAGAGAAAGTTATGTGAAAGGAATACGTAGATTCTTTTCTACCAAATGATAATTGTTTAAAAACTAAAATATTTTATTTTGGCGATACTTCAACTAAAGACAATGTTTGTTTTTAGGCAACTAAAGGAGTTTTAGTGAAGTGTAACAAAACGCTAAGAAAGTTTATATGTAGGAGAGTTTAAATTCAAAATTGAATGAGGTATTTTTTATAAATGCAATACAATCAGTTTATTTACATTTATTGTGCTATAAAAGCTATGTATTTGGCTTGTGGTAGCTTCTATAACATTCTTCATGGGCTATTATCACCGAAATGCCACTGTTCGAGGGTCAAGTGC
The DNA here is from genome assembly GCA_030762935.1 of Hymenopus coronatus. NCBI lineage: Eukaryota > Metazoa > Arthropoda > Insecta > Mantodea > Hymenopodidae > Hymenopus > Hymenopus coronatus. Next base: position 40,899,970 of record CM060900.1, read on the forward strand.
TCGAATCCTATATTTTTCTGCTGTATCATATGCATTTACTGATCTTTTAGAGGCTTCGGAGATTCCAAGCACCGTAAGCGTTGAATTCACATAGCTTTATATAACCACTATCGTTTACTTTATATAGGTCTACATGCTGTTCTTGCGAAAATATACTCTGCTTCCAGTTGACACTTTTATTCATACGTAATACCTTCATGCATTTCGTTATAGATAAAAATCTAATGCTTATCATTCTCATGGCTTCCTCTATTTTTTTTATGCAAACAAATTGTTCTTACGAAATATCATCCTTTTATCCACATCTTGCTAATTAAGATAAATATTACCAGAAATTGTCTTATTAATTAGTTGCATGTAAAAAGGAGGGAAATAAGAAAATACACTACGCTAAAGCAATAGTCCTATTTTTTTTTGGTAGTGTTTAACGCCCACTTTAATTACTTATGGTACCGCAGGCGGTGACACTGATGATACATGAATGAAGATGGAGCACCGGTGGAATGCGATGGCGGGGGAAACCAGAGAACCCGGAGAAATCCCGCCCCAGCACCACTTTGTCCACCACAAATCTCAAATGCGGTCGCTTGGGATCGAACCCGGGCCATCTAGGTGAGAGGCGAATGGTCTAACCACTCGGCCACGGCGCGGCCGCAATAGTCTTACTTTTTAAAATCTGTCGCTATGCGATTGCCATTGAAGCTTCGTTCTTTTTCCATGGCTGGGAGTAAAACAAAAGAGATGAAACGGGCGAGGGCTTCCTCTTTGAGAAAAGTTTCAAAACTTTAAAATTAATACCAATAACAAGGAATATGTCTGAAGCGGATAGCTCTACAAAAAACCGTAAATGTTCATTTTAACGAAACCTGCATATTTTCTATAGTAAGATTTTTACCGGTTATGCCAAAGTATTCCCGAATGCGGTAGGCTTCATAGGCTATGCACAGACACTTAAAGGTATACTGTTTATTTGCCATATAATAAGTTTTAGTATATGTCATATTAATAAAAATATTTTAGAGGCACTTTTGAGATAATCTAAAATTTTAAAAAAAAGTTTCCATTTAAGGAGTAGTTGTGGGGGATGGGATTTCTCCTAATTTTCTTCGTATCGCATCCTTGGAAGATAACAAAGTTAGGTATTTAATCGACTTTTCTTTTTTGAGCTATGCTGTTCACAAAAACACGTACAAGGATCATTGTCTAAAAAGGATTCTTCTTACACAAGTAATCTCAAAACCTATATTTCTGATGATACCTCGGTACCAAATTTTTGGGTGCAATTCAAAACCTTCCTAACGTTCTATGTATATTGTGCGCGGTAATAAAATTGAAAAAAATTATCAACAATAACGGATATCTTCGAAATGTGATACCGGATGAAACTTACGTGAAATTAACTACAGAGCTACATACTTTGTACTGTAAGGTTCATTTCTTATGGTTTACCAGTTACAAAATACTGCAAAATTCTTTGTGAATGAAGCCTCGTCAGCAGGCAATATTCTGTGTGTCACGTAATATCCCAAATACATCAAAATTTAAACGAAACTGTTAGAGCCAATTTTGAGAGAATAAAACTAATGAAATTTTTGCACGTAAAGCTTAATTTGGGTAAGGAAGGTTATTTTCAAATCTTCCAGGCTTTAGCCTTGGAATTTGCTGAAATTATATACATAATTTTTTATATATTTAAAACTTAGTTTTTTGAGTTAGGCTGTTCAGGGAAGCACATATACACAGGTATTTTTCTGAAACTGTATTTCTTGGATTAGGGAGGCCTCAAAACATATTTCCTTGCTGATCTTGTTATTGAACTTATGGGTGAAGAAAAATTATTTTCTCTCTAGGAAACGGGATAGAGAAGGTAAAAAATGTTAATGTTTTATATCTTAATTGTATTATATTTAAAATTCTTTGAGCTTTCTCCTGCTATGATAAATAGCTTATGTACCTTTAAAATCTAACAAAAGTGCATTTCACTTGGGCATGACTCACTTTGGAACAGTCAATATAGTAGATACCTGAAACCGATCAACTGGAAGGGAAATCCATGGTAACTTATTTTCAACATTGCTATGATTCTATTCTTCTAATTAAGTGATGAATTATGTGATGAATTTAAACCTAGATTGCAAACTTAATTTAAAGCACACTATTGCTTACATAGCGTGCTATGACATACTTTTATTTTATTCCCTATTACTTTTTTATCATACGAGAAGTCAAAATGCATATTGCAGCACCTGAAAACAATCCATTTAAGAAACTTTTACATAAGAATTGACAAATTACAACAGCTGCAGCCGTTTTATAATATATTTTCATTTACTCCCTAATGCCATGTTAAATACCTGTTTAAGGCAAAAAACTTATAGTTGATCAACACTCTTTTTAGTAAAAATATTTGAATTAGTATTATTTTAAAGATGAAAATCCTTACGTCACATCCTTGGAAAACTGAACCAAATATTGCAACATATATATTTATTTCCTCAATTTTGGTCAACAAACTTTTCATTTTTTGCTCCATCTCGTCGTAAAGATCCCACTTCTGACACCAGTATAACTTGTGTCTTTATTGACGCAAAATTTGGTTACAGATAAAGTCTTTAATTCACTACTGCAAAAAATTCACACGATGCTTCGTCAGTTGACGGCTTTCTCCCACTGCTTGCACGCCATCGCGCGCTAACACACCAGTCACTCACGACTCACTATATTTGCTGGCAGTTCTTTCTTCCCTTTATAGCTAGAAATATCGTCACGGAGCATTCTGTAAAATTATAGAATCCGAAGCTACTGAAAGAATCTGGCTGGCGCGTGGCTGGCGTTACAACTCCTCCGGTTACCGGCGCGTCGCACTTCCTGTGTTTACGCATTCCAAAGTCTCCAACTGCCGAATCGCATACCAAGTTGAACTTTAGAGCGGGAGCACAGGTACGGTACTGTCACAACACTAAGTTTGGTATTTAGCCTACATTTCGAATTTTATATACTCACAGAGCCTTGTTTTAAAACATATTGGTTTTGTAAATTCAGGAGCCTATTTTGAATTTTATGCAAATAGCATCATTAAGAAAATTAAGAGGTGACTTAAGTACATCTAGCAATAAAAAGCAAAATAAATTAAAAAAAAATCGTAGTCCACTTACCCTCCCCGTAGTTAGGACTTACACCCCCAATGACTAATAAGCGAATGCCTAAGGATCAGAAGCCTGTCAGGTAGCCAAAGGCCGAAACCACAGCCTGGAGAACCTGGAACGAGTTGTCGGCCCGTAGCTAGGCATGAGCGTAAAGAAGTGGATGATATGAAACGCAATCGAAATTCGTGATAGGAAAGGTGATGGAGCAATTGGTGGAATGAGTGGCGTGAGACTCGGAGAAAACTCGCCAAGACGCCGCTATGTCCACCCCAAATCCCGCATGCAGGTGCTTGGGATCGAACCCGGGCCGTCTAGGTGGGAGGCAAGCGATTTAATCACTCGGCCACGGCGCCACCACTAAAATATCGTTTATTGCAAAAAATGTTACCAACAATTATACCCGCAACTATACCACTAAAACACATACTCAGAATTATCGTAAATAATAATTATTAGTGAAGTGAGAATTAATCAGCACACATGCAACTATTTCTACCTTACTTTTGAAAGTACAATACGACACTGTTGCCAAGTAATACTTAATACCACTAGGTGCTATAGCACTCCTGTAAGCAAACGAGGGTTAATACCAATATGAAAGTTAATTATTTTAATGCAAGTAAATCTTGCACCTCTATTAATATATGATCTATATTGCCTATAAGAATTATCCTATCCCTTTTAATGCTCTGCAAGTCTACTGTCTTATTGGCATCTGGAGTTACTATAGCAGTATAATGTAGTAACTGTATATTATGAAAGAACAGAGTCTTTAAGCTATATAGTACACATGTTTTTAGGGGTATAACTGCAGAACTTGTGTTTATAATTAAGAACTGTGTAATGGACGACATCACATCCATGTTTGGTTCATTTCCGGACTTACAATTTTAATGTTTAGGAGCAGTATGTTATCAGACTGGTTATTACATTCAAGCAGGTGTAGCACTCACAAGACATAACTGTTTATTTTCGCAGAGACCGCGGGTCGGATGGCGTAGCTTAGAGCAAGTCGGCTTCACTATAACGAATGCTGTATTGGAACTGAGTTGTGTGCTTTCTGCAAGGCCAATGACCGCTTACTACCTAGGTCAGAAGGTCACGTGTTAAGGTGAGAAAACGTGGAAGGAAAACAAATAATCTATACGGATAAGCGTTGTTCATTTCGCGGCGCTGTTAAGACCGTGCAAAAGACATCAAGTAGTAAACTACATGTTAAACGAAGAGAACAAAGAAACAACTAACACACCCAAGTGCATAAACTTTAGCCAAAATTTATCAAAAAATCTGTATATATACCCTAAAACACCGTGTAGCAAAATCCTAGAGACAGATTCCATTAAGAAAAACAAAATAATATTTCATGTCAAACACTTTTGAAAGAAAGGAATGTTCTAGGCGTCACTCTAGTCGCAAAACATAGGATATAGGAGTGACAAGGGTTCAACATCGCACTAATGTCGTAAATTGAACTATAATTTTAATAGTGAAAGTAAATCAAAAACAAAAATACCCATGTATTGTTTCTCTCTCCCATAATGTACCTATTCGACGAAAAAACAATTAAGTTATAATGACTGGCTTTAGGTATGTCTTCCGCTTAACAGCCTGGTAGTATACCTGGCGTTATAATGAACTCTGCCCCACACCTGAACTACAAATATCACCGCGCAAGACCGCACTAAACCTAACGTGCAAACGAGTGATTTTTAGGCAAGAGAATATCGAGTACATTTTCCAATGATGAGTGCCTACATGAAAGAAGGATAGGAAGTAGAAAAGAAAGAGGGAGAGAGAAGGAAAGAAAAGAAACATGAAAAAAAAAGCTTTTTAAATGCCAATGTATGGAATAAATAAAATAGTATTAATGAATCAGAATCGTTTTAATGTATTTTCGTAATTCTTTTGTTGTCAAACTTGAGCGCATGGGAGAGAAAGCCCAAACCCAGGATTTTTATTCTCAATTCACTTTTACTAAAACAATCGCAGTTCTATATGTAACACCAGAAGGACAATGGCTGCGCCGCAGACTATGTTGTTCGTATTTGAGAGGTTCTGGGTTCGATTTCTCTTCACCCGCCAGTCTGACCTTGGGTTTATTTCGTGGTTTTCTTTCCTCTCATTTTCTGTCCTTTTCAAGTTTCAGGGGAATAGGATTATGCGAGTGGATGACACAGTGAGGCATGTGGCTTTGAATATATGTCTGTTTTGACGTCCGGTGTGCGACGGACCCAAAGAGAAACCTGTCCTCATAGAGACAAGTTTCTGTTGGCGTCGGGATCTCGCATCTCACATTTACAGACGTTAGGGATGAAGGGGTGAAGCGCAGGACGGAGGCCATCGGATTTTGGGCGCCAGCCTCGGACGTAGCCATCTGCGTTTCATTCCTTCATCCCGGAGGTTCTTTAGGTACAGTAGGCTCGTCATCCACACCTGACCACCTCTAAAATATAAAAATATTGTGAATATAAGGAGAATATCAGACAGCTTAATCTGGAAATGCAATTTTTTGCAAGTTCATTGATAAGTTGTTGCATCTGTGAATTTTGGATAATACCCGAAATTAGATATGACTATCACTAATACCAGTTATAACCCTCAAAATTATAGCTTGCATTTTTATTTACAGAAATTATACTTTATTACTGTCTAATTTGACAGTTCTAATTAAAATACAAGATGATGCATTTTTAAAAATATTCATGTAAAACTTTCAAGCTTTACAGTAAATCACCTCACAAATAAATATATTATATTAGTTTATGACATTAACTCTTAATTATTATTAAAAAAGTATTACCTTTTTTACCCTGCAAATCTCTTGGGTTTAAAAATTTAACAATTTATTTTTCAAAATTCACTTTCTTTAGTGCAATTTTTGGAGAGGGTACAAACTGATTAGACAACCTAAAACATTGAGACACGAGGTTTAAAGTTGGGCTTGTCTACGTCTAAGCATGCATCTGGACATTTAAAGCTTCGGTTAATTCGTAGTTTGAATGCACAAAGTTAAAACATATATATATACATATACAGGGTTACTACAAAAGAAATAGACAACTTCAACTGCCTGTAAAACAAAAACTATTAGAGATAGCAACCTAATTATTTTGGAGGTATATTGAGAAACTCTCAAAGTTTTGTTTGTTACTATTGGTAACGCTGTAGTGTTTTGTTTGTTGTTGCAGAAGCTGAAATGGCGGAAAATCCTGTGGAAAAGGCATATTGCGTGTTGGAATTTGCTAGAACGCAATCAACAACTGTTGTCCAACGACATTTTAGAACACGTTACCACAAAAATGAAATGATACGCTCACAAAAACCAGCATCGTCTTCATCATGTCGCAACATGTCGATGCAAAAGTCACGCCGTATGACCTTATCTTCTTCACTTAGAAACTGCAACATCTGTAATCTGTAAGGCATCATGTGCAGTCGCTTAAGCAAGATTTTCCATATCTACAGTTTGCTGTGGAATTATTAACTGCATGCTTGCCCTAGATGTCGATTTCTGTGGGCTTCTTATGTAGGCAGAACGAACACGTTCAACGTTTTCTTCCGAAACTCTTGGTCTTCCCGAGCTCTTCCTTTTGCACTAACATCCCGTTGTCTCGAATTTTCTATACCAGTCGTAGATTGACTGTCTAGTCCAACGGTTCCGAACCGGTGTGCCCCGGCACCCTAGGGTACCGTGTGATTGGCTAAGGGGTGCCGCGAGATTTTGAGATAAACAAAAAAAAATACCTTCTACTGAAGCCTTAAGTCTTGTAAGGTCTTGAAATAAAATAAGTCAAATCAATTAATCTCATGCACGGCAGATAGTGATAGTGGTCGATTCATTTCAATAATTCAGTTATACTAGTATCCCACAGATGTCATTACAGCTATACCCAGCCGAACATTCCCGAGACTACTCGCTTCCTCACGAACATTCCCGAGACTTCGACAGATGAATATATAAAAGTGTACGACGCTGCTTGGCGCTTACAGTTGTCTTCCTCGCGATGATTCACAGTGTTTAGCTATGTATAAGTTCATTGTTAAACGTAAACGCCAGGACAGTGAAAGTGAACAGTCGGCTCCTACTGCTTTGCTTTAAGAAGCCAAATCTTATAGTTTCTCCCGGACCGTCGAAATCACCACATAAAGAAGACAAACGAAAGAAAAGAACATAGCAGAACAGTTACTTAGCGTATGGATTTAAGTGGAATAACAACGAGGAAAACCCTATCCCTGTGTGTTTAGTTTGTGGCGAAACACTTAGCAACGAGGCCATGGTACCTAGCAAACTGAAGCGGCATCTTACAACAAAGCATCCTAGTGTGTCACAGAAAATTGTAATGTATTTTTCACATATATTAGAAGGGGAGAAGAAAACAGCTGTGCGAATGGTAAAGAGAATGACCATAGGTGATACTGCTCTTGAAGCCGCATTTAAAGTAGTAGAACTGATAGCTAAAAAAAAGAAACCTCATACTCTTGGAGAGGAAATCATTGGCCCTGCATGTCAACTTGTAGTTTCAGCAATACCTGGCGAAGGAGCAGCTAATCAAATTTCGAAAATTCCTCTGTCCAACAACACAATCAGCCGCAGGATATCTGAAATGTCATGCAATATCAACGAACAAGTCACGGAGAAAATAAAAACTTATAGAACATTTGCTTTGCAAGTAGATGAGAGTCTCGATATTGGTGACAAACCGCAACTCCTTGGTTTTATCAGATATATTGATGATAAAGATATTAGTGAACAGTTTCTGTTCTGTAGACCGCTGGAGACTACAACCACAGGCCATGATATTTTCGTTTCTATTAATTCCTATCTCAATGACCATGATCTTTCATGGAAAGACTGTTGTGGTATATGTACAGATGGTGCACCATCTATGTCTGGAAAAATTAAAGGTTTTACTGCCAGAGCTCTCAAAGAAAATCCATCCATTATTATAACTCACTGTTTTCTGCATAGAGAGGCATTAGTCGTGAAAGCGTGTAATGAAGATTTTGCTGAAGTGTTTAACCAAGTTGTGAAAATGGTGAACTATATGAAGTCTCGACCTTTAAAGTGCAGAATTTTTGAACAGTTATGTCGCACAACGGATGCAGCTCATATCTCTTTGTTACTTCACACAGAAGTAAGGTGGTTGTCGCGGGGTCGTGTATTGAACCGGTTTCTCGAACTTAAACAACGGCTAAAAACTTTTTTTAAGGATGAAAATCAAGACACATTTCATGAGCTCTTACTAAGTGATTCTTGGTGTTTTGAACTGTCGTATCTGGCAGATATTTTTCATAAGCTGAATGAACTGAATGTTTCGATGCAGGGTCGACATGAAACAATAATCTCCTCAACCAATAAAATGAAAGGTTTTAAAAGAAAACTTAGTTCTTGGAAGTCTGCAGTTCAAAAAGGAGATTTGTCGAACTTTCCATCTCTTCTTAATGTAGCAGGAGATCTGGGTAAAGTGAAAGACCGCATTTGTGATCACTTATCAAGATTGCAAGATGCAATAAATGCGTACTTTCCAACTATTTCCACAACGAATCTCGACTGGCTTGTCTCACCGTTTGATTTCGTAGATAGTGGAGAGGAAATAGATTTCATTGCTTGCGAACGAGATGAATTTATTGATTTTTGCGCTGATTCCACACTCAAAGGTAAGTGAGGCGTCGGTGGCTAGTTTTTGGCTTAAACGGAGAGAGGAGTGCCCTAACCTAATGAAGAAAGCAATTAACGCACTTTTGCCCTTTTCAACATCCTATCTATGCGAGCAAGCCTTCTCTGCTATGGTGACAATAAAATGCAAAGCAAGAAATAGACTGAATAACCTTGAGGACGATTTGCGTGTTTCGCTGTCAACTGTAAGACCAGACTTCACATATCTGTGTTCTAAGCATCAATCACAAGTTTCACATTAATCATTAATCGAACAAAATTTATTGATGTATTTTTACTCAGTGATTGTAGTAAAGTTTACTGTATTATATTATGGTGTACGCTATTATTATATAATATTTCAATAAATTAACATATTAGGCTTAATTTTCTTTTAATTCAATAAAGGGTGCCGTGAACTTCAAAAGGTTGGGAAGCACTGGTCTAGTCGGTGGCGTTTTGTGGTAACGTGTTCTAAAATGTCGTTGGACAACAGTTGCTGATTGCGTTCTAGCAAATTCCAACACGCAATATGCCTTTTCCACAGGATTTTCCGCCATTTCAGCTTCTGCATCAACAAACAAAACCTACAGCGTTACCAACAGTAACAGACGAAACTTTGAGAGTTTCTCAACATACCTCCAAAAGAATTAGGTTGCTATCTCTAATAGTTTTTGTTTTACAGGCAGTTGAAGTTGTCTATTTCTTTTGTAGTAATCCTGTATATATATTCTTAAAGTATATAATTCATGTTATTTTATTTCGAGAACAAGTAACTTTTAATTGTTCTCAAATTTTGACAAAACTTCACACAAGAATCACCTTAATGTGACCATCTGTGTCAAAGGGGTTAATGCCCCACAAATTATCATATCTATTGCTTAATGGTTTTTGGTCTCTCTAATTATTTGATTATAATTTCCTTCCTCTTTCATTTTCGTTACACCACAGTGGAGTCAATATTTAGAGATGGCTATGGAAACTGTTTAACAAATGGGCAATACTCTTAGTTTCTGTTTTGCGCCCTTAGAAACTGCGCTCAGAGTCCTGCGCATTTCAATCACAGCTAAAGCCCTTGTGTGGATGTTGATACAGGTCCATTGCTCTCATTTGTGTTTGATCCTGACCGAGATAATTAATTACTGATCGCTTGCACGAAGTGCCATAGAGGTTTAAAAGTGTGATGGCCAGAGGAGAAGGGCGCAAATCATTCAGTTTTATACATGCCACAAAACGTATTGAAAAACATATTCTGTTTGTTAATTTTTATTCTGTATTCCTATCAACCGCCAGTCAGGTCTTATCATCGACGACAGGGACCAATGTTTTGCCGCTGCAACATTTCGAGGCTCCCAAAACAAAGCTTTTGTGTTCCAATAATAGCGGTGTCATAGCGAGTTTATCTTCATTACTTCTCCCACTGACACTATCAACTAACAGTTGTTACACTCTTATTACAATTACGATTATCACTGCCGGTGTTACCGTGATCAGCTTCCTTGCAACACCCTAATCCGACTATACCCTGTTATACCGGATGGAACGGAAGTCATAACATTAATTTAAACCAGTGATAGATCTCGGTATTTGCAAAACATTTTGTATCTTACGTGTTGTCTCCTACCATTTACTACGCAGATATTTCAGTATCTTTTCGAAAACAAGAGACAGAAAAGCTCGCCTCGCTGCAGGTTGTGTGGGCGTCATTTGCACTAGGTCAGTACATTGACAAACACGCCTCACTGTTGCTACCACACCATTGTAGGCCAATTAGAATGCCAATTGCATTCGTTACTCCCAGAACATTACACCACCATGCGTCGTGTTTGGAAGCAACCGATGTGTTTACATCCAGAAGCCGGTTCAGACACCTGACCAACCTCAACGGAATGTTGCCGAGTTGCATCAAGTCTGAAAAGGCTGCTCGGAACATTCCTTTAATGCTTTTAAATTATAAATATTTCGAAACTCTGTGTGATGGCCTATAATTACTACCAAAACTAAAGTAAAAAATGCGTTACTCTAAGCATCTTACAAGTAACAAACTATTAGCTTCGTACTTTTTTGTAGGAAGTGCGCATCCCATTTGGAACCAAAACCATTTATTTTTTTCGAAATCGGCTGATCAAAGAACAAAATGTCAGACTTTTTTTTTTGTTTATGATACTTCTATGAAGCACATTATTAGAAGGAAAGTAATAAGTTCTCTTCCACCCAGTATGCATAGCTTGTGCATAAAATATAAAAAGTAAATGATGAAAACGCGGCCCTTCCGGCCTTAAAAAAGCATTGCACCAAGTCAATATTTTTAGATTCATGTGATTTAGTGCGACCACTGTAACGTACTGTATTTTTGTTTGGAGCAATTGGGCCTTTCGGTATAACAGATTTATCCCAATTAAAACATCTCATAGAAAAGTAAACCTTCACAACAAAATTCTTAAACCACTAATGAACGATATACGGCAAGTACTGTAAATTCCTCCCATTCATCACAAATGCTTGTTTTGAGGCACCTTGTATCCAAACAATGTTGCGTGTATGTTTCTGTGAACAGAGTAATTAAAAAACGAAATGTCGATTTAAATGCAAAACGTGATTTGAGATTAAGTGGGGATAATTTCAACAAAATCATCCCATCCAAACTATCACCTACATGGAACATTTGAGATTTATTGTAGTCTCAAAATTTGTATTAAAATAACGCATATTAAAAATATTTACATGAAAAACAAAGTGTATAACTTGAATTTTCTGAGAATTGTATCTGAGAAACTATATTCACAAAACTTTTTTTGCATAATTTTGTGTAACTACTAAATTTTAAGTAACAGGAAAAACCCAATACACAAAATATAGATATAATTAAAACATAGATTTTACTTAAAATAACTTTTTTTTCATACACAAGCCATTTACGAGATATCCGTTGTTATACGTAATCGTCCGACCTGCTCAATGCTTCGCAACTCTTTCAAAATACTGTATGTATTCTCTACACATACTACGCAAACGATAGGTAGAGAAGGTATTGTATTCCATCCAAATATTCTATGTAGAGATTTTATAGTAGATATATATTTTGAAGACTGTGTAAATATATTTTTGAGGCCCCCGGAGTTCAAAATAAACATTTTAAAAAAAGTTCCGAGTGTGTATATGTGTGTATCAGTCAATAGCATAGCTCAAAAGCTTGAAGACGGCTAAATACCAAATTTGGTGTTTTAAGTTTAGTATGTTCCAAGGATGTGACACACCCCGCCGCTGAACTACCCCTTATGTATATTGAAAAAACTTTCCTCAAGAATCGTTCCAACAATTTTGATTAAAATACCGTATATTAAAAATATTTACATGACAAACAAAATGTACATCTTGAACATTGTTGGCAATCGCCTTTAAAGATCTCCCTTCTAGATGAATTTTGCATAACTGGCAAACCAGAAGAGAGATATAAGCTTACTACCTATATAAAAATGTAGCTTTCCTTAAAATACAAATAGTGTGCTTTACATTTTGTTGTAAAGTTAACCGTATACGAGATATTTCTCGTCAGTGGTTTCACTTTTAGGCTGCTTAAACTTTTCTGAAACGAAAAATTGTCTTTCCTTTCATCTCTTTTGTTTTATTCCTAGCTGTGCAAAGGGAACCGAATTTCAATTGCTTCACATAGCGACCAATATTTTAAAGTATTTGGATATCGCTTTAACCCATGTTTACTAATGTTTATCCCGATTACCGCGTTGTAAATAAAGAAATAAATCACTTGAATGAAACATCACTTTTTTTATTTTACTACTCGTTCATGTTAATATTATCCCTGGTCTTCAAGTGCAACTGTTATACTGGCGGCCTTTACTTTTAAAACGTATTGCCTATTGGCAGTGGTGCTAAATTGTGTAGAGTTGCACTTAAATTTTATATCTTGGCTTTTATACATTATATCACACAATCATTCACTAACCTTGAAGCTTCCAGACCCTGTAGACAATAAGAAACTATCTTGGCTAGAGGAGAATTCCCACTCCTAGCTGGTAATTGAACCCGGGACCTCTTGCCAAGAACGTATAGTTACGTGTGTCTCATTCACATGGAGAGTGTGGAATTGTAAGGCTAGTATATAGCTACGAGTTATACATTTTTACTATCGCTCTTCCCTCTTCATATTTAAAGGAAGGTAAGTGCAGCATTGCTCCCCTCTCACCAAGGCGGCCTGGTTTTTTTGGGTAGTGTTTAACGCCCGCTTTAACTACTTATGGCACCGCAGGTGGTGGCACTGATACATGAAGATGGAGCACCGGTGAAATGCGATGGCGGGGGAAAACGGAGTACCAGAAGAAATCCCGCCCCAGCGCCGCCTTGTCCACCACAAATCTCACATCGGTCGCTAAGGATCGAACCCGGACGTCTAGGCGAGTGGTCTAACCACTCGGGCACGGCTTAGCCCCGGCCAGGGTTGAATCCCATAGAACCGCGTATGGAATTTATGATGTTTCTAAAGCTTGTAGGAGCTTTATTTGCTTTCTACTAAGTATTGCAAATTTCACAGTAAACAATTGCAGTTACAGTGCTATTTTACCAGTTTAGAACATAAGTATTGTGCCTAAGTTGCTTAAATTATTCCAATTAATAAAGGAGCACAACAAGGCAATTATGTTCTGCATTGTTACAATTTATTGTAGCACAAATTCTGCTGTTAATTGCTAATTGGTTAAGTCGGTACAACATTTATTACACTTTGTTTACGTATTCTCTTTGTTTGAATGTAGAAATTGTCGGTAAGAATATAAGTTTACAGCAAAATTAAATTCACCATAATTCAATAACAATAACGTTACATCTTAGGAAAATCCATAAAAAAGAAAAAAACGGCAAAATAACAAGAATTTAAATGGTAAAATAATAGAAAGAGAACAAATACAAAAATATATTTACGACAGAGTTAAACATAACATCTTTGGGTTTATAAGCAGTATGTAAATGATTTCTTAAATACTTTAACGATCTTTTCAGTCCCTGGATACTAATACTTTGAAAAGTTGATTTTTCATTGTGAATTTCTTCAGGAAGTTTACAGTTTCCTCCGGAATGCTCCCTCTGGCTCCATCCAATCATTATTCATTATTTTTAACAGAGTTTAATACAGCTTTAGAAATCCCTAAATATATTCTAGCTAGGTGACTGTAAAGGATTATATGAAGTACTTTAATTTGAAGTCTCTTTCGCAGCTGTTTGTGTGTATCTGGTGGACTGTAATTAAGTTTTAAAAGTTGAAAAATAACTGTCCTTGGCTTTTAGCAAAGTTGTCCTAAAATCATTTACTTTTTTTTACGCAAAGGAAACAACTTTGCAGCATAAACGAAATTCGTTTATTAATATAAGTTCAGTGGTTGAACTATCGCTTTAACTTTCCATCAATAAATGGTGGCTCTCTGGCAGACCAGACTAATTACCTTTGAAAGGCATACCGCAACAGTTTCCTTCCCTATTAGGGCAAGTAGCTATTAGACTATGACCACGATCGTTCTCGCTTTAGGTGCTCAAGTTCCACTTCACTCAAGTACATTGGTATGATAATCAGTTTAACCTAAGAGTTGGTTTAAATACCGGACTATTTCCTTATGGATAATAAACAAGCGATAATTATTGAGCCATTTCTTCTTAAATAATGTTTTACGTGCAAAGCTATAAGAATAAGCTTTTGTAAAATTACTTAACATTGAGCTTTTGCACATTCCTCATTTTAGAAGCGCTCTTTCTGGAATTGTCACAAAAGATTTCATTAGTTCCTAAAGAAATATTTAGTGCATTTGGGTGCTATATTGGTGATATTCACTGCACATTTGCCTGTAGACTAGGCTCATGAAGAACCGGTATATTGGCAAAGAGCTGCAGCAGCGGCGAAGAGCCTGCCTCACTGGCAACGGACTAGTGCGTTATAGTGCGTAAGAGCGGTGGGCTCAAACCGCTGTCTTGTTGAAAGTGGAGCCGGTACAGATTGAACAGCATATCCACCCCTTTCAGCAGTATTGCTCATACAGGTCCCGCAGTAGATTTAACTATTGTTTCATTACATCTTGCAGGTATATCCAGAATTATAGGTGCCGTGAAATTTACTCTCCGTCGTGTACCACCTGACCTTTGCGGCTCTAGTTTAGTCAATTGCAAGTGTGGCATTGTTCAGGCAAAGCTTGCATTAGCCTGTTGTAGACGCAAGAAGCACATGCTCTATGAACCGTTTCTGAGCAGGGGATGCTGACGTAAACAGTACAGTTCTTGGATATTGAAAAGTAAGTGGGAAATAATAGGATTATTTGTCTCAGCTATTGAATACCGACTCAAAATCAAATAAGGTTGTAGGAAATGCAAATTTTAAGAATTTAAATGAATATTCTTTTAAATAAAGTTAATGAAATATTAAATAGGATACCAATATAAAGGCAGAAGAGTTATTGCATAATCCTGTGAACCCTATTGCTACACTCAAATTTGAACATGTTAGTATTGAAAACATTATGCAAAATTTGTTGGACATCGATGGCATAAATACTAATATTTTTAAAATAGTATATGTAATCATTTATGAACATTTTACTCATATTATTAATGTTTTCCTGGATTTGGAATCTTTTCTGAATTGTTTAATACCCTCAACGTCATTTATATTTTAAGAAACGTGTAAAATTGGAACTTAATAAACAGATAGTGCTTTCCTCTGACAACTATTTGTTATTCATTGAACGCCAGTTTGACTTCAGAGGCAATAGCACTACAATTGATACTGCAATCTCGCTTATAAAAATAATTTTTACCACCTAACTGTATTAGTTTTTTATTTTTCTAAAGCCTTTGACACCATTTTCCATCAGATTATTATACAAGAAACTTCAATTTTATAATTTTAATGGCAATAGTTTATATTTTGTTAAATACTATTTCTCAAGTTGGAAACAATTTAATGTTGTAAATAGTCAACATCCAAAAATGAAATTAATGAAATATGATATACCACAAGGTTCTATTCTTGAACCATTAATTTTTATTATTGATTAATGAACTTCCCGGGCATCTTCAAGAGGAATGGTTTGAAACGTAGTTATTTGCAGATAATCTTTACATTGATTACTGCTAGATTGTTAGTGGCATTTTATATGTCAATCTCAAAAATATATCAAATAAAATCATAAAATGTTAAAAAGCAAATAATTTTGCTGTTAGTAAAGAAAATCAGCATACTTAACCTTTAATCTAAGCAATTCTTGCCTTCATAAACAGGTTAGTCGTCTGGGGATTCCATCTTCAAGTTAACTTATGATGAGAACATCTTATGTCTTATATTTCACATAAAATTAATAAAGGATTTTTATTTTTACGCATCCTAAAGCAATAAGCCTCTTCCACTGTTGTCCTTGTTAAATAATTCTAAGCACAGGTACATAGTCACCTTATAGATGACACGCTACTGTTGAGCCTAATATACTTCAGCAAATAAAGTATTTATTCTGCAGAAAGGGGTATAAGAATAATGTGCTGAGTTCCACAAAGAACCCATCAGGAACCATTGTTTAGAAACTTGAACATTTTAACTTCTTTGATATCAGTGTTTATTTTCAATTATATATTCGATGTGAACAAAAATATCAGAAATGATTCCTTATGCGCAACTCTTCAAGATACGGTGCTAGAAACTGGTACTACAGTCATGTGCTCAAAAATAAAATTTTAAGATTAAAAGCAGTTTTTAAATTCTTTCAATAAACTTGTTCAGTGTTTTACCAAATAATGTAAAATCCCTTTTGCTTTTAGTTGTTTTAGGAAACTTATGAAATTGTCATTGTTATCCAAGGCTTATCCACGGCTTTTTACAGCCTCAAAAATATGTATGCAACAGTATGTAAGTATTTGTAATGTATTACTTTGACGTCATACAAAAATTATATTGTCTTGGCAAATAAAGAGATACATCTATATACTTGTTCTCCCCAAGTAATATTTTCTTTAAGTTATTGAATATGCATTACTCATTCTATAATTTTGACTACACAAAAGAATGACTTATTTCCAGTTTTTGTATTGCTTCCAAATCCTCAGTGTATTTGCAGTTGCAGAAATGTCAGATTACGTGGTCTCAAAACGGTAATATACACAGATTCGTCACCTTATGTTCTAAGGTGTTTATCGGTGAAGTATTTTGTGAAAGCTTCGTATTTTGATAAACATATTCCCTACAAGGTACACTATAAAGGTCTATATGAAACAAATGCTATATATATCTGAACATTAATATGTAATCCACTATACTTTTGAGGTTCTAAAATGGATAAGCAAAATATAAATAGATATTGTAGTTTTATATTGCTTTTAATGATTCTATATGATAACTGCACGAGTTCGAAGAAATAAACTTTGCCACAAACGTTTTGATAAATCACTTATTTTGTAAACACAAAGCTGCTCATATACAGCTTGTTGGTGAGCTTTAAACCCATTGCATTATCTTCAGCAGAATAGTGAACTTGTGTCATTATCGTGTTTATACCAATTCTCTACAGATACCATCAACCAATTCCCACTGCTACTCCAGCCGTTATGCTGCAACTTCTGAATATTAATTTGAATGTTCAATCTGCATCTTTGAGGTTGTGTGAAACAGTTTACGTGCACCTCTGGGTACAGGGGCATTACATGCGGCCAGATACCGTAAGCGTATAAATATTTTATAAAGGCAGACCACAGATTCCTGCTCTGTACTGTGGGCGATACATTGCACTCTGTGTATAGAAACCACATCATTAATGGGGATTGCCCTGTAGAGGAAGAATACGATTCTTTCTTTTTCGCTTTTTTTTTTTCAAGGTAAGAGTACTTTAATGTTAAGTTTTTAATGAGAATAGTGTACAGTCAAGAGCAAAAAAAAAAAAAAGAAAAAAAAAAAGCATGTCGATGTATTTGCTTTCGTATAGTGTTTTTCTGCCTTTAATATTGGCAGAATCCCTTATTCCCTTGTTAGCTGTGCCCCACACCTACACGGCTTTTATGGATTGACCAAGGTAAGCGGCGGGGTGCGAAACGGAAACATTTATATGAGCGGCTGGAAATGCCCGTCTTCTGTTAGTTTTATATGAAAAGTCTATTTCTGAAAACATAATCACTGAATAGAGCATTATTCCCAGATCAGCAGCCAAGAAAAGGGGAGACTAAGACAAACATATGGAGTGGTTTCATAGAATTGCCTTGCAAACATTGCTCCCTTTATTATACGTTGTTTGAAAGGAACATAGCACATGGAAAAGAACCAAAATTATTGCTCTTATTGAGCAAGGGTAGAACTGCGAGATATTCCTTAACGGAGTACTTGCAAGAAGAGCGTCAAAGTGGTGGAAGAAATAAGACGAAGGGGGTTCCTTGACTATTTTGGTATAACAAAATAAAGTAAAAGCATGGTAAGGAACTGAGTTATACAAAATTAGCCATGCAATACGAAGAACCATTACAAAAAATATGCAATTTCAGATTACTTGAAAAGGGTTGGTAACCTTCCTTATACTCATTTTCTTGCAAAATTCCGATAAAAAAATATATTGAAAATCAGCAGTATTTTGGGGAAGGTAGAATCATCTTATTCTATAACTCCTGCTGCTCCTCCTCCACCTGCTTATTATTTTTTGTTGATGGAGTTTAACACCCCCTTTTACTACATACAGCACCGCAGGAGATGGTATTGAAGATCTTGAAATGAAGGTGGAGTGCACCTTTCCCGCAAGGGAAAAGCGGGAACCCGGAGAAAACCTGGTCATACGCCGCTTTGTGTACCACAAATTCCACAAACGGGCGACTGGAATTGAGCCTGGGCCGCCTTGGTGAGAATAAAATTAGCTAACCCGTGGATAATCTTAATATGCTCTTCTCTAATAACGGCATGTGAGACAATTGATATTCGCATTGCCATATTCATGTTTATATAAATTACAAGGCTATAAGATTGTATCAAATATAAACGTGAAAATGTATAAGCTACCCACAGCTGCTAATTATATTCTTTGAATTAATACAACTTACTTCAGGGACCACAGTTGAATGCTATCTAACAAACCTGTTGTGCCCAGTGGAAATCGAGAAGCGTATAAGCCAGTTAATTTAAGCTGCCCAAGAAGCTTCATACATTTTCTTCTCGATTTATTTATTCCGGTTTAAGGTTAAGGCGCAAATTAAGATGCTCGCTTATAAATGGCTCGGCATATTTAACTCTGCAATGAAACTTGCGAGAAAAGTTGGGCTATTAAAAGAACACGGTTATTTGATAAGGAATACGGTAAATGAACATTTCCGCTGGGGGAAAACCAACACTGGCCTAACAACTTCAGCAGTTGCTTGCCTTGCGTAAAAGTAACGAGGAAAGTGGGAATATCCCAAACGACAAAGAATAGGACGGAATAATTACTGCTAAAGGCTAAGGAATGCAATTTCATTTTCGCAAAGTTCTCTCTTCGCGTCTAGTCTATTTTAGGTAGAAAAACTTTTCCTTAAAATTGTCACATTCAATATGTAGTATTTAAGAAGGTATATACTTCTGTTACAGTAATTAACTGTTGTAGTTTTTCTTTTTTTGCATAATCACATACAATTCTTCATGTATGCAAATTTATAAGTATATTTTCATATCATACTAATGCTGTTTACTGTTTTTCCGACACGTTTCAACAAAACAGCGAGTATCTTGGGTTTCATTTTTGTTACCGCATCGAGACTTTTCTATGCCTGTAATTTATTCATCAGGAAGGCTGTTTTAAATAACTACAATCATTTAATATGTAAAATCACGTTTCATTTTAACATTTTGTTTGTTTGTTTTTGTAACTTATGCGTCCTTTAACCTGGTTGGTCATACAGGGCGATGAATAAAATTGGTGAAATGATGCTCAAATAATCTCGGCGTATATGGAGCTTAAAGTTATTCGACATTCGTCTTCTCAGGATAAGGGAAAACCCCGAAGAAACCTTACCCTAAGCGAAATTCATACTCTCAACCTGTTGAATGTGAGACAGACACGGTACCACCACACTACCCAGGTTGGCAGTTATTCTTTGCCAATTTGTGTGGCCTGGAAAAGTGGGGTGTCTTGAAACATTTTGGAATACTTCTCTATTGCTTGTTGTGGAATTTATTGGTCATGTTTCTAAAAAGATGATCCTAAAGGTAACTTCATATAACACGCAAATGTAGGAAGAGTTTAGAGCAGTGATTTCATATTCTGACACGCTGCGTTCTTCTCCTCCCTTCATCATCAAATATCATGCTTGGGGGTAGTCGGACTTTACGGCGACGCTGTGCTAATAGAATAAAATGTTCTTGGACGGTAAGCAAACCGTATTGCAGAACTGGAGGATAGATGAAACCTATGTTTCCTTCAGGGGCAACAGATCAGTGTTTTACCTTGTCAACTGGCGCTCATCAGGCTGGAGCACCCTGATTCGGCCGAGGGCTCGGTTCAGAGTTGTCCTCACCACTTCCACATAACATCAGGCATGTCATATGCAGCTGCTGTATTACGCATTCAATCAGCGCTTAACAAAACAGGTAGAATCCAGCAAACGCCAAGTTTCATCTTCAAAGGGATGAAATATATCAAAATAAATCGATTTAGGTTTGTTTATAAGGAATTGAGAAATAGGATTTTCAGTCTAATACTTAAACTTGTTTGTTTGCTATTTTTAAATATTGAATGTTATTTGAATTTGGGAGATCAGCGCTGATACACTGTTTAAAATGCTGCAGGTATTTAATGATTATATGAGATTAGACTAATTACATTTTTTTTATTTTTAAAAAACAATTCTTTAATTTATATTTAGTTAAAAAAATAATTTCAATCTATATTGTGATAGAATACTTAGCTTAGTTTATAGTGCTAAAATCGGACGTATCGAGCTTTTGTTTCCATTTTAGGTATACATTATTATTACTACTGTTATTATTATTACTATTATTATTGGTATAACTTTACTTTGTTTAAACGCATGTTTATTATGAACCTTTTAAGCCACGTAGACTTTCTCTCAATACTTTTGCTGTGAACAGCTATATTTACTCGTTATGACACATCTGATCAGTCAAGCATCAGGGCCACAGTTCAACTCGCTGGCAAGGTTAGTTGAAGCGATTGCCCGGAGCCGGCCGGCTTAGTGAGCCGTTGAGTTGCTTTACAGTATGATATTGTGTGGAGAAACGGAAACGGCCATCAGAGCACACTGCGTTACAAATACCTAAGAACTGAACGATATTCCTACTGGCCATAAAATTGCAAACTTCTTTCAAGATATCGCTAGAACTACTGACATTGATGAAGTATTGAACAATTCACCCCCATTAACGAGTATCTCGGAAATCACTTACGACATAAAAATTATTTAAAAAGAATTACGTATTTTATGTTAATGCACATTTTTTGAGTAGTGCGTTTTCGTTATTGATTACAATTCACTAGTTATATAAGGTTATATAAAATCTTTGTGAATGAAGTGGATGTCACAGGCTTGAAATACACATAAAATGTAGTTTACATATACATGTCTAACATATTGTATTTTAATTAACTCTTTATAGCTATTGTTGAGACAACAAAAAATCAAACAAATCTTCCAAATAAAGAGTAGTCTGTGGTGGAGGATTTAGTTCAAATCTTCATATCGCGAATTAGGAAGGTACTCAACTTAAGGTGGTGCATCTGTGAAATTTAGAAAATCCAGAGTATGCACCACTTATACAATAATAGTGATAGTTTAGCCAAGTATTAAAACCCTGTCTAAATTCATTGTTCTAATAAAATGAGCTACGTCGTGCATTTTTTAAGATATTTAAAACAAAAATCCAGTTATACAACAAATGAGTTTACAGGCAGATCTGTCATATTATATTTTCTCCAACTTATAATGTATCTATTTTATTTCATGTGCTTTGAGAGGCAGTATACACATTTTTAAACACATTAGTGAAATACTGCATCGTATGAAACGTTGTGAGTATCAAAAAATGTTGGAAAAATCTTTGTGAGAGAATAAGGTTTAGGGCTGGGAGTACCTAGTAATAAACATGCGCCTACCCATTTGTAGCTGGTAAACTACGGTAAGTGTTAAAATCAATATATTTTATTACATTTTAGAATACATATAATTTAATTATGAAAGAAAGTTATTTTTAGTTGTTCATAATTTATCAAATTTAACAGATGTGTCACTTTAAATACCAAGTTAGATATAATGGGTAAACGGCAAGCGAAAGATAAATATCTTACTTGTCAAATATGCAGATCTCTTTAAAGCTTCCAGTTTAAGTTCAAGATTTTTTTTTTCTTTTTTTTTGCGACAACAGCCGTTTTTCAGATATTCGTTATTAATGGTTTAGAGTTTCCAATCTGTCACTTTTTTAAAGTCTTATCGCTATTCATTTGTTTCCGTATATGTTGTGGAAAGAGTGTGGCACTTTAAAGTTAGCATTTAGACCTCACTTATTCACCCAAGTGTCGATAAGATTTCCTGTATACCTCTTAAAAACAGCGACCTGTGCAATAGTTCCCGCCAAGTTTCTAATGTGCTCCATTCACATGACTTCCTCTATCTGTTTTACATACAAACTTCTCTTAAAGCATCGTTCTTTTATCCAAGTCATATAATCGGGATAAACATTAGCATAAATTCCCCTCCTACTTGCTACCTTGCAAGTAGAATGGAAATAAAGACATATTAATCTAAAGCAATATCAAATATTCCGAAAGCTAATCGCTATGTGAAACAGTTTAAATACGGTTCTTTATGCATGACCTGGAGTAAAACAAAGGAGACATGAAACGAAGGACGAGTTTCGGTTTTAGAAAAGTTTAAGTGGATCAAAACTGAAACCAATAAGAAGTCTACACAAAAAATGTATGATACAAACTGTGTACTTTAATGTGATGTGTACTTTTTGTGCAGTAAGTTTTTAAATTGCAGTTTACCACTTACGCAAAAGTCATCCGGAATCATAAAATATTTTAAAAGCTATCAGTATGTGAAACAATTCAAACTCTGTTCTCTTTTGCATAGACGGTAGTAAACATTAGATCAAACGAAAGTTGACTCTCCGCTTGAGAAAATTTTAAGTAGTTTAAAATTGAAACCAATAAAACTAGACAACTCGGAAATTGTTAACTGTAAAAATATATATATTTAAAACATAATTTGTGAGTTTTAACGAGATCTACATTTTGGTGTAGTAAGTTTCTATGTCTTACAGTTCACAAGAAATACAAGTCATGCAGAATTAAAAGGTATTCAGCGGCTATTCCCGGAAAATTCAAGATGCACACTTTGTTTCTCATGAAATAGCTTAAACATATTACATTTTAATCAAAAGCGTCAGCCACTTTTAAGAAAATAAAAAATTTGGAAAAAAGTTCCATGTAAAGTGTAATTAAGAGTCGAAGGATATTATTGAATATCTTCTGGAAGATACTGAACTAATAACCAAGTTTGGTGCTTAATCGACTTTTCGTTTTTGAGCTTTGCTGCCCAAAACACACATATACATGTTTCTAAAATGTTTTGCTTTGTATTTAGAGAGTCTCAAAGCAAGTAATTCTCTTAAAATGTCGGTATAGAACTTTTGGGTGGAATATAATATCTCCTGTATACACTACACAAAGTGTACATGCGTGATAAAGAAGGCAAATACGAAACAAAGTCAACGTTTAATTCTTGTTTAGTAATCTAATATGTAATTTTCCTATTTTTTGGTCAAATTCACCTAAAATAAACCCAGATAAATGAACTTAGGTCAGTGTATATCCAGATAAACTTTTCACTACGCTGCTGAGACATTAGTAAAGTGCAGTGGAAGCTGTGGAGCACAGAGTACTGCATGGAACTAAAACTACTTCACAGCATTGCTTGAAGTGCAGAAGGTCGTACATGGACGTCATTTCCATGAACGGTGCAGAAACTGTTTTCCACTAAACCCAAGGGCATTTGTACCTCGTCTAGCCTGTTGAGTTTAGCTCTGGCAACTTGGCAACGTCGCCACTACCTGCCTGTCTAATAGACCCGCTCTCGGACTAAACTAGTTAAATCGACTGTCCCCTACCTCCCATCTTAAACCAAAACTCATTTACCAGCGTAATTATCGCAATGGATGATGCACACTGCGGTAAGTCGGTTAATACACTTGCAGGAGCGTCGAAATGAGCTCAATTTGAACGTGCATCGGTGGGATTGTTCTATAGCAAAGACTACCAAGCAATCCGCTTAATATCACTTTCCATTATCGTCAAAACCATTGCTTTAATTAAATCCTTCCATCCGCTCTCAATTCGTTTCATATGGAGTATTACAGCATATTGTTTTATAACCTGAATGTCGTTAAATGTTTTGTTAAGACACATACTTCCTGGAATAAATAGAAACAAGGGCATGAAAGAGCGTTATATTTGTGTTTACAAAAAAAAGTTTTGAATCCCTGCAAAGAATTACTCATTTCAAAATAATGGAGAAACTGTTACAAATTCCATTGTTTGTGCAGTGAATTAAAACGATATCTGGGATCTTTCCCCCCCCCCCATAACGTACAGCAAACCAGTTTATAGCCCTTGGAAATATGATAGATAGTAGTCATAGAGAGTAAATATTAGTGAAAACTATAACAATGTTGATACTGCGGTTTTCGTTTTAATTACCTATTTTTGTTGTAATAGACCTAGCAGTTTTATTTCTCTACACTTACTATGTCAAAGTGTACAGGGAAGATATTCTAATGCACCCATAAATACGATATCAAGATTTTACTGGAAATACGTGTTTTGGAACCCCCTAAATCAAAAAAAGCATTTTCAGCAAATGTGTGTTTATGTCTGTGGACAGCATACTTCAAAAACGAAAAGATGGTTAAGTACCAAACTTGGTATTTAAGTTTGGTCTTCCAAGGATGCGACACGAAGATTTTCAAGACAATACCCCCATCACAAGCTACCCTTTAATGGAAAAATGTTCGAAAATTATATTTTTCTTAAAAATAGCTCTAACGATTTTTATTAAAATACCACATATTAAGGCAATTTCCATCACAAATAAAATGTATATCCTGAATTTTCTGGGAAAAGCTTTTGTGGACCTGTTTATTATGGATGAACTTTGATGAATTTTAGGCAACTACTAAACCGTAAGAGATAGACAAAAGTTAGACAAAAGTTATGCCCTTTACGTTCTTGTTGTGGAGGCAACCGTTTTTAGGATATTAATGTTATTGGTTTCAATAAAATTGTAAAGTACTTATACTTTTCTTTTACAGGAAGTGTCCGTTTTTCTTTTGTTCTACTCAAGGCCAAGTAAAGAAGCGATTTGCAATGACAATCGCATAACGAGAGCTTTTAAAACATGTATCTATCACTTTAGCATAGCGCAGCATTCCTTTAGTTTCCTTCTACTTGTAAGGAACTATGTAATAAGGACATTCTGCTAATGTTTATCTCGATTAGCATTGTCTAGAAAGAAGAATAATCTTTTGTAAGAAGTTTGTTTGTAGAGCAGCTAGAGAAAGTCATGTGAGTGTAACACATAATATTTTTTACTATATTTTTATTAATTGAAATCTCGGCGTTGATATTTAACATATTTTATTACTATAGAGACCACACTTATATTTTAAATATGTACAAAGACTTTTAGTACCTGTTCTTAAACAAGCTTACACTTCTATCTACTCCACGTTAACTGAGATAAGTGTTTGCAGAAACAATTTTAATACAAATGTCCTTCTAGGTACAATAAGGGAATACAGTAGTTGTTGTAAAGTTGACCGTTTTTATATATTCCTTGTCATTTGTTTCAGTTTTAAACTACCTACTACTTACTACTGTTCTCAAACAGGCCCATTCATTGCGAACAGAACCTCAATTGTTTCAGATAAAAGACTTGGCTGTCGCTTTAGCATAATGTATTCCCTCATTTCCCTTCTACATACAATGAAGCAAGTAATAAGGCCAATTTTGCTAATGTTTATCTCGATTATCATGATTTAGATAAAAGAACAGTCTTTTGTAAGAATAGTTTTAATTTGCTACTGAACAGAAAGTTATATGAATAGAACAACTGATTTTCTAAATATGTATATATATTTTTATAACGTTCATGAAAGTGTAACATTAAATAATTTGCCATCTGTTTAGAGCATTACATTTTGCGTATGAGCAAAACATTGCAGTTTTATCTACTAATTCGTCTATAAAATCGCACCCAAAGAAGGAAATGTGTATATAAAACATTTTTTGCAAATTTGATTGTTTATTGCCATAAATAAATAACAACTACTCATTTTAATTATGACTTTTGTTATGGCTTTTGAATCAAAAAGTGTTTTATAACAGGTAATAGTTTCATTACTCCCGCGCCGTCGCACAGTGGTCTAGAGAGCGTGGTGCAACCGAATGCGCCTGGGTTCGATTCCTTCTATGGTGGAGCGGATTTTAAGTCCCGGGTATAGTACCGGTGCACACTCAGCATATTAATGTCTTTGGAAGAGTGTTATGTAACGTTGTGAATAATAACATTGCTTTGGTGTTATGATTATGATGATCATAATCATTATTATTATTATTATTACTATTATTATTACTATTATTATTACTACTACTGATGTTTCATAATATTTGCCGCGATCCTTTACCACCGCGAATGTAGAAGAGCTAGGCATGTGGGACTCTACTGGTAGGCACGTATGACGTGGACGTGCTAGGTAAATTTATACTTCAGGCATGACAGCTGAGATCTGTGAAGGTTGACAGTAGTGAGGTGGAGGGGAGGGGGTCAATAAGAATAGCTAAACAAATGTGATTATATGTTTTGTTTAAATATATTTTGTTGTGTTGTGGTGCTATATATTGTGCATATATTATTGTGTACTTCTCTTAAGTGTATTTGTCTACTATAATAGGGTACATTAATGCATGTGAGTATGGTGTACTCTGTATTGTAAATTTACATTGGTGTACTTATTTTCGTCTTTACTCTTAATTCTTTGTTGTTGTTGCTTTTTTAATATTGCTTAATATTTTGTGTATTGCAAACCCACATACAGTCTGTGGACCCATGCGAGTGATAAGCTCACTGTATGATACTGTTATGTCAACAAATACACCTATTCATTCATTCATACTGATGTTTCATACATGCATTTGCACACTTGGGTCTGTAAAATTACTCCTGTTTGCTGTATAAAATAATACGACCATTGTGGGCAATCTCCGCTTCAAAGTATGTTTTGCACATCTGGCCAAGTAATGTCCGAGTATAATCGGACTTACAAATTGTATTAATATATAGTTTCCTGCGCCGCTTCTGGAATAAAAGCGCATATCCAAAACAAATTTTGCAGAACACGTGTGACATGTGTTTAAGCCAGAATGACCATGGTAAGGCAGACATTCTTTTTCTTGCTATATTGCCCTTTTAATTAACACGGGAAACAATAAGAGTTTTCCTGCTCCCACGACCAAACAATATATTTCTCCGCAAGCGTCCTTTGCAGACTTCTGGGACGGGATTGGATTGTGGTAGGGGCGGGACAATATTCTTCTCTGGTATTGAAGAACGCGGCACGAGTCGGCGCTACGATGTGTAATTTTACAGAAATGAAGTAAGGGAGGGTGAAGAGAGGAGAGAGATTGTCGTTTGGGTGAGGAAGCGGTATGGGGAAGGACTAGAAAGGAAGGGTTACTTCCCATTTGACACGCCGAGTTATTGGACGACGGAGGCAATTCTACGTAATCGCCCTCGAGTCACTGGACATACCCAGCGCACTTGCACTTTCATTCTTTGTGAATACAATCCACTGAGTGCGTGCCTGCCCAGGGTGTTCCAACACAATCACACCTTCTCATTCAGCAAACATTCTCACTCATCTGCTGGATTAGGATACACTGCTTTATTCTTAAGCATATGTATGACTGAAATTTCATGGAAAAAAAATCTACTTTTTTACTTTCTCTTCACGCACTATGTACAAAGTGTATAGAGAAGACATTGTATTGCATCCAAAAATTCTATACCTAGATTTCACCGGAAATATGTGCTTTGAGGACACCTGAATCATAAAATGTCATATTTATAAAAATATTCATGTGTGTGTGTGCATTTGTCAGTCAATCTGTCTGTGTCTGTGGGCAGTATAGCTCAAAACAAAATGTCCGTTAAATACCAAACTTGGTATTTAAGTTCGATATCTTCCAAAGATGCGACACGAAGATTGTCAATAAAATCCCCTCACCCCCAACTGATTTTTTTCTCAAAAATGGCAATAACAATGTTAAATAAAATATCTAAAGAGATTTACATGGAAAATAAAATATTTATTGGATTTTCTCTGAAGACAACTTTATTCTGGATGAATCTTACGGTTTACTAATTCTGCAAAATTCTGCAAGGGATAGTCAAAAACTTACTAAAAAAAATGTAGATCTGGTTAACACACAATTTATGTTATATACCTACCGACATTTTTTTTTTCGAGGAGTTGATAGGTTCCGAGATATTTCTTGTTATTGGTTTCAGTTTTAAAATACTTATACCTGTCTCATACGGAAATTTGTCAAGTTCTGGCCATAGAAAGGAATCTCACAATTCAGTTAAAATTCCTTCCTTTTTGCATAACGAGCTTGTATTGAAAATTTTAAAAAACAGTAATAAGGAATATTCTGAAATGTGTTAGCTTTACAAAGCAGTATGACAAATGGTGTGCGTTAACGAGCTCTACATCTTTCTCTATAAAAAGGTTTTGTGTATCTCTTAAGGTTTACCAGATATGCAGAAGTTATTCAGAATTGAGGGTGCCGCTGGTCACGGTATCGAAACTATTCGAAACAAACCCCGCTTGCGGTGCCACAAGTAGTAAGAGCAGGCGTCAAACGCAACAAAAAACAGTCATTATATTCATTTAATTGTCATTTTAATACATTTAATATACGATATTTTAATCAAAACCGTTAGACATGTTTAAGAAAATATTTCTAAAAACCATCCCTGTAAAGGGTATATTAAAATAGGGGGATTTTGTTGAAAATATTCCTGTCGTATCCCTGAAAGATACTAAACTATAATTCCAAGTTTGGTAGTTAACGCAATTTTCTTTCTTGAGCTGTGTTCACCACAGGTGCACAAAAATTTACACAGCGACATTTTTCTAAAAATTTTGTTTTTTCGGATTTAGGGGTCCTAAAAACGTTCATTCGTTCATTCTGCTATTCTTTATCTCGATTAGCATGGTGTAGAAAGAAGAATAATCTTTTGTAAGAAGTTTGTTTGTACAGCAGCTAGAGAAAGTCATACGAGTGTAACACAACAGATTGTTTTTCTTCTTTTGTTAACAAAATTAAACCGCCAAGTTGCTCTGTGCCAAAAACTAGACATCGGCAGCAGCAGCAGCAGCAGCAATTCTCACATGAAACTCCCTTGGAAGCGAATTAGCTTCAACAACGTCCGTCGCAAATTCGTTTCCCATTAGGTATATATCGATCGGACACAACTGCACCGAAATGGAGATGAGAATGTTACAATAAACAAACAGCCGAGATATATTTCTCGTCAGTAAAGCAAACATGGAAATATCCATAATCTACATCGGTATACCACCGAGGCACAAATTGCAATCTACATACAGAGAAATTCAAACAAATATCTGGAACGAGTTAGCGAGATTAAATACGAAAAAGTCGGCAGCACGGTCTTCCCCAAACCTGAACAAGCTTCTCCTGGTAAGCGCAACTAATAAATTATATATGTGCCACTATTTCTAACTTCATCCCATGGTTCAAGTATACCTGCATTCCCGTAGGAGTTTATGCAATTCTAAAGAAATGTTTACTCATTGATACAGCGATAAGAGAAGAGTAAATGTGGATAACTTATCCCAACTAGGTGGCGCCGCGGTAGATTCTGCATTCGGAGGCCCTGGGTTTGACCCCCGGGAGCACTTACTCAGATCCATGGGTTTCTTTGTGGCTGCTAGGAGAATGCTGGGATGGTTTCTCATCTACCATGAATTCCTTTCGAATATTTCCCGTTCTTCTTCTTGTTTTTCTTCTTCTTTGTCGTTATTTTCCTGATCTCCATAAGATCTATATGGCCAGTCAAACTAGGAAATACAAGACACGAACGTCAAAGTCAAAGTCACAGAGTGACATTCTTATCAGGAGTATAAAAGCGCCTAAAAGAAACCAATAAATGCGATGTGATCCATTTACATAACTGTTCATATCTGTTCAGCAAACAAACTATCTTAAAAAAGGTTATTCCTTTATCTACACAATGCTAATCGATATTTACATTACCAGAAATGGTCTTATTCTTTAGCTTCTTACAAGTACAAGGGAAATAAGGGAATACACAAAGCTAAAGGATAGTCAAATATTTTAAACGTTCCCACTATGCGTTTGTCATTGAAACTCGGTTCCCTTTCCAAGGGCAGGAGTATAACAAAAGTAACAGTAATAAGGAATATCTCAGATACGGTTGATTAAAAAAAAAACATATGACATAAATAGTTTGTTTTAACGAGCTCTACATTTTTTTGTGTAGTACATTTTTGTCTGTCTGTTACAGTTTACCAGTTATACAGAAGTCATAAAATTATGAGGGCCTTAGAGGCAATTCCCAGAAAATTCAAGATAAAAGTGTCACTTGTAAAAATATATTAAATATATGGTAGCTTAGTCAAAATCGTAGTAGCCATTTTTGAGAAAATTAAAATTTTCAAAAAATCTTTCCTATAAAACCTAGTTAGGGTGCTGGAATTTTCTTGAAAATCTTCGTGTCGCATCCTTGGAATGTATCTTAGGAAGATACCCTTGAAAAATAACCGAATTTTCATTTTTGAGATATGCTGTCCACACACATACACACGGATCTTTGTGTAAAAATTCTTTTTTGAATTCAATGGTTCTCAAAACATGTATTTATAGTTCAACATGGGTATCCAATTGTGGATGGGATACAACACCTCCACTTAAAATGCACCTTGTACGAACGTGATAGAGAAATTAAGAAAAAAAACATAAAATACTGGGCTATCAAGGAAAATGAACAATACACGGTACTAAAATGGCGAAATAAAGCTTCGTAGGACTTTATCTCATTCCAAATCATTGAAACAGAGGTAGGAGAAGTGTAAATATGGGTATACGAGGTTGCTTAACAGGGGAGACGGTGAGCGGGTCTCGCTCATTTAAAGGGGTAAAGCAAAAGACGCTCAGGTCAGTTCCTCAGTGGCGGATCTTTACTTGAAATAGCCCCGCTAAGTTCTGTAAGAAGGGGTATTTGTGCACGCCAATTACGGGGAAATTGCGACACCTGGTATTTCCACGAGGTTGCAAAAGAACACTGAATGGCAACATCTCAAAAGAGTATGTCTTGAAGCGCGTTAACATTTTCAAAAGGGGCTTTCTTACTTTCTCTAATGCATTAGCATCTTAAGAGTAAGAATCTAGAATTTCATCTCGGAATTGGTATATGGAGTATCAAATAAAAACAATTCTTTCAACTACTGAAAGTATTTTCTTGCTTCGTTTGTTTTACCTTAAAGTCATTTTGCGCTGTTTGGCAGTTTTGGAACTTCAGGTACGTTCAATGTGAAAACAGTTTAACATGAAAGCTTCATTTTAATGAAAATTAATATTAAACTGCTCTTTCTACCAAATATCAGGGAATAATAATTAAATGAAACCCTTGTCTTTAAAATATTAACTTAGAAACTTAGTGTGTAGAGAAGATAGTGTGTACCATCCAAAAATTCGCAGTCGAGATTTCACCGGAAATATATGTTTTGAGGTCCCCTGAATCTTAATAAAGGATTTGTAGAAGAAGATCGTCGTGTGTTTGTGTGCGCTTATGGACAGCATAGCCCCAAAACTTAAACAGCCAAATACCAAATATGGTATTAAAGTTTAATATCTTCCAGGGATGCGACATGAATATTTTTATGAAAATTCTCCCACTCAAATTATCCTTTACATAGAAAAACATTTTGAAATTTGTTTTTCTCAAAAATGGTACTAATGATTTTAGTTGAAGTACCTATAGAAAGAATGTTTATATAGCAAATAAAAGGTACATCTAGAATTTTCTGGGAATATCATTCTAAGACTTCTTTATTGTGGATGAATTTTCTATAATTGGTAAACCGTAACTGCTCCACACAAATATAGATCTCGTTAAAACACACCATTTATGTCATATACATTTTTTGTAAAGTTTAAAACTTTTGGAATATTCCTTGTATTGTTTTCAGTTTTAAGTGTTTTTTTCCTCAATCTTTAGCAATATTTTGTTTCAAAACTGGTTTGTTTTTACTCTTGGCCACGAAAAGAAAGTCGAACCTTCATTGATTCACATAGCGAACGATTTTTGTAAACTTTTGACCTAATATTGCCTTGCTTACCTTATGCTTAGGAGGAACTAATAGAACCATTTCTTCTAATGCGTATCTCAGTTATCCTTTTATCTATATAATGGTAAACTATTTCAACAATAGTTTGTAGCGAAAGTAATGTGAATGGTATATATTCACATTACATTCAGATTTTTTTTTATTTGGAGAAGAATAAGGAAAAACAGCCCAAATGAATAACAACATCTTTAATATATTTAATAGGAGGTAGCTGATAAAACAATGTCGTGTCCAAGTTTTGTAGTTTTAGGTTTAATAGTTTAGTTGCTAGCGTATCAAAACTCAGCGCATTTGACGTTGTGTAGATAGGAAGTACTAGTTCCCACTAATAGATCAGTTAGTATTTTTATTATCTTTATTTTAATAAGTATTAATTGACCTAATAGTTGGTTTGACAATGGGAACTTATGACATTGTAAATCGCCATGGATTTTGTAATCTCAAAATAATTACAGATCATATTTTCGTTTACCGGGAAACAAGTGTGTCAGTCGAGGAATTTAATGCCATTTTGTCAGGTTGCCATGTTAGCTCAGTGGTTAGAAGAACCAGCAAGAGACAAGGAGATCCTGGCTATGGCATTGAATGTTTTAATCTGATTATCAATTCAACTATTTTTGGTGTTCTGGGCCCTCAAAGCATGTTTTTCCCTTGTCATTCCGTATTAATTTCTGGATGGAATGCAATACCTCTTCTACCTAATAGATAGGCAGTAGAGAAGGTTAAAAAAGTCAAACCGACTTTCCTCTGAAGCGAAGATGAAATTAAAATTATGTAGACAAGCTAGACTGAAGAAAATAACATCAAACATGTTTAGTGCACATGTTGCATACATGTTTCGTCGTATTTCCCCTGCTCACTGGCTGCAGTGTGAGATATTCCGCATACATACGAGAGTAAAACTTGAGAATCAATTACGCAGTAATGTGCGTGTCCGGGATGTAGAATGGTTCCTAACGTACAAGCTCCTGGTAGTTTGTCGCACTAACTTTGTTGTTATCATGAAAATGCTGAGTCAACACTGTCCAAACACTGATAAAATACCATAAGAGAAAGTTCTCCGCTCTCGCAGAAACAAATCAGGATTCGCTTCGACCCCTAACACTCAAAAAATTACGTTTCCCATCACCCTTTTTAGTCAGTGAAACTTGGTTTAACTTCTGGGTCACCTTCCGTAAAACTAGTGACTCAACGGTCTGCGTCCCCAGGAGGGTATAATAAGGAAAAGTTTTCGAGGGAAAGCATAACCGTTGAGGCAGACTTTTAAACTTGGCCAGTAGCTAAAGCTGTTGGACTCTTACAAATAGTGTCAATATAGAGAAGGCAAGCTCAAATTTAGCCTCTTCAAATTGGATTCATTTTCGATTAAATTTGGACTCTATAACTGGGTGCTATATCTAAAGTTTCTCTGCCCTTAAAAATGTCCCTATCATTCTTCAGGTTTGAGGCTCATTTCTCTAAAGCAATGGAGAAGACGGGACAGAATCTCAAAGTCGAAGATCACTATGATATTAACTGCGAAGCTACTAAATTTTAAGTAAAGGACGGGGTGGGCCAAGGTTGTATAAACGGTGATTAACCTACATGAGCGGAATATTAGCAGTACTGTGTTGAAGTAGCAGCTTGTTAATGTCGATAACTTGAAAACTATCGAAACACAGAGTGAAAAGACTGCATCCCTTTTATAGTTAATTTTTTTGAAGTGTGTTTTACCTTTTACTTTATCCCACATGTCAACTATATGACGTGCTTTTGTCCTGTCTTATTGGCTACTGCAATCAAAACTGCTTATCGATGTAGTAACTAGTTCCGGGTTTAATTATTTTCTACATTCAGAGAACGTCAATTTTACTTTCCTTTCAAGCTATGACACATCTGCAGATCATTATTCCAAGATATCAGGGAAGTTACCTGTCTGGTTCATAATGGATCGCTTATAATAACAGCACGTGGGATTTCAATATCGCTGTTTAACTGACCAACGGTCACTGCTATTCACAGACGGTGAAATGTGCGTATTTCTTATTACGTCTAGTTTTCTATAAAACATGATGGCCTTACAAAGGGAACCCCCCCCCCCTTTACACTGGGTAATAACCATTAGCAAACAAAATACTTCTCTCTACTAGAGAAGAGAGGCAACGTAGTAAAATCTCTATTTGCTAGAGACTCAGAGCTCTGCTTGCAAGTCGAGATTCGCGTCTCAGTTAAGGGGTCAGTAAGTGAAAGACTTGGTAACTGCGAAGGTTGGTTTCCAACCGCAGACTTGTTAATCCCTTTAGCAGAGGGTTTTCATGTTCTGAAAAATACTGTAAGGCAAATCGTACCTAATAAGCCGTTGGTCTCGTGTCGTAGATTTACGGCGCGTAAAAAGAACTTCAAGTCCGATAAAGAGGCCTCTGAGCAAAATTAAGCTGTATTTAATGCCACAGCAGTTAGAGAGGGGCCGGTCCCCATGGCCGCGCTCGCCAAGGTATTTCGCTGTGGTGCTTCGTAGCGCAGGGGATCGTGGGTTCGAGTCCCACCTTGGGCATGGGTGTTATATGTTTGTGTATATGTGCGTGTGTGTGTAAAAAGAAGAAAACAGAAATTCAGTAATCATCCAGCAAACAAAGTAAAACAATTAGATAAATAAAAGTAGGGTATACAGCGCCGGAGTCCCGACCAG
Organism: Hymenopus coronatus; assembly: GCA_030762935.1. NCBI lineage: Eukaryota > Metazoa > Arthropoda > Insecta > Mantodea > Hymenopodidae > Hymenopus > Hymenopus coronatus. The sequence continues at coordinate 40,934,901 of CM060900.1, forward strand.
ACTTACGGAACTGTATTTAAAAAAAACTATTTCCATTTCTGACAGAGAAACTAACGTCACGGAATCAGGTACCGATATGAAATGGATTGCTGCATTTTCGGATACTTCGTAGTTGCGAGTATTTGTACATTTTTGCCTGCTTAAATTAAGTAAGTCGTGCATTGTTATCGATTTCCATATAATATATGTCGTCTGCTCACTCCGCGTGCTATAAAAGACAAAATTACGGCGGGAATAACCTCAGCCAATGAATGAGAAAAGAACGCGAATGAATGCATTTCGGTGCGTTAACATACAGGTAAGGTTATCAAAAAAACAAATGTTATACAGTTAAATGCCAAGATGAAGCTATGTATACTGGACGAACACTGACACACTTTAAATGTTCATATTTAGTTTAAAATGTTTTTATCTACTATCACATTTGCAGTAATTTCTATAATTTATGCTAATTTCTTGCAATAATGTGATTATTTCAATATGGAGTATTTAATTTACAGCAGTTCATGATCTGAGGTCCATCAAAAGGGGCCACATCTGGAGATTCTGGTGGACAATGCTACGTCTGTTCGGGTTTTCTCCGGTTTACCCATCATTCGTTCTACCAACTCCACCAATTTTTCCACCTTGCCTTTCGATTATTTTGCTTTTGTGTCTTGTCGTCTTCCGCACTCTCATACCTGCTACGGGCCTATACCCCGATCAAGGTTCTTTGATTCAATGTTCGTCTGTTGTTCTACAGGCCTCTGAGCTTAGATATACACGTGTGAGTTATGTCAAGTGTCAATAAATTGACTACTACGCGCGCGCGCACACACATACACACACACACACACACACACACAGGGTTTTAGGGGAATAGACACACATATTTTGATAACTTCTACCATTAATACATACAATCGCTTCGGTACGTGAGTGTTTCATTTTTCTCCTAACCCTTTTTCTACAAACCAATCACATAATTCACTTCCTGGTTTTAACTGTGCTGCAAAATGAACAACACCTGTCAGTATAGGCTACGATACAAAAAGCGCCCACTTCGTTTTACAATCTTTCTCCTTAACCCATATACAAAACAATATACAAAATTATACCATTAGACATTTGAAAATTGCTGTAAAATTCTTTTCCTACCAAACACGTAAGTCCTTTATATAGATATCCGCGATGCTTAGCCCTTTTGGACGGCTATACTATAGGACCTAGAACAAATCGTTGGTCACTCTATAACCTTAAAATGCTTCTACAAATCTCATTTTGAGCCTTATAGTAGCTGCAATGTTTAAACACTATCCTTAACCTTATTTTCAAAGCTCAGTTCAGCAATCCGGACAAAAACGCGCTCATTAGCAATAATAAAAAGTGACCCACTCCCTAGATTTTAATAGGAATGTTTTTCTCCCTCAGATTTCCAGCTTCAGATAACCAAACTGAATCCTCCCAATCGATATTAGGTTTCATTATATTTTCTATTTAAAATGTTGGTCAAATTTCACAGATACAATCATTTCATTAATTTGGGGTAATATTTGGATGTTCCAATACTGTCATTTATAGGTTTATCCGGAGGTTTTCCAATCCAGCTGCTTCAAGAAGCGAAAGGGCCTTTGTTTGATTCTGCTAGATCTTTAATCAGTGATAACAGACTTTCGTGGATTCTAGTTTCAATGTAGTTGCCGACCACTCAGTTTTAACCATTTCAAACGCTCTTCGCTCCTGGCGTTTATGGCGCTGAGTTTTATGTTAGCATAAAATTTTCGCAAATGCATATTACTCCTGGGAAAATTCCCTGCAGTGAAAGTAAAATACTCGTGGAGTTTGCCCAGGCAACATCCTTTTCCTTTAATTCAAATCAGTCGATTTGTTGCTCACTACAGTTCCACTCTACTTGGTAACCAGTTCTACAATTAACTAGTTTAGAAGCGTGAAGCATTACGTTCTCTACACTTCATTATTTAGTTTACATTCTTACATCAAACAACTAGGAAAAATTTTGGTAGCAATTGACTATGAACGTAACTGATTATCTGACATGCTGCGTATCGTAGAAAAAAAAAACGCATAGGAGCGCATTCAGAAGGCATGCAGTTCGGTCACTGCTTTCTCGAACGTTTATGGTCGTAGTAAGTCTTTGACGGTAACAATAATTCACTGTAAAGGCTTGATGAAACGCCAGACTTAACTTCATGTTAAACATAATGTTAGCAAACAAGTGTTTTATGGTGTTTAAAGCCCTCTTTTACTGCATCGGCACCACAGGCGATGACACTGGTGGTACATGGAATGAAGATGGAGCACCGGTGGAATGCGAAGGCGGGAGAAACCGGAGAACCTGGAGAAAACCGCTCTCCGCCGCTTTGTCTGACACAAATTCCACATGCGATCGGCTTTGAGTGAACCAGGGCCGCCTGGGTGAATGACAAGTTGTCTAACCACTACTCGGCCACGGCGCGGCCAAACAAGGTCTTACGGTAGCTGCAACTATTACAACAGTTCTGCGCTCTAGAGGAAGGGACGAAGTTCTATTTGCATGTGTGGTTAAACTAAGAGCAGCTATGACTATAACACACATGGCTCGTCTCTATATCGTGTTGGTAGCGTGTCTGCTTCACATTCAAAAGGTGCTGGGTTCCAATTGCGGATAGGATGAGTTATACGGATAAGATTTTTTACCGGGGTTCTCTGTTAGCTTTAGAATACAAATGCCAAGTTGCTGTAAGCACCTTAGACTCCGGTCTCATAATTTCACTCATTGTTCTATATGACTCAGCAGATTAAAGGACGAAAATAACAACATACATGAAAGCCTTCATCAACGACATGTAAACAAGATTAAACTTAATCAGATATTGCAAGGGACTAACCAAAATGAGATTAAGGAAACGACCATGTTGCATGAAAATACAAGGTTTAGCATGTAACCTTACCCTTAGGCAGTTCAGCCATATGTTGACGAGCTAAAGAACACAGACTAGTGTTGTACTTGAAAAAGCAAGTGTCTGGGTGCGTTTTTTCTGTTTCTCAGGTTTACTTGGCATTCATTCAACCAATTGCTCCTTCATTACCTTTCCTATCATCCATTTAAACTAAATTTCATATCATTAAACTCCTCACGTTCATTCCAGCTACTGGGCTGATCCCCAACCCTGGATACTCCAACAGACCCATATCCCAACAAGTATTTAAGCCCAGGGACAAACTGGCAAGTCATGGGAGTGCAAGTCCTCCATATAAAGTGCTAATCAGGTGAAGAAACAGAAAATCAGGTGATCACATTCGTAGAGGATGGCGCGGAATTTCATCAGTACCTTCATAAACAACTTTGTTCCATTAGGAGACTTTTATGCACAATAATATAGTTTAGCGTGTGAAATTAGTACTAAATACAATGAATATTGGAAATATAAGCCCTTAAATCCTTGATGATGATGATGATGATGATGATAAAGAAGAAGAAGAGTGCTCAACCCGGAGGTGGTTTAATGGCCGGAACGGCGATATGGGAGAGACCACAACCCGACCACGGTGCTTCCATTTCTCTTTCACGGGATAATGACTTTTATTTTTGTAGTCTAACGTCTTTTAATCTAGAAAGTAATATCCGAGGATGAATGAAATCAATGAAGTGATGCTCAAATGAGCCCAAGATCTATGGAGATTAAACTTAGTTGGCATTCGACTTCTAAGGATAACGGAAAATCTAACGTTAACCGAGATTCGAACTCGGGAGAGAGTGAGACAGGCATGCTAACCCCACACGATATGGGCGGGCATGATGAAAAGTATGCACACTTACAAAAATAATCACTGCGTCATTTCCATCTACACTAGAGCAACAAATATTACCTTTTGCTAAAGATTAGTGTGTTTGACACTATAATTAGCACATCAAAACAATTTAACGATAATACCCCTAGTTAACTATCTGATCTGTGTCATAGGTTAAGGGATATTGGGAGATTAATTTCAAACTTCTATATTTTGTAGAGATTTTTATGAAATGTTGCTGTAATTGTATTCTCGATATTTCAGTATGAATACCCCAATTTCATTCCAATTAAATAAATACTTTGCAGGATATAAATTATTTCATACATTTTATTATGCAAATTTATTTCATAATCAAAATGTTCTACGCGGTTCAGTTTTACAGAAAATTGGTTGGCAAAAGCTTATAATTGGAATATTTTAATAACCTTATTATTTAACTTTTGTAATGTTTTAAAATTCTTAGAAATATTAATCCCTAAATATTCATTTTTAATAAAATATATATCTTTAGAAATTATTAGTCATGCTAGGATAATTTTTTCGTCTATATTACAATAAATACTTCTGAGAACTTTTATCTGTATTTAGACCAAAATTAAGGTGCGTGGAACACGCTGCTTTATGAAATAGTGTGCTAGGAAACAGGCAAGATCTTTAAATAGCTGAAGAGCCCGAGGAAAGGGAAAGAGAGCTAAATTTTGATCCTCTATGGATGCCCAAAGATTCCACCAACTATTTGTAATAAAAATAGTTTTCTATTTTTTGTCGATTTAATCAGAATATCACTACCAGTTAATCTCTATATACTATTCATTGGTTTTACATATCTTAGTGATGCAGTGTTCCTAAAGGGCAACTTTTACTAACACACCTAGAATATTTATTGCATAGAAAAGAACTCTACCGACCATTTTTAAGCTAAAGAGCATAGAACTCTTGTAAACCTTATTTTTTGCAGTATTAAATTTTAAACTGTCCTCCATTTGTATGTTAAAGAGCTTGCTCTTTTTAAAATAAAACGAGTAATTATTTTATAAAAACTCAGATTTTCATAATACACGAAATGCACCTTGTTATCCATTTAAAATCATAAGCTCACAAAATATGAAAAATCACCTGCATATTCTGGCGTTATGCTTTTTAATAACTTACCGTTCTATATTCAAAAATTGCCTTACAATAGGCTCAAACAAAATGTATAACACATTTTAATGAATCATCTTTTCTATTCAGTGAAAGAGTTTTTAAATGTAATTAGTTATGTATTTTACCATGTTATCAGTTAGGTGTGCTACTATATTTCTCTGTTTTTGCTGACATGTACAATTGACAAGTTACAAATAAAATTCAATCAATCAAAATAACTCAAATCTGCAATTGTTTAATTTCAAACGTATGCACTCTCAAAATAAAGTTATAGTAAGACAAGCTAAAATATTTAATTGATTGACGATCTGAGTTTATTACTTTAATTCGAATTTGGAATCCAAGGAAAGGATTTCTGGTGATTGTTAGCAAATGAATAACATATGGCAGAATAGACGTTTAAAACTAGTACTTGACCCGACCCGTTAGTGGGAAAAGGTTCGGTCATCCGTGACGGGGCAATCAATGTCTGTACAGAGTACATACATGTAAATGTACCCTCAACTTCACATTAGGCTCGATGGGGGTTAACGTTCGGAGCTGCAGGGCACATTCCTCACGCGACATAAAATCTATCGGAGCTAGCAAGGCAAAACGCTTTTCAATAGCCACTTCCCCGGTAATGGCAGCCGTTTGGTTGACTCTGTCATTTTATTTCACTTAAGTCTACTGCTTCTCCTCCGCTGCCAGAAACATAGAAAACACGGGCCGGGAATGGGGAGGGGGGGTTCAGGTACGAAGGACTGCTGGAGTCACTTGTGGGGAAATAAATTCTTCCATAGAAAATCAATTTTGTTCCTGCTTCGGCGAACGCAAAATAATATGCCGAGACTTTGGTGACGAAGGAAGGAAAAATTACACATCTCGACCTCAAATGGGCACCTTGCCCATTTCAACGTCCCGGGTAAGGACGATAACATCAACACAAGCTAATAGTACCACCTTATTAATATTTCACGCCAAAATCATTTAAGGACAGCACTGCTTCACGGAAGTAACAACTATTTTAAAATTCAATGTAGGAACAACTAAAAGAAATTTCATATCCATAAATTTAGAACTTAAATCTAGAGCAAAACTTATTCCATGTATACAGAACAAAGAAGCAGTTTAATTGCAGATTTCAAACACCAGTTTGAAATAATATGCACAATCGGTTGCAGAAAGTGTCTATAATTTGGTTTTCTATAGCGTGTTTCGTTTAATGCTGGCAGAATGTTATCAGTTGTGTTCTACGTCCACACTAATATTACAAATAGTGAGCATGTTAAAACACAATTACTTTTCAGATATAAAATATATGTTTATGATTATTTGTGTTCCAAGCATTGCAGAAATATAGTTGAATATTATGTCTTTGACACATAATCACTTAAAATAAAAGAGATTGCAACGCAAATATATGTTTTGAGATTCCTGAATCCCAATAGAAGTATTTCTAGAAAGGAAGTCAGTGTGTGTCTCTGTATATGTGAGTAGATGCAAAAGAAACGAAAAGTCCGTTGAATATCCAAGTTCTTATTAAAGTTTAATATCTCCCTATAATACGAAGAATTTTCAAAAGAACAGCCTCATCCCAAATTACCCTTTACACGCAAGAATTTACAAACATTTTGACTTTCTCAGAAATGGCTCTAATAATTTTGAGACAAATACCCTATAATAAAGATATTTACATGAGAAATAAGTAAATATTGAATTTCCTGGCAGTAGCTTTTTATGTCCTCTTCATTCTGGATGGTTTCTGAGTAACTGGCAAACCGTGAGACAAATACCTACTGCACAAAAAATGTCGATCTCGTCAAAAAACACAGTTTATGTTCCTAATAATTTTGTTACAGAGATAGTCGCTTCCGAGATATTCTTTGTATTCTTTTTGTTTTTTCCCCTCAAAGAAGCAAATTCCAATGGCAGCCGTATAGCGACGGCTTATAAAACATTTGACTATCGTTATAAAGCAATGCATTCCCTTAGTTCTTTTCTACTTATAACTAGGTAGTAACACCATTCTGCTAAGATTTATCGATTAGCATGGTGTTACAAGAAGAATAATGTTTTAAGAAGATTTTTTGTAGAAGAGAGATAGAGAGAGATAGAGAGAGATAGAGAGAGCGATAGAGAGAGAGAGATAGAGAGAGATAGAGAGAGAGATAGAGAGAGAGATATAGATAGAGAGAGATAGAGAGAGATAGAGAGATAGAGAGAGATAGAGATAGAGAGAGAGATAGAGAGAGATAGAGAGAGATAGAGATAGAGAGAGATAGAGATAGAGAGAGATAGAGATAGAGAGAGATAGAGAGAGATAGAGAGAGATAGAGAGAGATAGAGAGAGATAGAGAGAGATAGAGAGAGATAGAGAGAGAGATAGAGAGAGATAGAGAGAGAGATAGAGAGAGATATAGTGAGAGATAGAGAGAGATAGAGAGAGATAGAGAGAGATAGAGAGAGATAGAGAGAGATAGAGAGAGATAGAGAGAGATAGAGAGAGATAGAGAGAGATAGAGATAGAGAGAGATAGAGAGAGATAGAGAGAGATAGAGATAGATAGAGAGAGATAGAGAGAGATAGAGAGAGATAGAGAGATAGAGAGAGATATATAGAGAGAGATAGAGAGATATAGAGAGAGATAGAGAGATATAGAGAGAGATATAGAGAGAGATATAGAGAGATAGAGAGAGAGATATAGAGAGATATAGAGAGAGATATAGAGAGATAAAGAGAGAGAGAGAGAGAGAGAGAGAGAGAAAAAGTCAAGTGAATGGAAGACATTACATTTTTTTCTCCACGACTGTACACGGAAATTGGGGTAAGTATATTAAATTAATTTCATAAGCTTGCTAGGTAAAATGTTTAATATTAATGCGTATCTGCGAAAAAACAATAAAAAATAAGTATAGACAGCTTTCTATTTGGAGAAATAGCTAATGTAAAATTATTTAGAATTTTAAATGTTTCCATGTGACTAACGAGTAGAATATCATAGAGCAAACACATTTTCTCCTCAAATAAACGAAACTTGGCCTTCCTTATAGAGATTCTGAGAAAATTTAATTGGATACTTTTTTTAATAATGCATTTGTAAAACAATTTTTAAACAAAAGGAAGAGTCTCCTAGACACAACTACATTGACAGGAAGAGTATTATAAGAAGTTTAGGACGTAGATTCTGCTAAAATATTAGCTGTACATTTTTGTAATGTAATTGAATACAAGACACAAATACTTTGTATAAGATTAAGCGTGCATTCCTTTTAGGATTATAAAAATTTTAGATTCTTGGTCTGTTCCTATATGAATTTTTTTCAAAATTACTAAGATGCACTCAAATTTTCTAAACGTTTAAAAGTGTTTCAATGACAGCAAATTCAGCATAAATATAGACATTTTGGAAGTTTTTTTGATAGCCTAGCTACATTTATATACAAGCTTTTGACGGACCATTAAGGTGCTGATGAAGGAATCACGCAAACAATGGTAAATTGTATTATAATTTGGAAGTTACGGCATTCTTGTTGTACAGAGTTGACAACTTTAAATGATTTGATTTCTAAATGCAGAAAAAAAGAAAATCCTTCCTTTTAAAAATACCAATGAAAAATGCAATTTACCAGGCGTACTGTTAATAATCTGAAATCTGTATTTTGTTAACTGATTTTGAGTTCACATCGAAAAATCAAAACAGCATAACTCAAAAACGAAAAGTCCGTGAAATACATAACGTGCTATTGAAGTACCAAAGATGCGACACGAAGAATATTAGGAAAGTCCTTCCATCCCCAACTACTTTTACGTGGAAAAGATTAGAACATTTTAGTTTTCTCAAAAATGGCTCAAATGATTTAGATTAAAATACTAAATGTTTAGAATATTATCCTGAACAACATGTATATCTCGAATTCTGTGGAAATACATAGCTTCTGATGACCTCTTCATTTTGGATGACTTTCGTACAGCTAGCAAACAATTACTACACCAAAAACTGCAGATCTCGTAAGACACACAATTTATGTCATAAACACTTTTTGTAGAATTAACCTTTCCAAGATATTCCTCGTCATTGATTTAAATTGTAAAGTGGTCGAACTTTTCTCGCATAGAATATCCTCATCCGTTTAATCCCTCTTCTCCTGTACTCCTGTCTATGAAAGAAAGCCGAATTTTAATAACAATCGCTATGCGACAGGTTTGACTATCGCTTTAGCTTAGTGTGTTCCTTTACATCCCTTTACGTACAAGGAAGCAATTAACAAGAACCATTGTTGCTTTTCGTTACCTCCATTAGCATGCTGTAGATAAGAATAATCCTTTTGAAGAATTGTTAGTTTGTAAAACAGGTAGAAAAAGTTTTGAGAATGTGTCACATCAGATTTTTTTCTTGACCACAGAATTCGAGCCGTGTAGGAATTTTCATAGCGTGCTAACATCGATATCAGCTTAGAGGGCAGAGCTTCGGCATGGGGAGGCGAAGATTGGCATTTTAGATCCCAGTTTTGGCACTCCATTTTTACTTTCTCTACACAAAGTATGTACATGGTGTATAGAGCAGATATTGTATTGCACCTACAAATTTTGTACCGAGATTTCAACGGAAACACATATTTTGGGACCCCCTGAATATAAAAAAGAATTTTTATAAAAATGTCCATGTAAATGTCTGTCCGAGTATGTGTACCTGTGCGTAGCACATCTCAAAAACGAAAAGTCCGTTAAATACCAAACTTGATATTTCAGGTCAGTATCTTCCAAGGAGAGGACACGAAGATTTCAAGAAAATTACCCCACCAGACTCTACCCTTTACATGAAAAATATCGATAATTTTGGTTTTCTCAAAAATGACTATGGATTTAGATTAAAATCACTGACATTTTAGATATTTACGTGACAAATAAATTTTTTATCTTGAGTTTTCTGGGAATAGCAACTGAAGACCTTTTCTGGATGAATTGTTATGGATTTTGCATTATATGTGAACCTTAAGACAGAAAAAAACTTTACTACATAAAACATATAGATCTTTTTAAAACACAAAATTGTCATATACATTTTCTTCGTGGAGGTGATTGTCTTAGAGATATTCCTCGTTTGTGGTTTCACTTTAAAACCTTTTCACAAATGACAACCTATTGTCCTAGCCACGCAAAGAATCTGATTTCAATGCCATAACAACCACATTTTTAAATATTTCATTGTCGGTTGGTCTAGTGTATTCCTTTACCTCCTTTCTACTTATAAGGAACTAAGAAATAAGCTAATGTTTCTGCTAATGTTTATCTCGATTAGCATGAAGTACATAGAAGAATAATCTTAGTAACTATAATTTGTTACAGAGATACACAGAAAGACATGTGAATGCAACACGCCAATTTTTATTCAGATTATACATTTTTATAATTATTTCGGAAGTAATATTTTCTGAAATAAAATGTGTTATTAAAGTTTTGCAAAAAGACACAAAAGATCGGCGTCAACGAAATTTTTAGATTTATTATGTAGTGAAAGAAACCTATTACCGGAGGAACAAAACAAGGCAACGCTGTATTTCTCTAATGCTATTTCCTTGGCATAATCTAATCTTTTTACCGTTCTATCAGAGAAGTTTCCATACCGCCGTTTACACATGTATGTCGGGAAATTTAATTTTCGTTGACAGAAAACGTCAAATATTTAAAACTACGTTACCATCAGGCACAAAGACGCAGTAACCGGATATCCTGTGTTGACCTCAGCAAGAGAATTTTGGAGTGAAAAGTTTGAGGCGCTCAGTTAAAGCAATAACTCCAGAGGAGGCAAAATTGTAGAAGAGTTTCAGACCAATACGGTGAGCCCTCTAGAATAGAGAGAGGAGGAAGCCAAAGCAGCAAACCAAATACTTATACGTGCTGGAACAGAAGGCAGCCGCCCTTAAACCTGTTATTAATTAATCCTAATCACATTCAAGGGAAGGAAATTCAATTTCATCCTCGTAATTACAACTTGGGTAATTGATGTCACAAGAACGAGTGCTGTGAAGTGAGGGAAAGACCTTCTTAGCTTCAGTTGTAATAATAACCTCCTGCTTAATTTAATAGATTGCTTTTACAGTAATGTCGGCTTATTGATGTGCCTACTTACCACAAAATTGGTTTATTCGGTTTACTTTCCTTTAACTCTACTAACAAAACATGTAGAAAGTAAACAGCCATTTTCCTTACAACTCTGGAGCAAATCTTCTCTTAGAAAAACGTTTCAAATCTTAGAAATCCTATGAAATGATACTTTTTCCATTGTAAAATTAGAATAAGGTTTATCATTAGAGTGGGTTAGAGCATCGCATGTAGACCACTGTGGTCTTTCGGGAGTTGCGTCGTGTTGCCCTCCGTGGTGTAATGGTTACCTTAGCGGCGGCGCCATGGCCGAGTGGTCAGATCGCGGCCTCCCACCTAGGTGGACCCGGTTGGATTCGTGGTGGACGAACCGGCGTCTGGGCGGGTTTTCTGCGGGTCCTCCGGGTCCTCAACTGCTCCATCGTACCTTTCCTATCATCCATTTCGCTTGCATTTCATAATCATTCACTTCCGCATGCTCATGTCTGGCGACTGGCCGACCACTCCTTCCAGGCTCTTCATTCTGTGGTTTTGCGTCGTTGGCTCCCTTACAGGCTTCTAGCCCCTAGTCATATGTTTATAAGTCCTAGGGGGTGTCAGTCCTAAATACGGGAAAGTAAGCCAACTACGAAAAATCCTTAGCATGGCTTCCTTCGAAAGAGAAGTTAAGCGTTGGTCACGGGTCGTAGATTTACGGAACGTAAAAGTACCTCAAGCCTATTAAAAAAGGTCTCTAAGAAAAATTAAGTAGTCTTTCACGCCCAGTAGAGAATGGAATGCTGAGAACCACAGCAGTTAGAGAGCGTCCATAAATAAATCTCCATTTCCATTTCATTTGGGAGTTACGTGACCTCTCGGAGGTAGGGCCATGAAGGGTGACCGGATTCGGATGTCAAGGGCGCCAGTGTGGACGGTGCACTTAACGTTTCCAGACCGGGCGCACCCAACGCCACTGCGTCTAACCCACAAGTCCCGAGCTTCCAAGGTTCCACGAAAGGAATCCCACCGAAAAGCACCCGAAGGCGGTCCCGACAGAATGGTTCCGCAATGACGCTAGGAAGAAACCTTTACCATACGTGCAACTTTGCTTGGGCGCAGTTTTATGTCAAAACGAGGGCCGAGGAAGAAGTGAAAGATTGTCTTTCTCCTCTTCCGCAGTGTTGTCAAGCAAAGAAACTTTTATTCTCTTTGGGGCCGTCAGTCATTATGGTGAATAGGTTAGCTAATATACCGCGAACCAGCTGAATTACTAAACGAAAAACACTTGCACGTGCGTGAACTCTGAGATTTACAGGCAGAGCGAAACTTGACATTGAAGCTACAATATGTCTTGATGTATAACGCAAGTAACATATCAAAGTTGTTGCTCTGCTTACGAATTTTCACAAAACCTACCGAATGATGACTAGTTAGCCGAGCACCCAAGAAAACGTTCGGTCCTTAATAAAAAGCCCACAACCCGCCAAACAGCGCCGCCTAGTCCTTCAATCTTTAGAAGAAAGCGACGGGTAAAATTGTCGTAGAAGGCGAATTACCTCGGCATTCGCTTGTCGACCCGGGGAAACCATGAAAAACGCATAGGTTAGATAAAAAATCGCTAGGAATTGAACGCGGGACCATCCGAATGCGAACTACAGACGTTGTGGCCTGAAGAGGGTTTGTATATAAATTTTCAAGAAGTAGCTTTCTAAATTTTACGTATCGAAAGGCTTCGTTTCGGTGATAATATTAACCTATCTTCGCTTTTCCTCACAGTATGAGTTAGTGATCATTTCAATACAGCTATGTGCCATGTTGAGCCTTAAAGAGTAACTTTGCCAAGTTTGGACCACTTTTCAAACATTTAATTTGTTTATAAAGAAGGTAAAGGTTACGGAGGTACATACTCATTGCGAATTTAGTATATTAATATATGTAGTCACAAACAGATTGCAGAAAACCTAGGATTCCTTATAATGGCATTCCTCAAATAAGAACCTCCAGAGTACCTGCCTTTCCTCCTTCAGAATATACTTTACATGCTACTGATTCTACAGTAATCAGACAACAGAATATAAGATACTTAAGGGGATTGTTCTGATAAACGAAGTTACTAATTACCTTCTTTTAGTGATAAAAGACGCATTGAAATGCGATTTTTCAAAGAAATTTTCAAGTAGAGTAGTAATAGAGACTAAGATTTTGTGGCAAATTTTTATCGTTCCCAAAGGTATAGGTGGTAAAATTATAAGTTTTGAAACAGTCCCGTTACATAGTTTTGTGTAAAAGCACAACATGTACGTTCAAGTAATTATGTACCTTTAGAACGTATTGTTTTCCTTAATTATTCCAGGAATAAGAAAGGTGATGTTGATTTACAAGCAAGACATTATTGCACTAGTCTATACACAGTTTGCTTTAAACAATACTTACCTGAATAAATACATATTAATTTTGCCACTTTCGTTTTCGTAGTTATCTGGTAGAGTATTAACTCTTAGAGTAGGCGTCTCCAACTTGGTTTATTTTGTGACAGCAATAGTTGGCCTCCAGTTCCTTACAGTGTGTCATGTGTCAATTTATTATGTCAGGATGAAAAAGCAATCCGACACGCTGGACATCGATTCCTAAATGCATCCCTGCCTGGGAGGAATCTTTCTGATTTAGAGAACGTGGCAGAATGCGTGTTTAGTTTGCGGCAGAGTCCTGAACTCAGGACATTCAATTTGAACTGTCGATACGCAAACTATGCAAAAGATTTCGCTATTTATCAAGAAGAGGGGCGTTTTTTCGAATTGCGTTAGACTGAATTAATTACAAAATGCTGTTCATATTGACTGATATAAATGTCAAAGCTGAGGATGACACTTCAAGTTTTAACAATTTGGAAGTTTGACCACGACCTACATGCCAGAAAAGTTTATCATTATTTGAATAGGTAAAGTCAACACATTAATGTTATCAGCTCTGGCAGTCTACCTACGTTGTAGGCCCCGATGCGGGTTGCTTGGCTATAGATTTGTGGTAGTGTGGATGAACGAAGAACAAGAAACCCGTATTGAGAAGCAGTTCCACAAGTACAGTCAGGTATACCTACAGCATAAGTGGGTCTCCACAAAGAAATGCGAAGCTAGGTAAAGTAAGGGTTGCACCACAATTTCTGGAATGTTGGTTTAACATGCATATTGTGTGTGAGTGAATGTTAGGAACTTATTGAACATCGCCTGGAGGAGAGGACGAGACAAGTCTAATTTCAAAGGGCGGCCGACGTCCGGACAGGGAGAGAACCGCCCCGGAGGGTCCCTAACAGCATGCCGCTCCCCGTAGCCGTGCTTTGTAACGTGCCTCACTTTGGTGCTTCGTGGCGCAGGGGATTGTGGGTTTAATCCCGCCTTGGACTGGGTGTTCTTGTGCTTAATAAATGTGCGTATGTCTGTGTATGTATAAGTAAAAAGGAAACGGTAAATAACTAGGCCAACAAAGGAAATGTAGTAAACTGGAAAAAAGAAGAAAAAGAAAAAGTGATACAGTGCCAGAGTACTGATAAAACTCTGAAATGTATTTTCTTCATTAAAAAACAGTTCACAAGCAGTTCCTTCATCTTGTTGCGGGGAGTAACAGGAGCCCGCGGCTCAGTCCTGAGTCATCAAATGTCCACCAACGCCATCTCTTTGCCAAGACCTGAATTCCAGAACGCAGCCACCTCCACGGAAATGGCGCTTCTGCCACAATCCTCGTGGAACCTAACACTCCTGAAAGAAATAGGTTGGGATGAAATGAAAATAAAAAGAAGGGACAGGCATGTCGGGGTATGAAAAGTGACCCGGGAAAACCCCGAAAAACCCATGGGTCAGAAAGGTCGGCCGCGGGAAACCGATCCCATGACCTCCCGAATGTCGGAACCAGACGATACACCTGAGTCATCTGGCACATCATACTCAATAATTGTAATATTAAAATTTATTTATATGTTGCAGTTGTTATACCTACATATTAGTAGACATAATATTATATGGATGAAATAAGAGATGATATCTCAATGTTGCTATGTATGACCGTATACGTCTGTAGTGCTTCAAGAAAGAAAACTTCGATTTGAAGAGAAACATTTCTTATAGATGTATTTAGATAATTTCCTTTCGTGGTACGCCAATTTAAAACACAAATTCTACATATTTAGTTTGTAATTCCGTTTTTCTCCTGCCAGCGCTATTCTTATATTAAACATCCTAGATTAGTTTGTATTTGCCGCAAGCTCATTACATAACTAGTTAGCTTTGCATCTTCATTTGTACATAACTCTTAGTGAAGAATGACACGCTTTACAAGCAATGGTGCTTCATTTACAGAAATATTTACAGTTGAATTCCTTCACAATTTAATATAATGGTAACTTCCAAGAAATACCCGTATTTGGCATATGGCTTCTTCCATTCACATGGCTCTCCGGCAGTTCCACAGGCCACGTTTCTTACAAAAGTGTGTACTTTTACCTTCATCATGCGAATAAGATAAACATTAGCAAAATTGACCTTATGACTTGCTTTCTTGTAAGTAGCAGGGAAATAAAGGATACATTAGACTAAAACGATAGTCAAATGCTTTAAAAGCTGGTCGCTATGAGAAACATTTTAAATTTGGTTACTTTTGCTTGCTAGGAGTAAAACAGAGAGACGATAGGAAAAATGACCTCACGTTTCAGAAAATGTTAAGTAGTTTGCAACTGAAACCAATAAAGATTATATCGGAAACGGTATAATCAATATAAATGTACACGACATAAATCGTGTGGTTTTACGAGATGTACATTTTTGTGAGGTACGTTTATGTGTATCTCTTACGGTTTATCAGTTACACAAAAGTCATTTAGGATGAGGCAAGAGGTCTTTAAAGGCTATTTCCAGAAAATTCAAACTATACATTTCGTTTCTCACAAACATATCTTAAACATGTGGTATTTTAGTCAAAATGATTCGAGAAATTTTTGAAACGAAGCACAATTTTTGAAAAATATTATATGTAAAGAGTAGTTGTAGTGGAGGATTTTTCAAAAGTCTTTGTCTTGCATGCTTGGAAGATGCTGAACTAAAATACCAAGGTATGGATTTAACCGACTTTTTGTTTACGAGTTATGCTGTCCACAGAGACACATACCTTTTTCTATAAATGGTTTTTCATTCAAGGAACCCTAAAACGTGCATTCCCTGTATTCTAGAGGTTGAAATTAGTGGAAGAATTCAGTATCTTCTCTACTTACTATGTACATTGAACATATCTATATTTTGTGTGTGTAATAAATATTTTATATAAGGGGGGATTAAGAAATGCATGCTAATTATAAATTGAGGCTAGAGCTTGAGGAAAGATAATGGGGAACACAGAGGTGTAGAAGAAGGTGCCGGTATAGAGTAGAGTGACAGAGGGAAGCACATGACGAGCGAAAACCGGCAATGGAGAATTACGGGTTTCAGCAGATGAATAGCATTAGCCAGGGAGGGAAACCTTAAAGAAGGAGTGTTAGTGAAGTGGTGAATAGTTTTAAAAGGAAAATATAATCATGGTTAGTGTATAATAAGGGTGTAAAGGTGTTATGATGATTAAAATGTATGTATTGAAGAAAGCGAAAGTTGAACTAATGCTAATAAGTGAAAAAGTGAGAATATAAAAAAAGAATTACATGTATTAGTGAAATGAATAAATAATGAAATAAAAGAAGTGATGAGACAAGAGTGAAGGGAATTAAGTAAAATTTATATAATTTAGGAATCTATGCTATATATAAAAATAAATGTGGTTAAATTTTGGGAAGAGTAGTTAAAAGTATTTTCCTTTTGAATTATAAATTTGCAAATTAAAGATCTAAAGCCTTTTATGAACTACATATTTGAGAGAAAAATTTAGGGATATTAGAATAAATAACTGGGTCTGGATGATATTGATGGTAACCACCATAATGTCTAGTTACCACTAAGAAAATATGTACAAAATAAATTGTGCCGGTTACCAGTGCACACACAGCTCAGTACCAGCACTGAAGGTTATTAGGTTTTGTTAATGTTGTTACATTTTAATAATAGTTTGGTTACATATTGTCTGTGTTACTGTATTTCAGTAATTAACAATAATTGGTTAAGGTAAGTGAAAATTGTTTTACGTTTATCTATGAATTTCTTACGGAGAAGTATTTATAATTACCTTTATTGTATGTTTTCTTTTTGAATCAATAATTGTAGTTATCAGTATATAATCTGTATCTGGAAAATTATGATGTACGGAAAAACATGAAATGTGACAAATTCTAACGTTTGCAATATAAGTCCTGTTAAACGAAGTAGATACCAGGCTTTGCGTTACTGATTTTATTTCATTTCGTACATATATGCTAGAGAAACTAAAAACGTATGTCGCAATACCATTTACTTGTATGACAAAGAAAGAAGAAGGATTAAAATCCATAATTATTTGACAAAGAAATGTTCTCTACCTTGCTTTGCTATGTCTCTAATAACAAAATAATACTGCGCGTGAAAATGCAGGTATAGTACCTAAAACAAGCATTATGCTTTTCTACTCCATACAGAGCATTCCTTCTGGACCTCTCTGCTGATATGCGAGTTCTAAGACCATCACTATGTTTTTCTACCCATAGAGAACATTCCTTCTGATCCGTCTGGTGTTATGCGAATCTTAGCTAAAATAATCACTATACTTTTCTGCTCCATTCAGAGATTCCTTCTGGACCTTCTGGTGTTATTCGAGTTCTAAGACAATCACTAAGTTTTTTCTGCATCCCTTTGGTGTTATGTGAATCCTCTTGAGAAGTTAATTGCATTCTTAAGAGGAAACCCCGCTGCTGCAGGACTACACCAATGAAGTTGGTCTCTGAAGCTTAAGATAATATCATCTTCCCTGCTTTGGCACACAGCGTAACTTGGAACACGGATTATAGCTCTGCGTCGAATTGCTTTTGAAAGGCGGTAGCGTGACTGAGACTGCCTTCAAACGTTTTCAAGCTAAGTAATTTAATCATGTTCACCATAAAAGCAAATGTCAGGAGAGAACAAGAAAAAGTTTGCCGAATCCCAAATGAAAATAGAGACTAGCTGAATTAAGCTGAGTTTTAAAGTTTCTTTAGAGCACCTCTGAACTTATGCATGGTGTCTTCTAAATCTCCAAATCGATCCAATAGATACGATTTGTAAAAATAAGCTATACCTTACTAATTTACCAGGAAGCATATTCGATTTCTTTCCGTTCAGAAGAGCTTTTAATACGGAACACAAATAATGCTATGCTACATACATAAAACATCTCCACCTATTTTACAACAAACTGTTCTTAAAAAGTCCTATTTTACCTAATTCATGCTTAACAATGTAAACAGTATCAGAATTATTTTATTGTACATTTTCTAATAGGCTCAAGGTGAATAAGGGAATACACATTGGTAAAACGACATTGAAATCTTAAGAGCTAGTCGCTTTGTCATGGTCTTCACTATTTGTATGACGAGGATGAGATAAAAGAAAGAAACTTCTCATTTAAGAAAAGTATTAGTATTGGGAAAGAAACAACAACAAAACAGCACAAAAATCTCGGAAATGTTGAACTCCACAATATATATATTTTGTAGTAAAATTGTATCTATTGCTTACGGTTTACGTTTTGAAAAAGTCATCCAGAATAAAAAGGCTTTAGATCTTTGCAGAAATTTCCGGATATACATTTTATTTGCAAAACAAATATCTTCATTATAGGGCATTTTAATCAAAGTCATTAGCAATTTCTTAGAAAATAGAACATTTAGAAAAATACTGCACATAAAGTTTAGTTTAAAGTTGAGGTGATTTTCCTGAAAAGATTCGTGCTGCATCGTACCTTCAAGTATGCGTGACATACAACACACGTGCTTATTTACACTGACACCGCGGGTTGAAGGCCTAATTTGAGGGGGTGGCCCTCGCTACAACGAATGGTGCATCGGAACTCGGTTTGAATTCTTTCTGCAAGGATAATGACCCCATACTACCTAGGCCAACAGGTCACTGCTGAGGTATGAAAACGTGAAAACAAAGCTGATAATTTATACTGACAGGTTTGCTCGGTTTGCTGCACAGTTAAAACCATGTAAAACACATTAGGTACTAAATTATGTGATTGATCTGAAAAGAATAGTTAAACGAAGAGAAAAAAGCAACACCAAAGTAGATACCTACACAGTATAACACCATTTATCAAAATATCTATATATAACTCTTGTATACTGAATTCTAGATACATATGTATCAGCGTTATAGACCAAACTGAGTAAATATATTTACCTCATTAGTATATGAGGACTTTCATGCAGACACCGCAAATAAAAGCAAATTCACACTGCTAAACAGTGTTGGCGTCTTCTTGTGTACGTTTGTGACTTTGAAACGAAGATATTTCAGATGAGTGCTCATCAAAATAGGAATAAGATAAAACTATATAGTCAAAATCTACCAGTAAAGTTGCATATGGTAAGGACAGATGATATCACCAATCCTTGCCCCTTCCGTTCACTGAAGGGGAAAGAACAAGTGACTATCACAAGACTAGGGATTGGACATACAAAACTAATTCACTTATACATGCTCACCAATGACAACCCACCTCATTGTGAAGTCTGCAATATACGACTCGCCATTAAACACATTTTCACAGAATGCAGAAGATACACTACAGAACATCATCTCTACAGCATCATAGAAGATATACACACAATATTGAATACTCCACAAAAACTCAAGCGAGTTCTATTCTTTCTCAGAAGCATAAAACCGGATCCCAAACTCTAATGTACTTTTTCACAATATTTTACATAAATCTATGTAAAAATTTCTTTCTACTGTACTATAATTCATAGACATTTCTTTAATCTGTGAAAATACTGTAATGAATATTGTATGGTCGCGATATGACCTAGGAGTTAAAGCTACCTAAAATAAATAAATTAAAAAAAAATAAAACACTAGTCTGATGAATAATCTTGAGCACGTTATGAACTTCGTTCACTTGCTGCTCGCCATGCAATGGGTTCAGGGAATTGGTTTCAAGTCTTTGGGTGTTTAATTTCTACAATAGGAGGGTAATTCGGCAAAAGAAAGAAACAGAAACAAAAGAAACAAAAAAGGGATATAGTGCTCAATTTCTTGTTTTATTTCTATTTCGGCTTGGCTTTCCCTTGATAACAAGCGTTTCGGCTTTTATTCGTTAACTTTAAGTCTTTCGTTCAAAACCTCATTATTTCTTTCTGCCCTGAAAGATTAAGTTAGGCGGCGGAACGTCGCTTTTTATTCTGCAGTGGCAGTTTCTATCAAAAGCTTTCATGGTGTTGCTTTGGTGTATTTCCATGGGACGTTCTGTAGGAATTTTCTTGTATGGATTGCGAACAGAGAGAACCATAAGAAGCTTTTGAGAGGAAAATTGCTAGAGTCTTACAAATTATTTATCCAGGTAAACCTCCTTGTTCCGCTTCAAGTTTTAAATTGCTCCCATGAGGAGATTTTATTCCATTTAACTTTCCATTTCCTAAGAGAAAAACCAGCAACGTAGGTACTGTGTTAGAACATCTAGCATATAATTCAGAAATGAAGGAAAGTGTGCAAAAATGGCCTTAAACAATTACAATGAAAATAGTTTTGTACTAAGCTATGCTATTATTTAAATCATTTTCCCCACTCTGTGATAAATAAAATCATTTTGATTGCCAATATTTAAAATGACCTCAAATTGAGTATTGTTCCAGACGTTCTTTCAAACCATTGTTGTTTCCATTTCTATTGCCCTGCTTGTGCTTTTTGGAGAAATATTCCCACGGTGGTCTTTTACAATGAAAAATCCACAAAATAATGAAACGAGCATTCCCTTGCATAGAAAAGCGCCCATTCCTCTAAATTGTTATAGTGTTTTTCTCTCCGTAATGTTTCCACACTCAGGTAACCGAACCTTTACACCTCCCTACTGGCACCTTTTCTGCGTAAGTATGACCTGAAAAAAGAGGGACGATATAACTAAACCAGGAACAACGTTATAGTAGTTGTGAAATTGAAAGAAATGCTAAGTTAGTTTCACTACAGTGGTGCACAAGGATAGAAAAACGTATTATATTACCTGGCATTTTAGAAGAAGGGGTGAAGAATTATTTCCATGTCATTAAAATTTACAGCTGCCACCATGGCCGACTGTTTAGAACGCTCGCACCTAGGCGGCCCGGGTTTGATTCCAGGGAACCGCATGTGGGATTTATGGCGGACGAAGCGGGATTGGGATGGTTTTACCCAGAGTCTCCAACTTCCCCGCCATTCATTCCACCAATTGCTTAATAATAATCTTTCATTTCCCCATATCATCCACTTCATCTCGTACCAGGCATCGGGCTGATCAACCATCACGGCTACTCTCTCCTATCCAGAGACTCTGCTCCTCAACAGGCGTCTGATCCGGCGCTGGTTTCTAATTCCTGGAGGTTGCAAGTCCTAAATACCAAGAGGTAAACAGAGAAAGAGGAGGCAGTTCAACAGGACAACAGCAACGACACTTGCATATATGAGAGCTTTCATCAGTGACGTGGAGTCGAAAGTTAAGGCTATTGCAGTTATCGAATGGATATAACGAAATCGATTAAGAAAACGGTAGTGTGACATGAAAATACACGTCGTTAACGTCGTCCTTCAACATATTTAAGGGCTGTAAGGTGCCCTATTAAACCAGAGGCTAGAAATGTGTTCGGAAAAAAGTGGTCACGTTTGGAGAGGGTGGGGCAGCATTTTATCAGTACCAACATAAACAGTTCAGTCCTATTATGGGTTACTTTTTAATCGCGCGAGTAATCGATATATTACTAAAATAACCACTAATATTTGAAAGAACAACACAACATACTATACCTACCAGAGCTATACATGTTTGTGACTCCCTGGTTTAGAAACAAAAACTAGGAAGAGTAAGAGTAGTTTTTATGAAATACTGATGGAGTCACCACATAGTTTCACATACTTTTCAACACGGTCATATTTATTACAAGATTACAGTTTCCTTTGTAACTACGCAACTTCATATCGAAACTGTAAATAGCAATTGAAGGGAATTGTATATACTAAGTTCAATTTATAAAATGCCCAACATTCTCGCTTAACTTAAATACACAAGCTTATACAGTTTTAATCTTTTTCTCTTGTTTTAATGCCAACATGCTGGCATGTACCATTCATGTAGTATATGTTTACTTTCTCTACACGTATAATGCATGTAGTAGAAAGAGAAGTTATTGTATTCCACCGAAAAGTTCGATGTCAAGATTTCACAATTATATTTTGCGACCCACGGTTCTAAAAAAAAACATTTTTATAAAAGTGCCATGTGTGTTTTTGGACGGCATACCTTAAAATTAAAAGACCGTAAATACCAAGTTTCGTATTTATGTTTAAGACCTTCCAAGAATGCAACAAAAAGTTTTCAAGAAAATGACTCCACCACAAACTTTCCTTCACTGGAAAATTTGTGTTTAAATTTTGTTTCCTTCAAAACTGGATTTAACGATTTTGAATAAAATACTGTATATTAAAGATATTCACATCGCAGGTAAAATGTATATGTTGAATTTTCTGGAAACACCTTCTGAAAACCTTTTCATTCCGAATAAATGTTGCTGAATTTAGCGTAACTGGTAAATCGTAAGAGATACACAAAAGCTTGCCACAAAAAATGTAGATCTCGTTAAAACATACACCTTATACGTTTTTGTATAGTTTCTGATATATTCCTTATTATTGGTATCAATGTTAGAGTGCGCAAAGCTTCTCAATTGGGAGGTCATTATTCGTTGCATCTCGCATTTGTTTTACCCCTGTCCATGCAAATGTAACCAAACTTAAAATCGCTTAGCGAGCAGCTTTTAAAAGAGTTGACTAGCGTTTTAACTTAGTGTATTCCATTTCCCAGCCTCTTAGAGATAAACGTTAGCGGAAATTGTCTTATTACTTGCTTCTTTCTATTAGAATGATATAGATAAAAGAATAATCTTTTGTAACAGTTTGTAAAACGGTAGAGAAAGTCACGTAAATGAAACACATCAGATTTTTCCTTACTGTCTTCTATCGGATAGCATATTGTGAAGATATGCGCCTCGTCTTGTGGTTCCCTCTGTGGTTCTGTCAGCAACGCCATTCATTTCCCGAAACTTCCCGCAGCCCAACAAAACCATGACATCCTCTACTGTTTTAGTCAGTTATAGAATAGCTCTCGTCATATCCAACCTAATGTTTATTTTATGTTGTAGCTATAGAGATGAAATCTCTAAAAGCAACTATATTCTAGTGGTTATGAGAAACAAAATACCTCAATGTTTCCACTATTCCTTTAGCAGATATCGTTTAATTCAACTTTTGATACATTTCCTGCAATCGTGTCGCCCAAGAGTTTGAACTTTCAACGGTGTTTAATTGCAATTTCGCAGCTTTTGGGTATTTATACATATATCTATATTATATGTGCATACCTATATAGATATATGTATAATATATATTTAGCCACGTTTTGCATTTGCGGTAGTTAATCGTTAGATGTACACTAACGTGCCTAAAGCTTGCATTTTCGTGCTACGCTGCCTTTTCCTAATCTTGGTTTGGGTAATCCCGTTTAATAACAGCAGTAACATTAACCTTCGTCTCCATGTCGTTGAAGAGAATTCTCCTATACATGTATATGCATATAGTAACTGATGTCCAGATTGACGATATATGTAAATAATTCTTCACCGCTTCCTCAGAACACCAAATGATGTAATAGGTTTCCTTTCCTGCGTACCAATCGTAGCAAAATCTTTCATATAAATGGCATGCGACCTTGTCCATGAATTGTTTCTCAGACCAGTCACACAGAGAATTTATTACAACTAGAGCGATTGATAGCTGGTTACCTAGAGGTGGAAACCTGACGGACAGAAGAACAATTGGAATCTAGAGGAATAGGTCACCTTTTATGCACGCAAATGTACTCTACCCTACCCCTAGGACATATTTGAAACTTTAATTCTTATTTATCTTATTCCATCTTCATATTACCTTCTATTTAATAATGGTTAAAACATACTCTACCAATGGTTTTTTTCAATGGTTTATTGGTTAGTTTCAGAAGAGAAACTACAGCGGAAGCGAAATGATGAAGACAGAAGTGAGGGTAACTGTGCAGTGCGCAGTACAAGCAGCCAGGTGCAGTGTTGTCGGACTATGCTAGTTTGAAGGTGTTGTCAAAAAGCTATATAAATAATGGGTTTTACTCGTATTATCGCATCTTGGCATAGCAAAGCTGTGCACCTCTAAATGTAAATAGTTGTAATATTTTATATTACAATAAATGGACTGGATGTGTAGGAAGGCTAGGATTGTATATGGGGTCTCATTCTTCCCGTAACCACCTATGATTTCATTTTCAACTAGTCAGTAGGAACACATACTATTACTGGGAGAATTAGCCTCTGTTTGGTAGAATATACAGGTGGAAGATTCCGAGAAGCTTTCTTCCAATTCTGACTTTCAAAGAAGTCAAATTCACGTCATTCTGGGTGGGAAGCGTGTGGACTCGCATCTGTATAACATGTGGGACATTAATGGAAATAATGTGCCATTTGGGGGATTGTTAATTACAATAATTTCACACAAGCAGCTACACGCGGTTTTATTCAGTTAAAGTTACCCCATCCGAACGAGAGTAGCTAGGTAGATGTAGACAACCTAGAACATCAAGGAGAAGAAGAAAAGCAAAACATCTCGAGAGAGCATTTTGGATTTACGTGGCACAGCACTACAGACCACATCGCCCGTCACCGCAACACGATTATCTTAAGATATGATTGAGACAAAAATGGAATTTTGTTCTTCAAAGAAACCAAATTTTTAATGGAAATCCTGCTCGAACAATAAACCAAGTAATTTTAATAGTTTGTGGCTTACAAAAGGTATTTCTCTCATTTATGTAACATACCAAGTGGGGATTTTGTTTGATATTAGATAAAAAAAAATACCTGTTTCTCGGTTTTCTCTCCCTTAGACCTAATTTTGGCAAGAAAAAAATGTTTCAAAATGAGAAGGATTAATTAACAATACCTAAACTCCTTGCATATACTGTATAATTAAGTAAGTATTACATGACAAAATGTATAAAATATACAGTTCTTATCGCTACAGTTTTTTTCTTCTTGTTTTTCTTTCTTCCTTGAAGGCACCTATCTTGGAAAAAAGAAATGTAATTGCTACAGATTTTTTCTTTCGCACATGAAATCTTTGAGGCGAGTTATCTTTAGTGATGCCTTGTGTGCAGATACTTGTAGTCTTAGTGTGGAACAATGTGTATCACCATCTGCCAGACAGCTGATCGTTGAGCGGAAGACATGCCTTAACTCAGTCATCACAACTTAGGCGCTTTGAAACTTCTCACCATAAAAATTGCAGCCCAGCCTGCGACATAAATGTAACCATGGCAACGTGTTAGCTCAGTTTTTACTGTCACTTCAATCTTCCCGCCGTCACATAATGAATAATGCGTGACGCAGCTTCTCATTTGTTCCGCTTCAATGACCGGAGCGTCGAACACAAGAACTCCTCGTCATCGTTACCAGTAGCGGCAATCACTGAACGTCACAATAAACATATTATGACTCATTCGTCAGTATATTTGCTTAATGTCGCTGCAGAGCTTTCTGGAAGTCACCGATAAGGAGGGAAGATCAATTCTTGCAACTCTACAGTATTCTGAATTAGTTTTCCTAATCGGAATGTACAGCTTTTCTAGAGAAAATAATGCAATATTTCGAAGTATTTCACAACATCTTGTGCTGAAATACCACATCAACACCTCTAATGTTACTAGTTTTCTGAATCCATCCAAAACACTGACATGACTGTTCAATTATCTACAAGATCTTCGGAATAAAATCTGACCACCGCACTCGGTCGAGTCAGAGCCAATGCCGGCAGGCTTTCCCACACCCCTCACCTTGCTCTCACGACAGGTGTTATGTCCTCTAATTACCACGTACTCATTACCAATGGTAGCCAACTCCCATTTGCGAAGATGGGAATGCAATTTTCTTTAGAACAATTTATATTTGCATGTAAACATTCTGAAGTTTCATGCACAATGGTTTCGAGAACTTCAGTTCACTATCTTATGAACACATTTGAGAGTCCTAGTCCAGTGCAAATCAAGAAACACATTCAAATACGTATAGTGAAGGCAACAAGAAAAATGGAGCTAAATTTGTGAAAATCTCAAACATTTGCCACGAAAATCACTCACTTTTAGAAGAGCTTAAGGAAAATATACAAATTGAAACGCGAAACATCACCCTATGACCGTGCTAAATCGTATTAATTTAAATGTGTTTATTCGGTGCATTGTCTAGCTGCAGAACAATGACATTTCAAACATTTACTACGTCGTAAGGGTTAATTTCGTTATATTTTATGTTCGGGTTGACAAGTAGAAGGGTGCCGTTGCCTTGTGGCTAGACCGCTCGCCCCCCATCTAGGCATCCTGGGTTCGAACCAAGCACCTGCATGTGGGATTTGTGATAGACGAAGCGGCATCTGGGCGGCTTTTCTACGGTCCTCCGGTTTTCCCCACCAATTGCTACATCACCACTTTTCCTATCATCCATTTTGCTTGCATTTCATATCATCTACTTCCTCATGCCTGGTTATGGGCCGATCACTCGTTCCAGGTTCTCCATTCTGTGGTTTCGTGCCGTTGGTTCCTCGACAGGCTTCGGACCTCTAGGCATTCTCTTGTATGTCCTAGGGGGTATGTTAGTCATGCTACCCCGTGCCATCGGCCATGTTTCTGTACTAGTTTTGCAATACTGTAAATGAACTGTATATTTTGAGGTAAAACACGGGTTATAACGGTTTGTGGACGAGTAATGCTTTGGGAAAGGCCCTATTTCTATCTTCAACTAATTGCAATTCGGCTTGCGCTGACGGA
Source organism: Hymenopus coronatus (assembly GCA_030762935.1). Classification (NCBI taxonomy): domain Eukaryota; kingdom Metazoa; phylum Arthropoda; class Insecta; order Mantodea; family Hymenopodidae; genus Hymenopus; species Hymenopus coronatus. Next base: position 40,961,892 of record CM060900.1, read on the forward strand.
TACGCCCGCTACCCACTCAGCTGACGTTCCGTTCGTCACCGTACATCAGCATTACTAACAGTGAAACTAAGATGCTCTTCAATATATCATCACTAGGGAAAAGTACTCCGAGCTGAATGAAAGGCACGTCACTTAGTCAAATTGCTGGATTAAAAATTAAAAGAAAAGGCATAAGAGGTTATTCATCATTCTTCAGTGCTTATACTTTTTCTCCTCCCAAGCTTCCGAATACACCCCTGATGTTTAGGCTTTAAATACAAAAGCGATTTAGAGCGCTTACATGAGCTACCATCCATAATGAGGTCTGTCGAGTAGCGAATATGCCACTCAATCTTCGCTGGCTTGCTAATCAAATTTTATCTTGTTTTTACTGGCCCTTGGAGGATGTTCTCAACATCGTCAGATCCAGGCTGTCAGTTGAGAGCTTTGTTAGTTTTAAATCGATTAAGCCTGGGTACATTCAGAAGTTGTCTTCGCTACTCCCCCGTTCTCTATCATTCTCACTCCCTCGCCTCAAGATGACAAGCCACGTTTTCGTGAGACCGCAGTCTTCCTGCTCCTCTCATTCCAGAATCTGTTACGGTGGCACTTGAAAAAGTGAAGAGTATGCACAATTACTGGTAGGATCAAATGAAAAGCCCTACGGCAAAAAAATATAAATGAAAAAAAGTTAAAGCAGAATTTCAGTACAGCTTTAGAGTTTGAATCCCTTATAGCTAACCATTATATTATAGCTAACCTTGAGACTCTGAATACCTCTCAAATATTAGCACTGGCACTCATTCAAATCTCATGTTTAATGTAGGTCGTCGACCTGAACTTTAAGCTCAAGGTTCAAAAGTACATTTTTATTCATTTCTCTACACACACTATATACATACTGTACAGAGGAAGTATTTTACCTTTTCCATCTAAAAATTCGATACCAAAATTTCACCGGAAATATACGTTTTGAAGTCTACTGAGTTCAAAAAAAGTATTGTATGTATCTGTGGACAGCATAGCTCAAAAACTAAAAGGTACTTTGTATTTAAGTTGGTATCTTCCACGGATGCAACACGAAGATTTTCAAGAAAACTACCCCAATCCAAACTACTATCTACATGGAATTTGTTCAGGATTTGTTTTAATTGTTGCACTTGTATAGCCCCCTTTAACTTCAATGAGGCTTTAACTTGTGAAACAACTCGTATTACTGTAGGTTAGGACATTAGGTTAATCAATTCTATATTACTAAACACACGTACATTCACTAACATTTATACTTCTAGACCCCGTGGTGGATAAGGAATAACTCTGACTAAAGGAAACTTCCCTGCCCCAGCAGCGAGCCGACCACTTGACCACGGAGGCAGTCTTGGAAATGTTTTTTCTAAAAACTGGATCTGGCAATTTTGATTAAAATACCAGATGTTAAAGCTATTTACATCACAAATATAATGCATAACTTCAATTTTCTGGGAATAGGTTCTGAAGGCCTGTTCATTCTGGATAAAGTTTGCCTAACTCATACACCATAGGAAATAACACAAAAACTTAGTACACTGAAACATGTAGTGGAGTTGACCGTTTCAGAGACATTCCTTATTATTGGTTTCAATTAAACTATACATCGTCTCAAACGGGGTCACCCTTGTTTCTTCTCTCTTGTTTTTCTGGAAGTGTAAAGCAAACCGAAATTCAATTTTTCACAAATCGATCAGCATTTAAAAGAACTGACTATCGCTTTAACCTGGTATATTCCCTTATTTCCCTTTTGCCAATAACGAACTAAGTAGTAAGACCAATTGTGTTAGTATTTCTATCATTTAGCAAGATGTAGACAGAAAAATAATATTTTGTAATAATAGTTTGCAGAAAAGGTAGAGAAAGTCATGTTAATGCAACACACATGGTTTTTGTTTCATTTACATAGACCCCTCTTTAACCTCTACAAAGTGGCCCAACTTTCCGATAGTTGATGTGTGTAAATACTCCTTTATGCGTTGAAAGAGTTGCAGAACTCAACAGAACTACTTCAAGTTAAAAGCCGTCCGTGGAGAACAGGTGAAAGTGACTCTCGCTTACCCCGTTTTTATCAGCAGGGACGGTGTAGCGTTCATTCCGAGAGGTAAAACGAAGGTTGGTCTCGTCAGTTCACTACTTCGGCTTACCACCCCGTAATTGTAGGACTCACCTCCCTGGGACTTACAAGCCAATGCCTAGGGGTCAGAAGCCTGTAGGGGAGCCTATGGCACGAAACCATAGAATGGAAAACCTGTTATAAGGGATCAGCTTTTAGCCATTGTATATCCGAGGACGAAAGCAACGATAGAGTGCACATTGTTCCTATTGATACAGAAGCAGGTACAAGATTGGTGCTGAATCCTATATTTCGTACACAAGAAAAAAAAATCCAGGAGGCAAAACCTGTAAGCAACGGCTAGGAGGAAATTTACTGAGCATGCACTTCTTGGCAAGAAACGTATGTAATATATCTGCAAATACACACCAGGCTATATGTCCTCTTTCTGGGACTCGCGGGTGTTACACCTGACCACTTAAAACTATTTGGCGTGCCCACCAAACTTCAGGACACTTTAGCACAAATCTTAAAGTATTCGGTAAGAACATTAAATTACCAGTTTTGCCTGAAATTTTAAATTTAAACTTATATTATCAGTTTAGTGAAATTGCACTTTTGGTATCATTAGTATTATTATCATCATTTTAATTCTCATTCAGTTGCAAGTTACTTCTTTTTATTTAGATATAACTCCATGACACGACAGCTAACAAGAAACCTTGGTTTACCTCCCAGTCGCTGCGTCCTCCATCTCGGTCCATGACATATCATGGATGGAGTGCAGTATTGGGGGTTGAGACGTGGTCAGGGCCTCAATCCCTCCCTGCCGGTCAATGCGGTCCTCTCGACCTGGAGCCGCTAGTTCTCCATCAAGTAGCTCCTCAATTGGTCCCCGCCAGGGACCTCACGAGGCTGAGTGCACCCCGGACCAGGTCTCCCAGCGGGGGAAATATCCCCATGCTGGTACTGGGAATCGAACCCAGGTCTCCCGCTTGGAAAGCAGCTGTGCTACCATCGCGTTTTAGTTAGATGTAACTGTTTATTTAAACGTATTTGTTTCTGTAATTTACGTTTTTGTATATATATATATATATATATATATATATATATATATATATATATACACGTAGAAGCGAAACTTCGATACTAACTAAAAGACGAAAGCAACATAGAAACTTCAGAAATTAAAATTTAAGAAGTGTAAAAGGATCTACAAAAGAGGCTCATATTAGAAATCAAATTAAAAGAGAAAATCTAGAATCCTTTAACGTGAACAAAAGGTTAAGGATTATAAAAAAAAAAAAAAAAAAACAATGGAAAGAACACGTCAAAAGAACCCCTGGTACTAGAATAATAAATTATGAAGTACAATTCGAAAGGAATATAAAGCTATAGAAACGATCACTGGAGGACTTTGAAGGTACAACAGTTAACTAGTGTCTATATAAGAGTATAAATGTTCTGGCAATTAAATACCAAAAGAAGAATTATTTTAATTTTGATAATACCTTAGTATTCGGTTTTGGAAAGTGGGCACGCTCTCTACTGTGGGCATGCGTGTCGTTCGTCAAGTGTGTGAATTCTTTCATCCAACTGCAAGGGAAGGTGCGAGGTTTGTAGACATCACCGTTAAAATCCGTTGTTCATTCAATAAAATAGGTCCTTAAAAACCTGTTGCGTATAAGTTTGTATGCTTTTAACACGCGATGGGATTCCTCGCAGAGATGCCAAGTCAGCCTTTCTCATAGAAAACATGAAATTAAAATATAACAGATCGTAAAGGTACTGTTGAACGTTTTCAGTACTGTCACACTAACACCTAGAATCTTCAGATCTGATTTTAAAATGTTATCTTCCGATCAAATATCACATCGAGAAGAATTATAATCATATGCAAAGATCACAAAAAGTCCATCGTGATTTTATTCGCAACTTTATTACATTCTGGGTTAGCTGGATGTAGGAAACCGTCTCATAGAGTCGTCCTACATGGTCAAGGCGCAAAAGTCGCGATTTCAAACCCGGAAGAGGGTGATAGATTTTTACGGGCGTAAAAAACCCAGTATGGCTGCCTTCGGAAGGTAAGTAGGGCAGGTGATCCCTTGTAGTAGACTTGCGGCACGTAGAAGAATCTCAAGCCTGTCACAGAGGGCTATGAACAAAATTAACACGGTCTTTCACATCCAGTATACGACGGAACGCTGAGAAACATTGCAGTTATAAACCCTCCATAATTAAAACTCAACTTTATTTCTATCTGATAGTGATAATTTTCACCCAGAATTAAAGTAAAGTATGCTACTTTTGCTGCTTTTATTTCTACTGGAGCACAATTACATTAGTTTACTTATTTATTTTATTTTTCTTGATTTCTGATATATATTTTCACCTTTGCATAAATGTCGAAAGAAATAATAAATATTAATAAATTTAAGAAGCACTGGAATTTACTTATTTCTTAATCCTTTTGTCATGCAAAAATATTTGATGTGTTACATTCACATGACTTTCTCTATTATACATTTTTATAAATTACATAAACCACTCTTACGCGTGCTTATTTTCCTATCCATTACACAGTAATCTGGATAAACATTTGCAGAAATAGCTTCATTATACATCACGAGTAGAGGATAATTAAATCGTGTCGCTAGATGGTGGTCTAAAAATTCTATAAGCTTTTCAAGACATGCAGATCTTCAGAGACAGAATTTTAAGAAAGTGACAACTCTTAATAAACTTAAACGTATACGCCTGAAATAGCTAATGCCATAAAAGGTATTTGAAATAAATTATGCATTATAAACGCATCTAAATTTTATGTTTAGTAGCATAGGTAGAGTCAGACTGAAAAATTCAATGTCATAGCCGGGATTTGAACCACGGATCTCCCGATTTTTAGCCGGTTGCTCTGCCACTGAGCTACCATGGCAACATGCCGGCATAGCATTGACTTTTTCAAATGACTCCCATGTTTCCCGGTAAACCACTAGGTGATCCCAAATTATTTTGAGAAGATAACCCCAATGGCGACTTAAAATGTTTTAAGTACTTTAGACCCAGGATTCCTAGTATAGCCAAATATTATGGTAAATTGCTATTGGTATAATTGTTTTTTCACATAAACCGTGTGTAGAACAGGAGTTGGATAGATAGTCAGACTGAAAAATTCAATGCTATAGCCTCTTATGTTTAGTACCTACAAATTTGTGTAGCTTTTAAGAAAGGCAAAGCCATTTACTGATTTGGGCACCGAAAATGGTGCTTGATCTTCCCACAAGCCACAGAAGATATTACGGAAGCTTGGTATACGTGAAAAGAATACGGTTACTCGTTGCGGCCAGCAAGTAGTTACAAGCCAAAGCAGATTCTAAGCCTGTGTGTAAATATTTGACCTTTCTTGATTGAAACTGCTTTCTGAAGTTGAGACTTATGTCCGGTTGAGAGGGAATAAATAAACAAATGCAACATTTAAAGGACTTGAGGAACAAGGAAGAAACCAAATTTAGCAAACATGCAGGATGTAATTAAAACCTTTGCCGTGATGCAGTTGGAAACTGCGGAAAGGACAGTTGCAAGAGGGACAGCTGTTTCATTTTACCTTTTTTCAATACTCTGCAATTTAATAAGTATGTTCCTTTACGAGAAAACTAAACGATTTGAAGGAAAATAATTTTGACCGCTTTTAGAGCCTCTGCATATAGACCCAACAACGGTAGACTGAACTTACAGTTAAAATATACCCTTGAAAGATACTACGTTATTTTAAATATTAATACAACGGCAAACATAGTGTTGGCTCAACTGAAAATAGCTCTATCGGAGGTAACTCAAATGTAAACTAAAATATATATATTTAAAATACTGCTAGGTATATATTATTTTACTCTAGTCCAAACCATACACACAAAAAATCAGTATTTTTTACTTCAACATCAACAACTGCTTCCGCACACACTGCCTGTTTCTCTATCTACTGATTCGTTCCAGACCATGTGATATTAGCTGACTTTTCGGGTTGCATGGTAAGTAATTCTTGGCTTTGCCCATACATGTCTTATGGTTTACCACTTATACCAAACTCCGTAGGTGGCGCCGTGGCCGAGTGGTTAAACCGCTTGCAATCATCTAGGTGGCCCGAGTTCGATCTCAAGCGCCCGCATGTGGGGTTTCTCCTGGGCGGAGTTTCTCCAGGTCCTCCGATTTCCTCCGCCAATGATTCCACCAGCTGATCCATCATCACCTTTCTTATCCATTTCGCTTGCATTTCATATCATACACTTCCACACGCTGATGCCTGGCTATGAGCCGACCCCTGTTTCAGGTTCTCCATTCTGTGGTATGGTGCCGTTGGCTCCCCGACAGGCTTGTGACCCCTAGGCATCCGCTTTTAAGTACCCTACATAAACGGAGGGTAATTGACTACGAGCAAAACTTAGTCAGAGTGAAGTGTGTTTCACTGACAATTCCCAGAAAATACAAAAACGTCCTCCATGACCTAGAGGTAAAATGCTAGCCTCTGGTTCCCAAAGTCGTGGGTTCAAACCCGGAGGATGAAGATGTGTTTTTTGGAAGGGAAGAAATGCCATTGGTCAAGTATTGTACGGCACGTAAAAGAGCCTCAAGTCTGATAAAGAAGCCTCTGAGCAAAATCAAGCGACCTTTCATGCCCAATATAGAACTGGACGCTAAAAACCATAGCAGTTATACAGCGTCCATAAATAAAACTCAGTTTATTTTCAGAAAACACAAGATTAACATTTTGTGTGTCATGAGTATATCTAAAACATCTTATTTTTTAAAAAAGGATTAGAGCCATTTATAAGAAGATGCAACATTTCAAAATATATTTCATGTAAATGTAGCTTTGGTTAGCAATTTTCTTTGAAGTCTTCTCATCGCATCCTTGAAACATTGGATCATAAAGATATATATTTGGGATTCATCAAACGTTTCTGTTTGGGTCATACTGTTCACGATATATACTAGAACTATTTTCCAGAATGCCAATTTTTTTGGAATGAGATGGCATCAAAATATGTGTTTTTGGTGAAATTTTGACACAAAATTTTTGGGTAAGTGACAGAGAATGTAATATTTGAAATCCATTGAGAGCATACGGATTCAGAAGCTTATCGTTTTAAAGAATCTAGATGATGTCTGGATTAACGGTGAGGAACTTATCCAAAAATCTGTGTGAATTCATTTATATATGTGTGTGTGTGTGTAAATAAACTTGAGCGACATATACACAACAATTAAATTTAAGTAGGCACGTGAAGGTTGTACAAAAATATTCAAAACATCAATAAGCCGAAATTCTTTATATCATTTTTGTTGACAAATATTTGTATGCAATTAAAATTAAATATGCACGAATATGTGGAGGAAGATTTTAATATGCGACGCTTTCCAACACAAACTGCTCGTTAAGGTGCAATTTTGAAGTTATCGCTCTGAAATTTTGGATTTCGTTTCACCAGTAATTACCTATAGGGCATGACAAACAATTACTTACTATACAGCGCATAAATGATGTGCCACCAAGGTAAGCTAATTTCGATAAACATACCTGTTTGTGACAAAACTGAAACTAACAAGTATAAAAATACATTTAACAATGTCTAAGTTTAAAATTCTGTTTCAAACCAAGTTTGTTACAAAAAACGTGAAAATAATAAAAATTACATCATGAATATAGTTTTACATATCACACTTGTACTTGTCTTTGAATGTGTTTATTTCATAAGCCACTTGACATATATTCAAGATTTGCGTTATTACCCATATTATACGCGGTGTGGGTGTCAGGAATTCTGCATTAAATATAGTATGGTTTGTCATTTAGGTTGTTTAGAATGTATATAGCAAACACCAAAAAAGTAAAATTCTCACTATATTTAGCAATGATATGGTGGAACTGCCTCCTTTCGTTGTTCAAGCATTTCAAACATCTACTTAGCTCAATACACTCTGCAGTTCCCTCTAATAAATAGCAGCAATTTCTTGAGGAATGTTAGTTTTAACTTGTTAGAAATATTGTGCATGTGTTTGTACACTCTCTTTTAATACCCCCCTCCCAAAGATAAAAATCGCAGGGGTAAAATTAGGGTAATGATAGGTCCTATGATTTTAGTGATAACATCTTTGAACACCTCATGAATTTTCTATATTGAGCAGTGTGCTGTACGTACCCTCACAGAGTCCTGCTGAAAGGTCGAGAAAGTACGTTCTCTCTCAGTTAACTGGTCAAAAAAGGCCGCAAAGTGTTGACATTGTTGGGGAATAGAATATCTGTATTTCCCTATTTCACTTGAAACACTTTCACACTGCATTGAATACCTCAACAAATACGCAAAATTCCAACTCACATTGATACCTCGTGCAGCGAAGGGGCAATATTCCCGCAGGAACCAGCGCTGACGGCGGGTCTGGCGGTTGCGTCAAACATTGTTCACCCAGCATGTTGAAAACCTTTTAGAAGGATCGGAAACTACTTCAGGTGTTGGAAAACTCGTAGCTGGGTTGTTCATCTGCCTTTTGGATAGATTTCTGTCCAATTTTTGTTGGATTGCGGACGAATCCGATTTCTAATCGCTAAGCCTTAAGGCCCGTAGAGCTTCGAACCTGCGAATAAGGTTGACAAGCGTCCGGATATATTCCATCTGGAAATCTGGTTCGTCCTTCGGGTATTCCCTCAGTTTCAGGGGTTACCTTAGAAGCAAAAGGAGCAGTTCTGGGCCACCTGCGGACCTCTGCCCCGGTTTAGGAATCCCTCATTATTAATACCCTTACTTGTTTACTTCAACATTGTTTGAACAAATGAGCCATAAAATTGAGACTGACAATAATTTTCACGAACCATCACATGAGGGGCATGCATAGGTAAAAATTAACAAACTTCATTAATATACGGATTTTTTGTGCTTATATCCATCTCAGAATCTCTTGTTTCCTGTTATTGATCGGTCAGTAGTGCGTAGAAGTGGTGCCATGTAATTCTTAAACGTCACTGTATATGTGGACAAGCAGCCTTTCAAAAATTTCAAAGCTGGTTTTGTCACTATTTGTTTTCTCTACATTTTTGGATATTCAAAAGCTTGCACACGATGCAACTTATGTTCAATTTCCTTCAAACTTTCTAGGCAAAATCCAAGAAGGAAAAACGAAAACAATGTTGGTTGCTTTACCGAAATGTTGATATCAATGGATATACTAATCATGACATTTAACTTTCTAAAATTATCGAAGATTGTATTACAAAGTTTATAATGTTTGCAAAATTTAAATAGTAATAATAACCTGTTTCCAATATTATTTCTATAGTGGTTATTTTTTTTTATTAAAAATTGGCATGAATATAATTATTAATTGTTCATCGTGTTAAACATAACTTGTTTATGGTTAAAGAAACGTTTAAACTTCGAAACTGCCGAAGCTATTTCCATACTAAAGGTGAAGAAAATGTAAACATCCTTATGTAGGTGAGTAATATAAACTATGGATATATGCAGAACACTTCATAGAAGCATATAGTGTAGTGTGAGGTCACTATCGCTCATTTTAATTCCGAACAAAGTAACCGAATTAGCGTCTTCAACATGTTGTAGCCAATGGCTTAATTCAGAGACGTTACAATGTATAATGTTCGCTGTACAATGATGATGCATTCATATGTATGGAATCCTAAGCACAAAACAATATAACAAATAAAATCTGCTCCATTCACATGAATGTCTCTACCTGCTCAGCAAATAATCTTCTTACAGTTACAAAAGATGATTCTTTTATCTACATCATGATAATCCAGCTAAATATTAACAGAAATGGTCTTATTACTCGTTTCCTTTCGTGTAAAAGGGAAATTAGGGAATACACTAGGTGAAAGCCATAATCAATTTTTTTTTAAAAAGCCGGTAGCTATGCGAAACAAGTTTAAATTCAGTTTTCTTTGTATGGCCAGAATTAAAACAAAAGAGGTATGAAACGAATTACGAGTTTCGTTTGAGAAAAAATTAAGTATTTTAAAATTGAAACAAATAACAAGGGATTGGTCCTGTAGCTCAATCCCGAGTTCGGTTCTCGGCTGGAAGTAGGGATGTTTCCCTTGCCCAGATTGTTCCCTATCCTCCTCAGAGTCTGGAAATATCAATGACAGTTTGAATATGTGATCGAATAAATAAAATGAAAGCAAATAGAAACCCATCGGCAACAAACAGTACACGAGTCATTAGCTTTACCAATAGGCAATTTGATCCACAGGGAAATGCCACCGAGAGAATCATACAGTTAAAGGCGAGGTATAAATGGAACAATAAAAACATGGAATATCTCTGAAATTGTCAAAAACTACAAAAAATGTATATGACAAATGTTGTGTTTTAACGAGATCTAGTGTAGCATTAGTTTTGTTTATCTCTTAGGATTTACTGGTTATGTAAAAGGCATCCAGAATGAAGAGGTCATCAGATGTTATTCCCAGGAAATTCAACATATGCATTTCATTTGTCATGAAAATATCTTAAATATATGGTATTTTAATCAAAATCATTAGCCATTTTTGAGAAGATCAACATTTTCGATAAATGTTACACGTAAAACATAGTTTGGCAAAGAGGAATTTTATTGAACATCATCATGTCGCATCCTTAGAAAATTTTGAACTTAAAAATCAATACCGACTTTTTGTTTTTTGTTATGCATACACAGACGGACCATTTATAAAAATCCTGTTTTTATTGGAGGGGTCTTAAAATACGTATTTCCACTGAAATTTCGGGATCGAATTTTTGGGTGCCACGCAACATCATCTCTCCCTACTACGTACATTGCAAATACGTGCTAGAGAAAGTGAAGTTTAAAACTGCTATAGATTGCAAAACCAACTAGACGAATTAGTTTATTAACGCGAAAGTGTACTTTTAGACTTAGGTCCACATAGAAGATTTTAACACTAGTAATTTAAAGACAGGAGTTGGCCTAAAGGTTAAAATTTAATTTGAGTTTTATTTATGGACGCTTTTTAGCAACTGTAGTTCTCAGCGTCCCATTCTATATTGGGCGTAAGGAAGCAATGCTAAGGATTTTAATGCCCGAAAAAGTCCATCGCCTTCCCCGGGCTTAAACCCGTGACATTGGGAACCAGAGGCAGCATGTTATCCCTAGACCACAGAGGACGACGCCTAATGTTTAGAGCGCTTACCTTCTACAAAGTTTCCATATCCAGGGGACCACATGCATGACTTGTGTTGGATGAAGCGGCGTTTTAGCGGATTTTCTCGGGGTTATCGGACGTTACACTCCACCAACTGCTCCATCATAACCTTCCCTATGAATCACTTCACCTTCATTTCTTATCAACTACTTGTCACTCTGTCTGGCTGCAGACCAATCCTTTATTCCGGGTTCTATGATTAAATGTTCGTTGCCTTGTCCATAGGCATCTCACGATAGCACCTATGTAAGTTTAAGTTAACGGATGTCTCTTACGATGTCAAAAATGTAACCTGAATTCACTTATTGCACAAGTTAACATGAGTTTACTATAACCGTTTTGGATATTAATACACATTTAATTGGGCCTAAGGTTTCATATTGTGACAGTGCCGTTTTCAGCAGTGGTTCTCACGTTTGCTTAGGTATGCGAGTCAACCTTGGATGCGTAAACAAGGAAGAGCGGCGTGGCGGTAATCAGACTCTTTGGAACTCGAGATGTCTTGATACTTCTATAAGCGTCTAATATCTTCGCCAAGCTTCCAGAAATTCTGTTACGTCATTTTCTAGCTATAAAGAAGGGAGACTTGCAAGCCAGTGTGTGTCGTCAATTGTAATGAAGTTTCGTGAGTGTTTTGGAGGTTAGCGCACCTTGGTGCGAGAGACGTAAATGTAGAAAATCATCAGCTGTCTACACATTAAAGCTCCAAGTAATTTATTTGCAACAGTGAGTTGAAGACTATTTGTAATCAGTTTTAAGTCTATTAAAGGCATAGAGGAGCAAATGTCTAAACTTCGAACTACAGGCTTTTTCTTCCATATGATTTTGTCGTGGAACCCACATGGTGGGTTAATTTATTCAGGAAGTTCAGCGAGTTTGCAGTAATATATAGGTAAACGTTCAATAAATGACTGGAGAACATGCACAATTCTAATTATAGAAAAGCAATTTTAAACTATTTTTTCAGCATATCTGATATCGCATACCATAGTAACCTTGTTATGTCCAGTGACCTATGGCATATCAATAGTACATAATCGCTATTTTACTGTCCATAAATAAACTAATAAAACATCTTTACAGGAGGGTCCTAACACCAACAATTTGTAAAGCAAGAACACGAGTGCTCTTCTTTAAGAACTTACTGTTTTTCCCCTGTCATAATTATTTAGCTTCATTCACAAAGTACACTCTAAAATGTGAATTTAGGAGAGGTAACCAAATAGAAATTAAAGCTATTGTTTCACTTTAACAAAGGCTTCGTGTATGTTTTTTAAAATTTCCTCCAGAATACAAGCAACGCATTAAATTAAGTGGCTATATAATGCAAACTTTTCTGCAATTAGACTTCAGTGTTCAGTACCAGATGGGTAAACAGCTGCTACTAATATGCTCATTAACATAATTGCTTAGGACTGTTAGCTCAGATTTATATTAATTGTAATATTTCTTCACTTTCTTCGTTACATTTCGCTCTACAATCGATAAAGAAGTTAAGTGCTTTTTAATGCAGCACACTTGAAGCAGAAGGGCTCTTATACTCTCACAAAATGAAATGCCTATCTGAATTTCTGACTGCTTTTGGCGTATTGGTATTCTCTTTATCCATCGCTCATGCAATCGGTACAATATTTGAGAAAAACGTTGTTCGAGTATAACCGGGGTGATAATGGACTATGGATCCGTCAGTAGCAATCAGTTTTGACGAATTTTGAACCTTTCCAGAGTTTTTTTTTTTTTTTTTTTTGTAGCATAACGTCATTTAACCTGGTTGGTCATATCGGACGATGAATGAAATTGGCGAAATGATGCTTAAATGTTCTCGGGGTCCATGGAGCTTAAAGTTCCTCGACACTCGTCTTCTTAGGATAAGGGAAACCCCCGAAAAAAACCTTATCTGGGCAACTTACCCTAAGCGAGATTCCAACTCACGATCTTTAGATTGTGAAGTGGACACGCTACCACCACACTACCCAGGCGGGCATTTCCAGAATTGTATTTATCAAAACATTTCTTATAGCTGTTAAAGTATCTCCCAAGGCTGTTACCGACAATTTAGAAGGCACTTTCGAAATAAATTCCTTAGGGAATCTGCCCAAGAAAAATAAAAGGAGTAAAATGAATGGATTGTCAATATATAACTCTGAGGTTTCTTCAAACAAAGGCCGCTGGAGCGCACTTTTATGACTTATCTAGAAAAAAAAAAAAAAACATACAGAAAATGATCACACAGACAATTTTATGGTTAAGATACGCTTCAAATAGGAATGAACGCCCGCTTTAACTACTTATGGCACCGCAGGCGGCGACACTGATGATACATGAATGACGATCGAGCACCGGTGGAATGCGATGGCGGGGGACACCGGAGTACCCGGAGAAAACCCGCCCCAGCGCCACTTTGTCCACCACAAATCTCACATGCAGAAGAACATTGTTCAGTCTTTAAACAGGATGGCTCAAAAATACCTTTACAACATTTGGGGATGAATTCTTAACATCGAAATAACAAAATCGGTTCATATAAAACGCTTCGATTTGCGTGTTCCATTTATTAATGAAAGTTACCTTCAACGGCTTTCAGGGTCCAAGCTAAAAACTTAATTTATTTATGCACTCATTTATATAAGGCTTTGACCCATTTTACCCTTCAGTGTTGGTCTTATGTTGCCATGGATGCTTGTTAACGTTTATCGTTTATGAGATCAGTAATACATTCCCCCAGCACACCTAATAAATGCTCTCTACAGGGAATTCATTCAAAACAGTCTCCCAGACTTATTAGAAGATACGCCGCGGTAAATAGGAAGAAACATGTGGTTTATGGATGATGCTCTAGTGCATTTTAATCTCATTTTTCGAGTTGCACTGGCTGGCATCTAGCATGACAAATGGATAGATACAGGAGGAATAGCTCCATGACCTGCATGTTCCTCCGACCTCAATCCTTTGGATTTTTATCTTTTAGGGGCACCTTAGCACCTTAAACCATTGGTTTATGGAAAAGACAACCTGGATGAAGAAACTCAAACTATGTGTCATGGAAGCCTGCAAAATCATACGACATCCACTGGTAGTATTTGAAATGCCATGTTTAAGACGAGTGCATGCGTGTCTGGACCCAAAACGAGGACTTTGGATCATTTACTGTAAGTGCTGTTTATGTGGAACTCCTCCTAACAAGCTTACAACGTCAAAAATAGAAGAATGTGTCACTTTAAAATGTTTTGGTTAGTAGCATTTTGAATCTCAATAAATCTAGAACGATAGGATTTGGGACATGTGTTTATATGAACATTTTTTCTTGTTTTTATGTAAGAAACCTGTCCCAAAGCTTTATAAAATAATTTTTGAATCACTGTGTGTAATTAAAGAGGGTGGTTGAGCAAAAATTCAAAGTACATTGAATCCTGAACAACATTTAGTTCGTTTTTCATTCAAAGCTTTCCCAACTGCTTTCAAATTTTGCCTCAACTTTGAATTTATAAAACGAAGCCGATAACGCTTAGAAATACAGCTCATAGCATACAGTTTCGTGACAGATGAGGTTGCAGGCATTTACCTGTATCAAGTAAAATCCAAATAATCCATTCCTTGTGATAATGCTAGTCCCTGTTTTTATTCACAGATGGGAAAACATGCACTAAACCCAGCTGTGTTTTTCTGTACATGACATTGTACTAAACACACGTCGCAGTTGCCTACTTTGGCAATCACTATATAAAGCTTCGAAGCAAAGTAATTGCTAATAATCCTTTGATTATCAGTTTTAATGTATTGCCGAAACTGTGCAAGGAAAATTCTCAATAATTTACTAAATACCAAACTTTATTGGTAATACGGTTTAAAATTACAAAAAGTTATCTTTTATAATGAGCTAATGGCATTTTACGTCCTCTATTATGTATGTACAATTAATAGGTAGAGAAATTATTGTATTCCACCCAAATGTGAATGACAGTATTTCACCGGAAATATCTTTTGAGGTTCCCTCAAAAACGAAAAACCGTTGGATACGAAACTTTGTATTTAAGTGTAGCGTCTTCCAAGAATGCACCACGACGATTTTAAGAAAATTCCCCCACCACAAAATCTAGCCTAACGATTTTTATTAAATTTGCTCATAGTAAAGATATTTACCTGACAAATAAACCGTACATTTTGAATTTTCTGGGAATAGCCTCTAAAACCCTCTTCGTTCTGGATGAATGTTGCGTAACTGGCAAACCGTAAGAGATTCACCAAACGTACTACACAAAAATGTAGATCACATTAAAGCACACAATTGATGTGATATATTTTTTGTGGAGTTAATCGTTTTCGAGATACTCCTTGTTATTTGTTTCAATTTTGATCTACTTAAACTTTTATCAAACGGGCATCCATCTTGCGTTTTATTTGTTTTGTTTTAAATTTTGGTCATGCAAAGGGAACCAAAGTTAAATTGTTCACACAGCGGCCAGCTTGTAAAAGACTATCGTTTAGTCTAGTGTATTCCCCTATTTCCCCTCTGCTTAGAAGGAAGCGGGTAATAGGGAATTATGCTAACGTTTATCTCGAGCAGCATGAAATAATGCTTTGTGACAATAGTTTGCAGAACAGGTAGAAAAAGTCATCTTAATGGAACCTTTAAGGTGATGCATCTGTGAAATTTAAAAATCGTGAAAATTAACAATTACTTTGATAATAAAATAATATGAACTCTATACTTTAACAACATATATTGTATTTCCTACTTAGCGTGTTTTAAGTACCAACTTAATGAAGACTATATAAATAGGTAGGCGCATGCTTAATAATAGGCATTCGACTTTAAACCTTATTTTCCCCAAAAACTTTTTTCTAACATTTTCCATATTAAAATGTTCCACATGGTGCAATTATTGCACATATATATTTCAAAAAATGTATACTGTCTCCCAAAAGTACATTAAAGAGAATGTGTCAATTTTTTCGAAATAATGCCCCCGTGTTTATAAATAAATAACCAAATTTTGAATGATCGTTAATTTTTCTCCACTAATTAGGGCTGATATAAAACAATATAACAGATTTATTTGTAAACTCATTTACTGTAAAACTAGAATTTTTGTGTGAATAGTTTTATAAATGCATCATATGTCATTTTATTAGAACAATGAAATTCAGACCGTAGAAGATCATTTAAATATCTATGCAAGATAGAACTTTGACGCATAGTAAAAATATCACCATTTTAATGTAGCTTAGTCTGTTTGCTCATGGCGGACGATGAATAAAATTGGTGAAATCATGCTCAAATTATCTTGGGATCCTTCAAAGCTTAAAATTACTCGACATTCGTCTTCTGAGGAAAAAGAAAGGCCAGATTCGAACTCGCAACCTGTTGAATGTGAGGCGGACGCTATCCCACTACCCAGGCTGGCATTACCATCATTGTGTGTAATAACTACCAGGTGATCCAAAAACGTCCGAAACGGCTGCGCTGTAATTTGCCTGTCCGCGCCCCCGTCGCTCGTTGCCGTCTGCCGCTATTATAGAAAGGCGCGGATGAAAGCATGCAACATGTTTAAAACTACGTTTAAAGGCTTTACTTACCAATGTTGTTAAAGGAGACGCTGAAACTGGCCCCGCCGTTGTCCTACATTTTTGGACCTCTTTAGGAAAGCTATCCGTCATCCGCCGTAGTTCATGTTGAGAAATTCGTGCAATTTTCTGGCGGATATTTTTGAGATTGGTCTTTTACACTTTATGCTTTAAGTTACCTCAGAGATAATAATCGCAGGGTGTTAGGTCCAGGGGTCGAGGGGGCCACATATCTTTCCTAATAATTCAGTCCTGAAACACATTTTCAATTGTTCTCATCGAAAGATTGACTGTGTTGTATAGCACTGTTGAAAAAAGGCAAAATCACGCTCCCTGTCTATTAATTCTCTTGGGGGGGGGGAAGGAGGGAAAATTGTGGTCTTGTATGTGTGGGCCTCAACTGTTGATTCGAAAAAAAAAAAATGGGCCTATAACTCTTTTTCCGCTAACGGCCCAAAGTTTTCGTCATTAAGTGGTATTTTATGAACACTATTAGGTTTGTTAAAGCTCCAATAGCGATTATTTGGTGTACACATATCCATGAAGGTGGAACTCACCCTCGTCCGTGAAAAATATTAAATGTGGTTCAATTTTGCTATTGTATAAACTATTGAGAATACACTTACAAAATGTGCTAACACATACAAATCATAAATAAATACACGCTGTGCAGTAGAAAACAAATGCTGAGCCACAATACACATTGTGACTAAGTACAGGACAAAATAATAAGGCACACTGGTAACATTTCAACCATACGATATCACAGTCAGCTCAACACTGCACTTTCAGAGCAGAGAAAAACAAGTCAGCACCGTGACACGTGCAGCAGCTGTGTGTTATCTTGTTTCCGTGTGCGCACTGGAAAAACACCGTGCAGCGGTTTGGATGTTTTTGGTCGCACTGTATTATTATAGCTTACATACTGGGATTTACCAAATATGGAAAATATATCCTCTTAAAATCTTGTTTTAATATATTAGTTATTTCTGACTTACACACCCCTCTACCTAGATTGATGTTCAGTAGTATAATACCTCTCCTCAAGCTGTGGAAAGGTAATACCTCGGTGGGATAATAAAATGAGTATTAGCAGTTTAGCTTCCTGCAACGCCCATAGCTTGATAATGTAACTAGCTCTCTCTGGTGGTATATAAATGGTGAAAGGAAAAGGTTGCCTTCTATCCGGTTATTACGGTTTGACACATTTGAGACATGGCGTGACTAGCAGGGTGTGGTTTTCCAAACCTCAAACACAGCGAGCGTGGCCTCAAGAAGCTGCAGCACGCGACAACTTGTAATGATGTTGCAATACACTGCAGATCACATGTACAGATACCACATGTGCTGTCCATACACGTGCTGATGTAATCGCAAAGTAACAGCTGCATCATGTTCATTACCCTCACAGCATTATAATAATTATGTTTATTGCTTCCTTTCACACACTTGCACGAGAACTGTTCACCTTTATTCGCGTTCTCTATACGCTGTATATACATCTTTTTCTTCTTCTGCCTTTCCAAGATCAAGTATTTCGAACTGTTCCGGCATCAATTCCACCTTTTAACTGGTCTGCCCACGTCCCTCTTTCCTATAGGTTGATCTTGTAAGGCCCTCTTTGGAATCCTTATTTCTTCCATTTTTTCCAGATGGTCCTTCCATTTTTACTTTCTCTACGTATAGAGAAGATATTGCATTCTACCCGAAATTTCGATACCGAGATTTCACCGGAAATACTTTTTAAGGTTTACTGTGACAAAAAAAATATTTAGAAAAGGGCCACGTATGAGTGTGTCTGTGTGTCGGAATACTATAACTCAAAAACGAAAAGTCGGTAAAGTACCAAACTTGGTATTTAATTTTTGTATCTTCCAGGGATGCCACACGAAGATTTTCAGAAAAATTCCCAAAGTCCAAACTACCCTTTACATGGAAAAAAATTGAAAATATTGATTTTCCTGAAAGAGCTCTAACGATTTTGATTAAATATATTTATATGACAAATAATATGTATATCTTGAATTCTCTGGGAATACCCTCTGAGGACCTCCTTATTTGAATGAATTTAGTAAATTTTGCGTATCTGGTAAACCGTAAGAGATAGACAGAAATTTATTACACAAAAAATGAGGTCACGGTAAACACATAATTGCTTTTTTCGTAGAATTGACCATTTCTGAGATATTCCTTGTTATTTATTTCAGATTCAAAATACGGTAAAGTTGTAAATTCTTGACCCTACATAGGAACGGATTTCAACCACATTGCAACCAGCTTTTAAAGAATTTGACAATCGTTTTAGCCTAGTATATTCCCTTATTTTCCTTCTACTTACAGTGAAGATATACCCAGCCCAATGTAACCTGCACAATACTTAAATACCTATATCAAGCACTTCTTCTAAAGTGAACATCAAAAAGGAAGTCTAAGGTTGTTGCCACCAAAAGGATATTTCACCGTATTTATCAACTTCAGTAATTAATTTGCTCCATAAGCAATTATATACGACTTAAGGTTTTAAATATTCTCAAAGATAACCCCTAAAAGTAAACCGAAGCAGTTTGGGAATCCGAGTAGTATCATCAGAAATGCCCAAAGGAAAAGAGAAAAATACTTGCTGTCCATGTGCCAGGGACGCAGAAAACCTAAATATGTTTGTAATAAATATCAGAAACGTGTCTTGAACATAAAATTATTTTAACAATTAGTATATAAAAACTTTGTCCTTTACCTCGTTTGCCAAATACATTTTATTGAACTAAAAACCAATGCACGCAAGTATGCTGCTGCTTCCCATTCTCCATAGTGTTTTGTTTATTTAATGTTGGAATCCCATTATGTACCATATAATTTCTGGCTGGCCCAAACCTATATCGGTTTTAATTCACCCCGACTCACACGTATTATCCTTTAAACAATTTGAAGCTAGGTGAGCGGCAAAAAGGGACAAGTTTGTAAGAATTTCACTTGATGCCCGGAAGGTTCTAGTAAAATTATATGGGAATAAACCTATAAAATTATTATAAGAAGTACGTCCAGAAAGTAAGTTCCGTTTCAATTTATCTCCGCTGCCGCGCTGCGATCGCAGTTCCGCACATGCGTGGTCGACGCTCTGTATCAAGGAGAAGAAACGTGTGCCATTTTGAGATCGCTGTCAGCCACATACGCTTTGTTGTGCTTGTTTACAATGTCGGTGTTGATTGAAAATCCCGCCGCTTATGAAATCAGATCTGTGATTCGTTTTCTGAATGCTAGGAAAGTGAAACCAATTGAAATTTATCGGCAAATTTGCGAAGTTTACAAAATGCGATGAGTGATTCAATGGTGAGAAGATGGGTACGACAGTTCAAATAAGGACGTAGTGAAGTGCACGATGAAGAACGAAGTGGGGGTCCATCTTTGGTTACAGAAGAACTGGTTCACGCGATTGTTGACAAAATCCAGGAAAACAGCAAGTTTACAATTAGTGCTCTCGCTATGGAATTTCCCCAAAGCTCACGATCACTAATTAATGAAATTGTTACCGAAAAACTGAAATTTCGTAAACTTTGCTCACATTGGGTACAAAAGATTCTTACTGAGCAACACAAAACAAAACGGATGGGTAGTGCACTTCAGTTTTTAACCCGTTAGGATGAAGACGGTGAAGAATTTCTGACACAGATATTCACAGGAGATGAGAATTGGGTTTCTTACGACACCCCTGAAAGTAAGCGGCAATCAATGGAATGGAGGCACACTTCATTCCCAGCAAAGGTTAAGCCGAAACACATCTTGACACGTCGAAAAATGATGTGCGCAGTGTTCTGGGACTGGAAAGGCATCTTACTCATTGATTTCTTACCGCATGGTCAAACAATCAAAGCAGATGTTTATTGCGAGACACTTAGGAAATTGCGCCGCGCAATATAGAATAAGCGCCGAGGATTGCTGTCAAAAGGTGTTGTTTTTCTTCACGACAACGCACGACCACACACTGCAAATGTGACGAAAAACCTCCTACAGAGATTTTGCTGGGACGTGTATGACCATCCTCCGTACAGCGCTGACCTCGCTCCTAGCGACTTTCATCTGTTCTTACATCTCAAGTCTTTCCTTGGCGGTCAACACTTCAACAATGACGAAGAGCTGAAAGAAAATGTTTCCAACTTTTTGAAGACACAGGCGGCAAACTTCTATGAAGTAGGTATACAAAAACTTGTGCCACGCTATGACAAATGTTTGCAAAATTTCGGCAGTTATGTGGAAAAGTAGTTTAATAGTTGTAGAATTTTGTGATATAAATAATTATGCTGTATCTGTAACAATTTAATTTTATTACCAAACGGAACTTACTTTCTGGACGTACCTCGTATAACAGAAATAAAAGTAAATGTAGATCCCTTATTCATTTTTTTTTCTTTAAAGTTAAAAGTTTATGATCTTCGTGGAGTTTATTGGTGGAGTTTACTCCTTATGAAGTTGCACACTTTGCAAAAACAGTCCGCACCAACTCCAGATTGAATCCGTCCCGAATTTTTCTGATATCAAACTCTGGCATTTAAGCATCAATAAAGGAAATCAACACTGTTTCTGGTTCAAGGGCACTGTAGAAGGCGGGAGTAAAACAAAATATTAAATTTAGAGCTAGAACCAACTAAGAGGAGGAAAATGGCCATGGCAGGTTAGTATTTTCTTACCAACCTAAACCACTGCAGCATTATATCGGAACGTTTAAAAAATATATATTTCGACTGTACATGAAGAAACAACCTAACATTCTGTTTCATTTTTAATTTACAGTAGCTACATAAAATATGCAAGTCCACATGAGGATATTCTAGTAGTCTAATTATGGGGGAGAAAATATTCATATGCTTACATGTAAAAGAAGGAAACTAAACTTTCAGTTACTGTCCTGACGTTTTATTTTCTAATTATGTATAGTTGCCACTAGTATACTGCATTTCATTTGAGCTCTGAATATGGAGATTTCATAGCAAATGAATGGTTTGAGGTTCCCCAAAAACAAAATATTTTTAGAAAAAGTTCCGCCTTGTGTTGTGTGTATACGCGCGTATTCGCAGCAGAAATCAGACTAAAAGTCGTGTTATTTAAGATTGGCAAATTACAATTTAACGGATAAATTTAACAAAATGTTACCTGAATTAACCTACAGCAAGATCGTGTAAGGTTCATGATACCCTTCGGTGGTTCCGTAATATTTTGGGGGAGTGAAACTACCCTGACAATCCAGTGGCTATAAATTATATTCAAACAGGGGGAATGAGGCTACATTTTTTATTACCAACATAATGTGTTTCTTTCCATTATTTGACCGCATTTATGCACGACAACGTACATAAAACACTACAGTTGAGTTGTTCCATTTTGTAGAGCGCATTCAGAATTAAGAGACATAAAAATCTAGTAAAGCATTGTTATTTGTACTAGGCTAGATCATTCATTTGGGCACTGAACTGCCCTAAGTAAGCTAAAATGTAATGCTATAAAAGGGATTGAACACGAATCTTTAATTTACCGTACGGCTGCTCCAACCATGATACCTGCAACTAGGGAAACATGATGTACGGCATTTCCCATCGAACTCACGCTGTTACTTTCTTAAGAACGTATGTACAATGTACATAATACGTCGAGAAGTTATTGTACTCCACCAAAAAAAAATATATATATATATATATATATATCGATAATTCATTGAAAGCAGGTGTTATAAGGAACCCTGAATTCAGTAAATGTGTCGGTTAAATATCAAACTTGATAATTAAGTTTAATATCTTCCCAAGATACATTACTATTTTTAAGAAAATCCGGCATCCCAAACCACACTTTACGGGTAAAAAATGTTTTAACATTTTGAATTTCTCTAAAATAACTAACGGTTTTGTTTAAAATATCGTACAAGTATTAGAAATACTTATGACAAATAAAATATATTGCATTATCTAGAAACAGCCCTTAAAGACTTCGTCATACTGGATGAATTTTGCATGAATGAAAAACCGTAAGATATAAGCAAAAGTTTGCTGCCCAAAACTGTAAAGCTCATTATAACCTACAATTTGTCATATACAGTTTTGTGTGGTTAACCATTTTCGAGATATTCCTTATTATTGACTTCAATTTTAAAATGCTTGACCTATTCTCAAACGAAAATTTATCATTTCCTTTTCCACTGTTTTCCTCCAGAAAATACAAAGAAAACGGAATTTCAAATCGCATAGCAACCAGTTTTTAAAAGGTTTTGACTATCGCCTTAACCCAGCATATTCGTTATTCCCTTCTACTTATAAGAAAGCAAGTAATAAGATATTTTCTGCTAATCTTTATCGATAAAGTACATAAAAGGGTAAGCTTTTTGTAAGAATCGTTTTTACAGAAGTAGTAGAGAAGTTCATGCAAATGGAACACACAGGATTTTTTCTCTTATAGCATTATTTTTATTTTTGTACTAAAAAGCACAAAGAAACAAAACCGAACGAATGTAAACTAAGACTAGGTGGGATTTGGAATATTCGCGGGATACGAAATAAAATTGTAGCATAAAACTCGCATAAGCAATGAAAATTAAATGTGTACATACAAAGCGCAGCATGAAATTAAAACATCCTTAAAATCGCAGCAAAAATCTTGAGTAAAACATTCGATAACACCTAGATATAGGCCGCAAATTTTGGAAAATCCACCTACGGTTTGCCTTAAGCACGACGACTTTTAAATTAACATCTACACGCGTTTGGTGCAAAGGAAAGCGTTTTGATATAAAGCACCATTGAAAAATAACAGTTCGGCTTTAGAAGAACCTACGTTATTTATCTACAGTTTGGGGGAGTCAGAAGGCATCATAATTTAGCTGAAGAAAGTTCGGCACAGGAACATCTGAGATGGCAAGGCGCTAGGAATGTGACAAGCCCTGAGATATGGGTGCAGACGTCGGTCGAATTGGGGCATAGCCACAGATGTACTTGAGCTTCATTGGTCGCTGAAGAAGAAGAAGAAGAAGAAGAGAAAAAACTTCTCAGCAACTGTCTCAGCACATGGGCTGATCCATACATTACCTCACGTATTTTTTTCTGAATGGTCGTGCAACACATCTCTCCCCTCTGCAGCTTCCTCAGATAATAAAACACGCAAGGTAAGCTGCAACATTTTTCAAGAAAGCGAGCGTTTCTTTTGTTCACTTCAGGCAGTGAATAAAACGTTTACGCCTTGCTGAGGTTACACAATACAACACTACACCCTCTCGTAGAGAGCCTACATAAAAGTTGTCATTGTTACTGATGCCCGCAACAGTGAGAAGTCAGTCAAAAGGAAAAGAAGAATAACCAAAAAACATTCCCAGAGGTCTTCCTGTAAATTATTTCTGTCACGGGAATTATATTTAATGAAATTGAAATGAACATTTACCTGAAATAATTGCCAAAATGTTTCAGTAAAAATCAAGGTTAATTTTCAAGCAAATACTAATTCTCTGAACAGTATTCCCATTTTTTTTTTTTTTTTTTTTTTTTTTTTTTTTTTTTTTGCAAACGGGTTGCCATTTCTCGTCGAGGGTGTCAATCTTTGTTGGTGATCAGGCTCAGTCTTATTTGGGATCTCAAAGCAATTAAATTTTCCTTTGGGTTTTGATACCGGAACTGTTTTACTGAGAGAGAGAACGGGGAAATAGAAAAATAATTGCGAAGAATATCTTCATATATTAAAACCGAGACACGTGATGTTTAATAAAAAAACACCATAAGTTAAGAGTCATGTTACTTGTGGGGTCATTAGCTTTTGCGAAACAATTAGGTAGAAAGTCAGACTAGAGAAAGTAGCTGGAGTCCAGGAAACTCGGGAAGGTAGAACTCTGTTAGGTCTCAAATTTCAATTCCATGGGAACTTAATACTCTGTAATCAAAAGATTGTTGAAACGCACATAATCCATTTATGAGAATAGACAAAGTGGAATAATACGAAAAAGTAGTAAGTCAGAGAATAAAAGTTACATATCATAATAACATCTGGAATGAAATATTTCAAAATATAGGATATATGGTGGAGTGCCATACATGAGCTGCACTTAGGATAATGAAAAAACATGATTTACTAGAACTTAGTTAACAAAGGAGCTGGCCGTTATGTGACATTCATTTATGACAATACTGTTACTAAGCGGATGGCATTAGATACATTTACGAGTTATATGTTCTTTACTCGGTAACAAATTATATTCACTTATTCACCTTCCCATCTGTATAAGGCGTTTCATTCGATACATTCACGATAGGGATCAAAGCTAACTTCTTTCATTTACTATCTGACTAATGACATTGGATCATTTATCCGTCTGGAAGTATTCCTACCTTGAATGAAACGTCAATAATAATCTCATATGCACATGTGATTGGCAAAGTCTTAACTCCACTTATTGCTGCTAGCGAACTAAATTCTGTACCTCGTTGATTTTTAATTTTCTCTGCCGCACTACGTGAGTTGTTTGACGTGCAAATATTAAATCAAATGATTTTGTTTGTTAAGGAAAATAACATGCTTTCACTTTGATCTCGTGCAATCTGAAGGAAATAATCCAATCCACTCCACTTGCAAACACAGCTATTGAGTTTGTTTCACAGCAATTACCACCTCGGAACGGAAAACTTTTTAAGAGTTTAATTTCAAAGCGTAAAGTTGTGAACCAGCTTCTAAGGTATTGAGCGACATGGATATGGTGGTTTCGTCTGTGGCTTACATTTGGGTGGTAGTGGGTTTAATTCCCGCCCACTCTGAGTTTTTCGTGGTTTTCTCTTATTTCCAAGAAAATGCTGGGACGGTTTTTCCTAATACCATGAATTCTTCCGGCCCCTTGCTCTCCGAAATTTCATTTCATATCACTTTTTGGTGTACAGGCTTGACTGGTTAATTTGGAGGTGTGTGGTGTGCAATGGATTTGCGCTAGGAAACCTGTTTCCTCCTCTGCTGGTACGAAAACAGTTCAGACCTGATGCTTAGGAGAAGCACCAAGAGATACCTACACAGGTGTCTCCATCTGTGAACTTTAGGAACCCCCAAAATTTACGCATCTGCCGCTACTTGGTTCAAGCAAACACCCTTCGGATATTTCATCTCGTGTCTTCCTCTTAGAGATTTCATAAGGTTTATGGCCATAGTGCTTAACTCCTCCTCTCCCCCTTGCGAGGAAGAGCGAACCTCTGAGACAATTTTTTGTACATTTCTTGTAGCACAGTAATTCTAAAAAAGCAAATGGAAATTGAATGCCCCCCAACCAAATAAACAAGTACGAGACTAATTTGTTAAGCGGACAGTCAAGTGAAAAGCCTGAACTCCACGTTTTTAAACCGAAGTTTTCTAATTTTGCATAACTTATTTATCTGATATATAGTAGACTCTCTGCAAGCTTTCAACCATCTACCCAAACAGTTTCCACTTTATTAGTTGTTTAACTAGGAGTTCAGTATCTCGATATAAATGTTCCTTGTGAAACGAATTTCCATTTTAATGTATATTTAATTGAAATTCTTTACATGTTTTAAATGATAACTAAAATTATATTTTTAATGCATTAGAGAAAGAGATTTGATTTTTTACACGGGAATTGTTAGCTACAAAAGTAGTATTTAAATTTCACCACAATATGTAAAGCCATTCTGGACTGTATTACGAAAATTCCAAAAAATCTATCTTCTCCAACAGATATCGTACCCAAAGTATTATTCTTTAAAACTAAATTTCTAATACCTTTGTAACAAAAACTTTGACTGGAATTTTCGCATAGGCAATTTTAAAAATATATTTTATACCACAAAGTGAAAACAGTGAGAAAAATAGAATTATTTCGTTAACTTTTAAAACCTAAGCTAAGACCAATATCAAAATTACAATATATTATTTTATTGCAAACATTCTTAATCACGTTGGGGAAAATGGTCAGCCACATAGCAGCATTTTATGGGAAAATATACATTTTGCATATTAGAAATATCAAATCTAACTGATGTTGAGAAAACTGGCTTTTAAATTTAAAGTTGTCATATAACCAGCTTTAAAGTAGAGTCCAAAGCATGTATTATATTCGTCCTAAGAGAATCAAACATTGCAAATATGAACTTTACACATGGTGAATTCTTGCACCAAAAATAAAGAAATCGAAATTTTTGACAAACTTCGCTTCTGTGCCCTCTTAAATTATCGAGAATACACAATGAATTCAATATTATTAATTGCTCTTCCGTAGACTGGACATTTCGAATCAAATTTGACAATGGGGTATCTTATCGCAATAAAAATTTAGAACGCCTTGTTTTATTTACTGGGAATTTTGGAGTCACGTGGAAAACTTCATGGGATGCTATTATCGTCTTCGTAACTCAGATAGAAGGGCAGTAATAGGGAGAACGAAATATTGAGGTATGTGGTCCGATTCACCGTACTACATTTTTTTTCCACCTTTTCAAAATTACTTCGTAATTAATATTATCTGAAGTAGATGCACTTATCCAGAGTTTTGCGAGAAAGAGTATAGAGAAGGTAGGCAAATTTTTCAAGCAATGCGAATTGTTTACATATTTAAAATGCTGCTTCGCTTTACAGGGCTCATTCGAGTATAACTCAAATCTTACAAACAAATCTTAGTTTTGTTGGTAATACCGTACCTGATCAGTAATTACGTTTTTATAAATACCCTGCTATTTACTACATATGGCACCGCAGACTGATAATACATGGAATGCAAATGGAACAGCGGTGGACTGCGATGGCGGGGGAAACCGGGGAACTCGGGGAAAACCCGCCCTGCGCCGATTTGTCCACCACAAATCCCACATGCGGTAGCTTGGGATCG
The DNA here is from genome assembly GCA_030762935.1 of Hymenopus coronatus. Taxonomy (NCBI): domain Eukaryota; kingdom Metazoa; phylum Arthropoda; class Insecta; order Mantodea; family Hymenopodidae; genus Hymenopus; species Hymenopus coronatus. Next base: position 40,989,582 of record CM060900.1, read on the forward strand.
AAACCGGACCGCCTAGGCGGTCTAACCACTTGGTCACGGTGTGGCCCAATCACGTTCTTGGTATTTCTGTCATCATTTTAACGCTGTTCCAGGAGACTCCATACAGCTCCACAGTCTACGTTGTAATGTTGCCTAATTTTTGGTTTGTTCTCCATGACATTTATGCATTTAAATTTCCACATATAACAAAGAGGAAAATGTTGCCAAGAAAACTCCACATAATTTTTGTCTTACACTTCTTTTCCTTCGCTTCCGACGCTAGAACCGATATCTGCTCATTAGTTATAGTTTGAGTGCGAGACTTTTGTAATCAAACGAATAGCAGACTGGCACATCTAGCTCGTGTCTTCCAGTCACTTAGGTGAAATGCTCAGTTTCTCTACCCTTTTACCGCTCACATTTACAAAGCAGTAAAAGGTCGGGAATGTCTGGAGCGCACTAAGAAGGGAATTTTGCCAATATTAAACAAAGAAGAAACACTATAGAGACGAAAATCCTTTGACTTTTTTTCGAGCGCACAGTGCCACTGAAATTAGTTCTTTCAAAAACGATTAGGGTATAAAACAAACTTCTTACACCTCCCAATCGTTTTTATTTTTAAAAGTAGCGGCTGTAGTAGCTAATGGGAAAATTTTCAAAACATAGATTTTCATGTATGTTCTGGGATGAAAGCTGAGGATCAGAACGAAGTATTTTATTACGTGTCTGCCGAGTAGGCGAGCAATGTTTAATGCTTATATTGCATCATGTATTGCATTCATAGAGAGGTAATAGATATAAACCAAGCAGAGCAGCCCAGTTTATCGCAGAATGTAAAAAAGCAGTTTACTGTTAGGTTTATTGAAGGAAGTCATCAAATGCCCGGAACATATAAGCATCTTTGCTGTCTCGGAATTTTTATACATTTCTTTTACGTGTCGGTAAATTTACTGACACGAGGTTGTCGTATTCCCTCAGTTACAATCTCGTCAACTGCTAGACACACGCAGGCTGAAAGATAGCTTTCTTAAATGTTCAGTATACGCAGGGTTATGCTTTTAATGCATGCAAATGCTAAAATATTGGCGGGAGGCGAGTGGTCTAACCACTCGGTCACGGCACTCTCCCCATTCTCACTAGTGCATAGCATATTTAGTATTCTCATTAAACACTATCTTAAGGCCAGTAGGTATGTCTGTCTCTGGACAGCATAGTTCAAAAATAAAAAGTCGTTTAAATACCCAACTTGATATTTAAGTTCATAATCTTCAAAGCACGGGACACAAAGATATTGAAGAAAATCCCTCCAGCCAGAACAACAGATTACATTCCACATTTTCGAAATTTTAGTTTCTCTAAACACTAACTATTACATTTTCTGGGAATGGCCTCTGAAGGTTTCTGCAATCTATGACGTTTGCATAGTAGTTAAACTGTAAAGAGTGATTAAAATTTTACTACGCAAAGATGTAGGTCTAGTTAAAAACAGAATTTATGTCAAATACAATTTTTTTGGAGTTAACCATTTCCGAAATATTCTTTTTACTTGTTTCAATTTTAAAATTCTTAAACATACAAATAGAACCGAATTTCAATCCCATAGCAACCAGCTTTTACAAGGTTTGTCTATCGCTTTAGCCTAGTACATTCTCTTATTTTCCTTCTACTTATAAGCAACTAAGTAATAAGATCATTTCTGCTAATGCGTATCTTGATTAGCATGAAGCGAGTAGAAGAATGTGCTTGTCAAGATTAGTTTGTCACAGAGAGAAACAGGTCATGTGAATGGAACACATTGGATTTTTATCCTAAAGTTATATTTCTGAAATTGCAAGTATCTATATTTCACAAACTATCTAATGCAGCCAGGTCCAAACGCCGAGCAAGTCCTTGATACTTCGCGCCTAACATGTGTTTGGAAAGAGTAAATCGACTTTCCACTGTCAAGTGCCGCTACCATAAGTTTCGACTAAACATTATGTACAAGAAAGGCCTACTGTGAACTCAAAAGCCCAAAGAATCTTAAGAATTTTTGTATAATAAACGAGAACCTTCAATAATCAGTAAAGTAAGGGCTCTGGGAGGTCAGTAAGAAGATAAACAAGCTAAAACATGCCACTTCTTTAAATTCTGGTTACAGAATAACTACTGAATGAATGTAAATTAAATTTGGTTCGAGTAAATTTTATATTAATCTGTAAATCATTAAAAAATAGTACGTTATACTCGTTTAAAGTTACGCAAAAGTGGTATAAGTATCAATCTTCTTAGCTCATACTTCAGATCCATTTTCCTCCTATGATTTTGTTTCTATTATCTCCAGTTTTTCTTTAGATTACTCGTAAGATAACTTTACGTCGTTTATTAACTTTTTGCAAATACCTCTGTGCTGTTGAAGATGAAAGAATAATTGAACTTCTATAGCTGAAAAAGAAAAAATAGTTTTGACACAAGAACTTTTCATTTTCACATTTATTTAAAAATGAACAAAAAGGGATATAACTATAAAGATGTAGTCTCCAGAAGAATTCAGTAAAAGTTTGGTCCATAAATCTTTAATAATTCTTGAAAAACCTGCACCTCTAATATAAAAAGACAGAGACAGAGAGAGAGTGATAGAGAGAAGTTTTAGGAGTGAAATTTTAGGAGTAAAGAGACATTAAGAAGAAAGAAAAAAAATACAATGTGTGTGGTTCACGACCGTAATTTTTCAACTGACATCAAATGGTCAACAGATCCAGTATGTATATCTCTTTAAAAACTGAAATGTTGTATTTTTAGCACTAAAGAATAAAAATCGACTATAAGGCATCCACCTTCCTGCACCCTTAAGTCGCCCTCCGTGGTGCGATGGTTACCATGCTAGCTTCATATACCCAAGGTCGCGGGTTCAAACCCGGCGGAGGACGATAGATTTTTTCGGGTGTAAAAATCCTTAGCATAGCTTCCTTCGGAAGGGAAGTAAAGCTGTTGGGCCTGTGTCGTAGATTTACGCCATATAAAAGAACCTCAAGCCTCTGAGCAAAATTAAGCTGTTTTTCACGCCCAGAATAGAATGGGACGCTGAGAACCACAGCAGTCAAAGAGCGTCCATAAATAACACGCCATTTCCATTTTTGCACCCTTTAGCACTAGTAAATAGAACATTCAAATGTTTAGCTGTCAGAGACGTAGCAATAGAATTTTAATCATATTTCTGAACATAACTTACTGCCTGTATCATTGGAACTCGCACTAATTTCCATATTCCTGTTATAATAACTCCGTGGCACGACAGCTCACGGGGAAGATGGCCTATCGCTCGGTCGCTGCGTCCCCCTCTCGGTCCACTACAGACGTCATGGATGGGGTGCAGTATTGGAGGTTGAGACGTGGTCCGCGCCTCGGGCCCCCTCATTTCTCCATCAAATAGCTCCTCAATTGACTGAGCGCACCCCAGGCCAGGTCTCCCAGCGGGGGAAAAATCCCCATGCCGGTACTGGGGATCGAACCCAGGTCTCCCGCTTGGTAAGCAGCTGCGCTACCACCGCGCTAACGAGACGGCCACAATAGATATGTTATCTGTGCCGAGAAATGGGAATCTGACATTTTAGTTCCATTTTTACACTTAATTGCCTTTATTCGAGAAAAAGCTGCTCGCAAATGTATAATGACTCACATATTCCAATATACGAGCGCTAAATTCGATAAGATGAGAATATTTATCTCTAGGAGCACGTTGATAAACGTGAATTTTTAAACGACTTTTGCACTCACTTGTAACTAGGTACTGGGTAATTTTGCAGCGTAACTAAGTCCATGTGCAAATGCAATGTTTTTTTATGCCCTTGGCAAGTGGTTGGCAAAATGAAGAAAACCATTTCCCATGCTTTTAAAAATAGGAGGATGGTTTAGCCAACGATACCACTCTGTTAAAGTCCACCACTGTTTGTTACGAGAATGATGTGGACCTGGCTGATGTAGACTTTTATTAAACTTTTCGAGCTTATATAAACATGCATGAACTTTAATCACATTCAAGGAAATATTACACACATTAAATTTCATGAAGTAAGTATATCAATGCAGACAGTTTTAAAGAAATAGCAATTTGGAATATTGGTTTTAAAAAATATACTAAATAAAGAGTGAGTGAAAAAATATCCATTAACTATTATAATTTAATTAAATAAGCAAACACAAAATATGTAACAATTTTCCCTGAAAGGAGTTTTTAAAATTGTATATAAAGGAAATTTTATCTTGAGAAAAATACTTATCTAGTTTTATAGAATATTTCTTCAATAATCTTGAAATTACATCACATAGGTGTTATTCACATGCTTAAAGAACATCCAAAGTTAGTTAAGACGTGAGTAAATGTAATAAACGAATTATTATTTTTTAAAATAGCCTATATGTTAACTTTAGATTAAAAATATGCGTAAAATGTAATTCTTTTGAAGATCCATTTTTCAAATCTGAGTATAAATCGACGAGTCTGGTGGAATGCCTTTGCGGAGGTATATCTCACTCATACATATTTTTGCTTATATTGCTTTTTTAAAATACGACACGAACTCAATTTTTAACATCACTATGGTCTACGAGGACATATTGAATGTACTCTGTTTTTGAGTCTTCTTTTATCTCGGTTGCAAACAGTTAGCAGATATCAGCGATTCTTTTGGTGTTAAGAGAACATTAGCACAAGGAATGAGAAAAAGAGGATACGAAGCAAAGAAAAATAATGCTCATGTGCTAGTTATGACAAATGTAGAATTTAAAATTTAATTCGAGATGCAACCGAGATAGAAGCAAAATTTCAAACAACAGAAAAGCTCACCAAACATCACCACTGTAAGTGACTTATTCCGACTGAAGGAATACTTCACAAATGTGACAAAGATAGGTTATGTATGTTAAAGTTTTCAAGATGGGCGACTCATGAGGGTGGCATTACATTTTTTTAGAATATCATGACTCTAAAAACACTTTTTATATCAGACACCTAAGTTTTAATGATTTGAGTGTTGTTTGCATGCAGTTTTGTCGATTTTCTCCAATAGCTTTGTATCGTCATAATGTTGTACTCACCCGAAAATGAATTTGACAGAAAAACATAACGGACATTTGCTCTTCTGACGATGTTAAATCTGCATTAACTTACATCAATGTGTGTATGTATAGGCATGTTACTTATGGACGCTCTTTTAACTGCTGTGGTTCTCAGCGTCGCATTCTAAATTGGGGGTGAAATACCGCTTAATTTTGCTCGGAGGCCTCTCTATCAGGTTTGAGGTTCTTTTACGTGCTGGAAATCTACGACACGGCGCCAACGGCTTTACTTCCCTTCCGAAGGAAGCCATGCTAAGGATTTTTACGCCCGAAAAGTCCATCGTCCTCCGCCGGGTTCATCATCAATGTGCAGATCGGCTAGAATTGCAATTGGGAAAATCACCATTTCAAGCCATCAATGTATAATAAAATTGGTCGGTACAACGAATTCAGAGACATCGGTTTTTTCTTAGTGAAGAATATCGTGAAGGACACTCAAGAACATTTGCTACTGCTCAAGGCATTGTTGATTTTTAGCAATGCTCGAAAAAGATAAAAGGGCACCTTATTAATTTATTTGGGAAACATTTGGCTTTGGTATGAGTCAAATTCAAAACATGTTATATCAGCAGCTAGACGAGAGAAAACTTTGTTGTTTATGAATTCCAAATAAACGGACTCCCGATCAAAAACGTCATTGCACTGATTGTTGCAGAAGAACTTTGAAAAAACTACAAGGCGACACTTCAAATTTTGTTTGGAATATCGTTACCGATGATGTATGATGAGACTGAAAATAAAATTCACTCACCTCAATGGCTCTTGCGAACAGAACCTTAAAGCAACAAAAGCACGACGAATTCACAATGTTAGTAAGAGTATGGCTGATAGTTATTTTTCCAAATCTGAATATATTGAAGCTATAGCATCAGGAGAATGTGATAAATGCTACACGAATATGAGCTTACCGCAGCTTTTTTTAAAAAGTTGGTGAAAAATGTCCAAAAGAAAAAATGACTGTCGCATTCAGCACAACTACCAAATGAGCATATGGATGCTTTAGAGATCAACACCATATACCTTCTACCATACACCCAAGTTCGCGGGTTCAAACCCGGCGGAGGACGATAGCTTTTCTCCGGCGTAAAAATCCTTAGCATGGCTTCTTCGGAAAGGAAGTAACGCCGTTGGCCCCGTGTCGCAGATTTACGGCACATAATAGAACCTCTGACCTAATAAAGGGGCCTCTGATCAACATTAATCAGTATTTCTCGCCCAATATAGAATTGGACGCTGAGATCCACTGTAGTTAAAGAGCGACCATAAAAAAAAACTCAATACCCATTTTGACCTAGCAATTTCCGATTTTTTTTCAAGTGTTAAATACAAAGTTCGTGAATAACCTTTTTGGCATTTGATAAAGGAGTGAAAATTGATTTCTGAACTGCCCTAAGAAGCGTTGAATCATTGCTATAAAGACTTGATAGAGTAACTGAAATGTAAAGGGAATATATTGAAAAACTATAAAGTCATTCAAAATTTGTAAAAGTAATCCTAGTTTGATTTTGTAAATTTTTCAGTCCAAGTAAGATTTAACTCGTCAGAAATGTTCTGATAATCAAGTATGTAACAGACAGTGGATATATGAATATACATGTACGAAACTATTGTGACTGGGACTTTTCGTGGTTTTTCTCAGTTTTAGGATTAGATATTCAGCACCACGACCCATTGCTTCTCAAAGAAAATAATGAAACACCAAAGAAAGAGATCAGAGTTGCCACTCTAGCGGACACAATTTTCTTCCATTCCCATTTTTTACTTCGGTTTCTCTACCGTTGGAGTTTCTGATATGTTACATCAATAATTATAGTAATTTCAAACATACATTTTCTCTACGGTATAAAACCGTTTTTGAATCTGAACATAAATTCATGAGTAACTCTTAAAGTTTTAAATAGTGAACGAGGTGGCACAGCGGTAAACTGTGCTATCGAGTTCTAAGCCCAGCAACCGACCACAATGATTCATGTGTTTTTCGTGGTTTTACCGGTATGCTCATGTGATTGCTGGGGTTTTCTCTCATTTAACAAGATTTTCCAACCGTCTTTTGCCGTCCATTCAATTTCCCCCTTATTTTTCAGGTGTGCTTCCAGGTTCATGGTGTATGACGGTGCGGGCAGATGAGGCGAATGCATCCTCCCATGGACACTAGGTGGCTGAAAAGTCGACGGGCTAGTTACATGACCTCTCTGGTACCCCAGCACTGAGATATGTCCTCGAGCATTTTTTTATTTACTTATTTTATGTGCCGTAAATTTATGAGTTGGGACCAACGGCTTTACTTCCCCTCCGAAGGAAGCCATGCTAAGGATTTGTACACCCTAAAAAAACAAAAGCAGTCGCCCTGTGCTGGATTTGAACCCACAACCTTGGAACTAACAGCAGCCTGTTACCGCTAGATCACGGAGAACGATCCAATCATGATTTCTTTCTTTGTAGTGTTTAACGCCCGCGTTTACTCTATTGCACCGCAGGCGTAGACATAGATGATACCTGAAATGAAGATGAAGCTCTGGGAAATATGATTGTGGGTGAAACCATAGAAAACCCGCCCCTGCGCCACTTTGACCACCACAAATCCTTCATGCGACCACTCGGGATCAAACTCGGGTCACCTAAGTGAGAGGCGAGTGGTCTAACCACTCGGCTATGGCTCGGTCGCACATAATGATGTGTATACACCTGTAATAATAATGATAATGGTGACGACTTTTTGGGGTCTAGTGTTTAACGCCCCTTTTACTATTTGTGGCACCTGAGGCGATGAAATGAAGTTGGAGCACCGGTGGAATGCGATTGCGGGGGAAACCGGACGTCCGGAGAAAACCCGCCCCTTCGCCGATTTGTCCACCACAAATCTCAAATCTGGGATCAAACCGGGGCCGTCTAGATGAGAGGCGAGTGATCTAACCACTCGGTCATGGTAATAATAATAATAATAACAAATAAAAAACATTAGTTAATAAATAATTACAAATAATAAATGATAAATAGTAGTAATAATAATAATAATGATAATACATAGTAGTAATAATAATAATAATAATGATAATACATAGTAGTAATAATAATAATAATAATAATGATAATACATAGTAGTAATAATAATAATAATAATGATAATACATAGTAGTAATAATAATAATAATGATAATGCATAGTAGTAATAATAATAATAATAATAATAATAATAATGATAATACATAGTAGTAATAATAATAATGATAATACATAGTAGTAATAATAATAATAATGATAATACATAGTAATAATAATAATAATAATGATAATACATAGTAATAATAATAATAATAATGATAATACATAGTAATAATAATAATAATAATGATAATACATAGTAATAATAATAATAATGATAATACATAGTAATAATAATAATAATAATAATAATAATGATAATACATAGTAATAATAATAATAATAATAATAAATAATAGTAATAATAATAATAAATAATAATAATAATAATAGCAATAATAATAGTAATAATAATAGTAATAATAATTAGTAATAATAATAATAATAATTAGTAATAATAATAATAATTAGTAATAATAATAATAATTAGTAATAATAATAATAATAATTAGTAATAATAATAATAATAATTAGTAATAATAATAATTAGTAATAATAATAATAATTAGTAATAATAATAATAATTAGTAATAATAATAATAATAATAATTAGTAATAATAATAATAATAATAATTAGTAATAATAATAATAATTAGTAATAATAATAATAATAATTAGTAATAATAATAATAATAATAATAATAATAATAATAATAATAACAACAATAATAATAATAATAATAATAATAATAATAATAATAATAATAATAATAATTGCAGACACGTCACATGACTCTTATTCCCTGGATGACTGTTACAATCTGGACTTGCTAATAACCTATTCGAGGCGTATCCCAGGTGTGTGAAATAAAAAAAGTGAACTTTTAGCCAGTTTATCAGCGCTCAGCATATGCGTATGCGAATTTACTGCTACAGGCAGAACATCTGTCCCCCGAGAGATCAGCTTTATTCGCAAATCTGCTAAAGCAAGATTTTTTGCTGCATTTGGTCCCACCATTTGCCATGAGCACGATTCACTTCAATTCATTATGTAATTTGTCAAAGTTGCGCAGCATTTTTATGGTCCCGAGGCATTTATCCCTGGGTTCATAAGTTTTGAAATCATTTACTATGCGCGCGTGAGCAATTAGAATAATAATTTATCTAGTTTCCCTTCGCGCAGCGTAAAAGTTTGAAACGACAGATCCCCCCCCCCCGTCCCCCTCTCACATTCGCGCAGCAACTCACATTGCAGCTTACAGCAAATAATTCGTGGGAAAAGTTATAAACAGCCGCCGTTTCCTTGTGTTTCTTGTGCATGTCCGTTTTGTTTTGTCCCCACCCTGTAGCTATCTGGAATAGCGTTTCAGACATGGAATGGCTAAACTAATATCCGCCTTTCTTTCGGCCGCGAAGAAGCCACCAGCAATATTGAATGAAATGCACTGGATGCTGTAAACGTGTTTTTCTCCATTCTCTCCTCTTTATCTTCCTTTCTTTGCACTACCGGTTTCTCCACAGACTTGGGGTTGCTTCAGAGTGAATTACAGAGATTTGCTTCGCTACATTTTTCTTATTTCTGTATTCTTTCAGATCTTTCCTCTCCGAAAAAGATACAAGCAATAACTTAAGATTAAAAAACAGGGTACACTTTCTAGTTGCTATCGGGTATTCTGTCAAACAAACTTATACCGGGTTGAAGGTAACTTATTACATTCCTTCTAATATGTGCTTCATAGAAGCATTACAAACAAAAAAGTCTAATGACATTTTGCTCTGTGATCCGCTGATTTCAATAAAATAAATGGTTTTTGTTCCAAATGGGATGCATAATTCCACAAGAATGTTCAAAGATAATAGTTTGTTACTTGTAAGAGGAGTAGAGTAACATATGCCTTACATTAGTTTCGGTAGTAATCATGGTACATCACACAGAGTTTCGAAATAATTACTCATTTAATAGCATTAAAGGGATATTCCGAGCAGCCTTTTCAGACTTGATGCAACTCGGCAACATTCCGTTGAGGTTGGTCACGTTTCTGATGTAAACACGTAGGTCGCTTGCAAACATGACGCAAGGTGGTGTAATGTTTTGGGAGTAACGAATGCAACTGGCATTCTGATTGGCCTACACTGGATTGGTAGCAGCAATGAGGAGTGTTTATGTACTGACCTAGTGCAAGTGACACCCACACAACCTGCAGCGTTGCGAGCTTGTCTGTCTCTTGTTTTTGAAAAAAACTAATTTATTTCCGTAGGAAACGGAGAAACAAAAACGTAAGATAAAAGATGTTTTGCAAATACCGAGATTTAACACTGGTTTAAATTAATGTAATGATTTCCCTTTCAACTGGTATACTCCCTAAAAATTAAACGGAGGATTATACAGCATATAGTCGCCCTCCGTGGTGTAACAGCTACCATGCTCAAGATCGCGGATTCAAACCCGGCGGAGGACGATGGATATTTTCCGGCGTAAAAATCCTTAGCATGTCTTCCTTTGGAAGGGAAATAAAGCCAAGTGGTAGATTTACGGTACGTAAAAGAATCTCAAACCTGATAAAAAGGCCTCTGAGCAAAATTAAGTGGTATTTCACTCCCAATATAGAATGGAACGCTGAGAACCACAGAAATTAAAGAGCGTATATAAATAAAAACTCCATATACAACATTTAATTTCTTTTACACTTCATAAATATAATAGGCAAACTATTTCCAGATTCAAAAAATCGGATGTGTGCCATTCAAATGATTTTCTCTGCCTCTTCTGCATAAAAACTGTTCTTATAAAAGATTATGTTATCTACATCAGGCTTTTCCAACTAAAAATTATATGACATCAGAACTTTCACCCGTAGAGAAGCCTTACGGAGCGAGTATAAAAAGTCAGAACAGCGGCAGTGTGTGTAACTTACTTACCTACTTGTATTGCAGTGTAATGCCATGACTTCAACGAGTGGTATACCTTTAAGTACCTTTACCCTAACAAATGCTCTTCCAAATGGCAAGAGTGGTTCAAGTCTAAGGATAACGGAACATTGATAAAATGTTTAGAATGTTCTAAAGAAATGCAGTGTGTCAAGAAATTTAATTTAGAAAGACATTACTCGTGACATGTTGCTGAATACGCTAAATACCAATGAGAAGAACGTGCTAACGTAATCATAAATCTTACACATTCAAAAAATACTGAAACAGAACCTCTTTTGCAAGTATTATGGCATATAATACACTTCTGTTCACAGAGAATGTTTATCAGATTTGAGTATATGATATATTTAAGTATGGTTTTAAGTTTTTGCTGGTTTACACGACACAATCAAAATTACAGCAGCATTTATCCCAATTCCAATTTCCTATGGTACCTAAAGGGATAGTGAAAATTAATCCCGCTGCTCCTTGATTATAATTTATCCAAGGTGCTAACGCCACTGCTCCGACTATGTCAAGCGGCTCTATGTGTCAGCCTGCTTCAGACAGCATTTAGTTGGAAATGTTGAATCTAGACCATGCTAATCGAGATAAAGATAGCAGAAATGTCTTGTATCTTAGTTCCTTGAAAGTAAAGTCCGCTAAGTGAGCAATAGAAGTTCCGTTCTCTTTGCAAGGTCAAGAGTAAAACAAAAAGGCGATGACGCAATTGACATTCCGTTTGAGAAAACTTACGCAGTTTAAAATTGAAAGAGAAATATCTTGTTAACAGTTAAGTCTAAAAAGTGTAATATGACATAATTTGTGTATTTTCACAAGATGTACATTAAATGTGTAGTTCGTTTTCATCTACCTTGTACAGTTTACTAGCTATGCAAATTTCATAAAGAATAAGGGTGTCTTCTTAGACTATTCACAGAAAATTCAAGATACACACTTAATGTGTGATGTAAATATATTTAATATACGGTATTTTAATACAAATCGTTGGAACTAATCTTTATAAAACAAAATTTGCAAACATTTTACCATATAAAGACTGGTTTGGGGTGGGGAGATTTTATTGAAAATCTCCGTGTCGTATCCTTGGAAGATACGAACTTAAATTCCAAGTTTTTTATTTAACAGTCCCTTCGTTTTTGAGCTATGTTGGCCATAGACATACACACACAAGACACAGAGACTATTATGGAACCTTTTCTAAAAATCCTATGTGTTGCATTCACATTACTTTTTGTAATTGTTCTATAAACAATCTTCTTAAAAGCATTATTCTCCTATTTATTTCATGATACTCAAAATACATATTAGCAGAATGGTATTATTACTTAGTTCCTTATAAGAGGAAGGAGTCTAAAGGAATACACTAGGAAACCCGATAGTCAAATTTTTAAAAGCTGTCGCTATACGATTGACGTTGAAATTTGCTTCTCTAAGCAGGATCAGAAGTAAAACAAAATACGAATTTCTGTTTGAGAAAAGTTTAAGTATTTTAAAACTGAAACAAATGACAAGGAATGTTTCTAAATAGTTATATCCATTACAAAAATGTGTAGGGCCTTAATGGTGTATGCTGACAAGATCTCTATTTTTCGTGTAGTAAGTTTTGTCTGCTGCTTACAGTTTACCAGTTATGAAGAGCATTTCAGAGGCAATTCTCAGGAAATTCAAGATATTTATAGGACATTTAAAATGTATACCTTTAATACTTTTTTTTCGTTGTCGGCTTACCCTCCCCTTATTTTAAAACTGATACACCCACGACTTACAAGGTCTAGGAATCGAAGCTTATCAGGAAGCCAACGGCACGTAACAACAGAATGGAGATCTTGAAACGAGTGGTCGGCCCGTAGCCAGGCATGAGCCTGGGGGAAGTGGTTGATAGGAAATTCAAGCGAAATGGATAATAGGAAAGGTGATGATGGAGCAATTGGTGGAATGATCGGCGGGAGAAACTGGAGGACCCGGAGAAAGCCCGCACAGACGCCAGTCACTTCATGCACCACAAATTTCACATGCGGGATTGAACCCGGGCCACCTAGGTGGGAGGCGAGCCGTCTAACCACTGGGCCACGGCGCCTCCTATATCTTTAGTATACGGCATTTTAATTAAAACCTTTAGAGCCATTTTTGATTAAATAAAAATAGACAATGCGCAGTTTGGTATTTAATGGAATTTTCGTTTCTGGTTTATTCTGCACACACACACACACACACACACACACACAAATATTTTCTATTTTTTTACCAGGGAACCTTAAAATATATAAACATATATTTCCGTAAAATCTCGATATCGTACTTTTGGGTGTACTACAAAACCGTCTCTACTATGTGTATAGTACGTTTAGAGGGACTAAAACTACAATTACTACATTCACATGACATATCTATGCACTCATTTGATACTCTTTCTACAAACACCTTTAAATAAGATTACTTTCTTTACTCTTTATACAAATAAACAGAAAAACACCTGCAGAAATATCTTCATTACAAAAGTTTTACAGGAATGAGAAGGATACAGAAGTCAGAATTTTTAGTCAGCTATTTAAGAGCGGGATGCTCTTTGCAGGTCTGGAAGACCATACTCTTTACAAATTTCTGATTGAAAGATAAATTCAGAACAAAATTACTGTCTTTTCGTGAGAAAGCGGTAGTGTTCGAGGATACAGTCAAACAGGTGATACAATGAAAAACAACGACCAGATTTCACACGTGCATCTGCTGGATATGCCATGAAAGCTTTCCTATTACGTATGTGGTAGTGAAACCCACGTATTGCATCCCTCGTGTAGATGCGAGCAACTCCTTCCATTCATCGCTGACCATGGCTAGGGCTGTGATTGGATTTCGGATGTATAGGGTCTTTCTAAGGTAAGTTCAAACATTAAACCACTATAAATAGTATTATACAGTCTGTCCCGTTGAATCGTCACCACAAACAAACCCTAATATCTTCTAAACTAATAGACACAGCATAGCCGGAATTAGATTAAGTTAAACACTCACCAAGTTTCAATAACTCCCCCATGTGCGCCTTTGGTGGCCCGAAGAATAGCTGTACCTCCCTCCGTGTGTTTCGCAGCACTACTGGTGTGACGGAAGCACAAGGGTCTATTATCTGCCTTCGGTATTTGTGGGACTGCATAGTTCTCCAGCATATCTAGTTCTGCTGTCCCTGTTACTGTGCGTAATGGCGAAATGTTGCTTCATCTGAGAAGGTGATGTGGTTGAGGAATTCATCGTCATCACCAATGAGGGATAACAGTACAGTAGCGAACTCGGCCCGTTTGGATTTATCATTCCACTGTAACTTTTGCATAATATGGATTTTGTATGCTCTAAATCGCATTCTTTTAACCATGTGAATAGTCGTTTTGGCTCTGAACTGGCCCTCGAATTCACTTCCATGGGCTGCGCTGAAAGCTTGCCTTTCAACATCACTGGTTTATTGCCGCTTTCCTTCTTCCTCAGCACAGAATCTGTTTCCAACAGTTGATTATGACATTTCATAAAGGTATGACGATTTGCAAAACTTGCACCATATTACTGCCTAAATTTTCTTTGTACTGAAATTTGGAACTTCAATTCAGCTAACCAATAACAACATAATCACTTTCTGTTGTACCATGAATTCCGCCATTTTAACTCTGTGGTTGTCATACCACGCGCATGCGCAATAGCGTCATAACTTTCATTGTCACTAAACTTGAAGAGTTTTCTCACAAGACAAGCTGAAATGCATATTGATAATTCGATTGTGTGAAGAAATATTTACATTTCTTAGTGGCAACTATTCAGCGAGACACACTATATAGGGCCATTAAGTCATAAGCAACCCTTTACGCGGCCTCTCTCCATTAGGCGTGAGATCCGAGTCGCCGGGAAAGTGGTGCCCGCAAAGGCGCACTGGAGTCCTTACTTTAAATAAATGCTGAAAATATTGACCATCTTCTCCCAAACAAGCAGTATAACAAGTTGAAGCTGTTCTCGCTCATTCACCTAAGCTTAGCAGCAGAAATCCCTGTGTAATGTACAGAAACTTCGTGATAGCATCCTGCAAGAAATTGCAAGGATTCCTACTGCTAAGCTTAGACAAGTGAGCGAGAATATTTTCACAAATTGAGCTGCCCATATGTGAGCAGAAGGTCAACAGCTCCATAATGTATTTCAGTGCGCCTTTGCCGGCACCACTTTTCCGGCGACTCTCGAATCTCTCGCGCAGCGGAGAGAGACCGCGATAGGGGTTACCTTATAATTTAATCTGTAGTTTAGATAGGACAAGAAAATTCATCGTTGGGTAAACAATAGGTTTTAAAAACACTGCGAATATGTCCAAACATAATTACTAAAGGTAAGACACTATAAATAGGGTATAACCGTCCTCCATTTTGGCTCAAGAGAAGCTCGAACAAGGACATACATTTGAAATACTTCTTACGTAACTTATTGTGGTAAATGGAAGACAACTCAGCCTTATGACGTTTACTTTTTGAGCTTATTTCAAATTTGGTGTGCTGTTGAGAAGATGTTTGTTCCAATAGAACTCAAACGACACGGATTATTCCAATTCCCTACTGATGATTGCGGAAGATCATCTTTACTCCAAAATTGTAGGCGTGATAAGGGGGCGAGAAACTATATCTTCTAAGACCTTCAAGGCAACTATCATTATTTTGCTATGAAACAACAATTTGTTGAATTTTTTATTTATTCCGCTGAATATTTCTATGAGCTTAGTAGGTCTAAATGAGAATAGAACAAAAAGAAACCAAAAATATCACATATAACATATGTAAAACATGTACAGTATATTTATAACAATAAACTAGCATATTTAAATTAATGTGCTTTACTCTTATTAAAATCCGTGAGAGGCTACGAAAAGCTACTTTTATATAGATTCAGAAAAAAAAAATGATGTTTAGTGGCTTTTATTTTATTCTTATTTTCGTCAATTTGATATTTACGAATAGATAATGGAAATTTTCCATATGCAAACCACATGTTTAATTTAGAATGCGGTTTGACATTTACGGATAAGGTTCAAAATGATATACATAAAGAACCTATGAAATTTATGGAAATTTTGTAACTGCGGTAAATCGCCCTGCTATAAATACTAAAATAGCCCTGAAAGCCAAATGTGAAACACAGCAGAAAAACGGAACTGTTAACATTTTAGATCAAATACTTTTGAAAGTGCGGTAAAACGGCATGCTACAAATAAAAGAGCTGTTACTTTACGGATTCTTATTCTACAAAACAAAAAAAAAAAAAAAAAAAAACATTACATGTCCAAGGCTTAGGCCATATAATATATGCTACGGAATAATAAATGCAATACGTTTAATACGTAAAAAAGTGAAATTTTAGTATTTGCATTACGAATTGCTGTGGCTGAAACAGTTGTGTGTGTGTGTGTGTGTGTGTGTGTGTGTGTGTGTGTGTGTGTGTGTGTGTGTTTTCAGGTAAAAACGCCCAATTGTGTCAACAAAATCGCTATTGAGTATATGGTGGGAGGCGAGTAAGTGCAAATAATTTGTCATTTAGTAAAGAATAATGCGCTTAACACATAAGTGTGTCGATTTTTGTCCACTTGCTAGTAGCATTGTCTTATATGAAGTACAAATTTCAGGGTCTAAAGCATTTTGAATTGCTCTAGCTTTGTCTCGTGTTTACACACATCACACCACCTATACTCTGGCAGGCCAAAGAGCAGAGAAAGGTCAAACGCGTGAGGTGTTAGATAAACAATCGAACACCTGAAATAAGAAATAATAGCGAACCTAAAAACATAGCAAATTGTTTCTCATGAAAATAACTTTTAGAGAAAAAAACTGCAAATACTGGATAATCAATCGCCCTCAAACGCTGACACAAATATTTGTATTTAGTCTCCTCCCAACCTATACAATTCTAAATGCAGCAATTGAAAAAGTAACTGGTGAGAAAAAGGTGTAACACTAACTTAATTTTTCTTTAAAACTACGCGTGTTCATTTTTATTTTGATCTCTGATAGGGGGATGAGGTTTGTATTAAGGGACGTTTATGGCTTTCGGGGCGGTTTTGAACCAAAATCGCCGACGACTATACCTGGTGTTTACAGAGCGACATTGCCGATTCTAGTTCAGTTTTAGATTTAAACTCTGTCATTGGTTGATTGACCAACATGGATACGTATGCGCAAGCAGACAGAAGGAACGGAAGTGTGCATTTTGCATTGGAAAGAAAAGCAGATTTTCAGAATCTCCATTTTTACTCTTTATTTCGATCCAGTTCATTAACACTAACCTAACCTCAAAACCTGTCGTTCACCTGTCCCTCAGCCATATTGTCTCAGTAAGTAATAGGAAAGGCTCAGTCTAAAACTGAACTAGAATCTGTAATCTCGTGTTTACAGAGCCTTAGCTGAAGAAACCAAAATGGCTGACGATTATACCTGGTGTTTATGGAAGGAATTGCGCCATTTTCATTATTGGTATATGCGCGTGACAGTAGTAACAGGATACTGAATATAGTAACCTCATGTTTATAGTGGTAGAATAGCGTCAACGTAATTTTTTTCTCCCTCTGTATAAGTGGCCAGTGGAATGAGAAAAGTGAAACACTCGCCCTTTGATGGACCAGTTAGATACGTCAGTGCTCGAAAGTAGGTCGTTGTGTACACTTGAGAGCTTCAGCATGAAGAGTTGCTGATTAAGGAACAGCGACGTTTCCAGCATAAGAACATAAGCTCCTAGATCTTTTCTTTGAGTTGAGAAAATTGCCGCCATGAGGTTTTAAACAGGTAGTTCGCTGACAGAAACTCTTTGCATATTAGACGCTGATGAATATCCTTACTCTGACATGCATGTTGCATTTAAGTATTACTTCTTGTAATTAAAAATTACTGCATGTGTTTGAAACATCCCGCTGTACAGAATTAGTTATGAAATTTGCTACCTAAAGTTATATTTTAATACTACCGGAATCCGTAGCTCCGTTTGCTCCATTCATTTCTATACCGTTGCCTTTACCCCATGTTTTTCTCCTCAATTTGTCCCCCCCTCTCTCTCTCTCCTTTTTCTAAACCTCTATTTCTCTATTCTCCCACAAACTTATTTTCTCCTTTAAATATCCTTCACCATCTTCCGCCTTTTTTCTTTGTAAAAATGAAGGATAGTTCTGTAGCTGTGCTATTTTTCTCCCCTCCCATTCCCTTCCTCTGAGCTCTTCTTCCTCCTCCTCCTCCTCCTCCTCCACTTTCTGCTTTTCATCGCCCTCACTTACATTTTCCCTCTCTGTGTATAATTTGTTTCTCCTGTGGTGATTTGAAAGCCAACTAAGACAAAGCACTTATGAAAGATGTCTTATAGAAGTAATAGCAAAATTACAAGGGACGATATTACTTAATAGAACTACATTCACTAATATGTTATTAAAAATTAAAAGTTCGTTTAATATTTAAGGACACTCGATACTGAATTTTCTACAAAAAATTGCTTTTAAAACCTTTCACAGAAAATGTTCTCAACAATCTTGTGTCAGGATCTAATTATTGTCTTACTTTTCTGGGTATTTATATGCTTAAATGCAACGTTCAAATAGGAAAATTTTGGCGTGCAAATGGCTATTCCAAATTTTGATTCTGTATTGTTTTAACACGTATTCCCAATTTAAAATGGATACATTGCATGTGTTAATTTCATTCCAAACTTTCAGTATAAGGGGAAATTAAATCTACAGTTTTCCTTCTTGTAATGAATCATGAGTTTGCATTTAATATTTTAATAGCTAAGTACACAACTGATTTTAGAAGATTAGTGTTGGTTTTTTCTTTATTTAAGTTAATTTTATTATTTTAATATATTTCTTTAGCATTTTACACAAAAAAATTTTGATTGTAATAAACGGAAATTAAAGGTTTACCATGTTCAATTTTTTATCCTGTGGAAAATTTCACACTGCATTATCAGTTTTTGAGAAGCATTTTCTTGGAAGTAAGGTAAAAAAGACAGACCACAACTATTAGTTCTTTAGTATAACCATGTCTGTGAAATAATTATACTGTTTCGTCTTCTACGTAAACGAAAAGCAATGAAATATAGAAACATTGAAATCTTAAGTAAGCTGTGGTTGTCGTAAGTTGTGCTATATACCAAGTTTCATGACCATCTATTTACACATTGTTTGAAAATCTACGCACGCATTGCCTATAGTCAAATTTTGTGTAGTTCATTATACACCTTTAAATACCAATTATTGGTTCAACTTCTAAAATTACCTAAAATACTAGAGTCTGAGGCTGAAGTTTAATCGGCGCAGGAGAAATAAAATTAGGTTAACTTAAATGCTCACAAGTAACTTTAATCCCACGAAAGCATCTATCTTTGTCTACAGCTCATTTTTATTAACAACATGTTATTTACAATAAAGTATCAGCAACCGTCACGTAATATACGAACTGGAAACAATTCGTCATTTCTTCAATATATATCTTGCTTTTAAATTAGTTGTCAAGCACAACGCTCTTCAACTGTTAAGCTTCTGGTCAAATGTTTTCATTGATACTTAAAGTACTCCTTCACTGTACAGCCTAGAGCAAACAAGGTGCCATTACTTTTGATATCATATAAATAGCGTTTATATTTTTATTTATTTAATGCTGGTAGGATCCTCGTGCCAGTTGCGCTCCACATCTGCACGGCTATGCTAATATCTTACTGGTATGAAAAAAGTGAGCGGCGAATAGGGTGCAATAGAGAGGCATTTACCTGAGTGGCTGAAAGACACTATCTAGATGTGTCTATCTTATTCATTTGATTTTTTTTTTTGATAGTGTTTAACGCCCGTTATTCGTTTGATGTCAAACTTATGACACTCAAGCCCTAAACAATGATCAGAGGTCAAGTGTGTGGAGTGGTTGAATGAAATATGTAATTTGAAACTTACAGAAACAGAGAATTGAAAATTAAGCTAAGAAGGAACACCACGAACGGGGCTAACGGACGAGTTTTGAATTACAAATAAAAGTAAACAATTCATGGTAAGGAACTGAGTTGCACGAAACCATGTAAAATGAAAAAGCATTTTAAAAGGTCGCCATTCCGCATTGCTTAAAAGATTATGGTAACAATCCTTAATTCTTTTGATTGCATACTCGAATAATAAAGTGTATTTAAAATAATATTCTTTCCAAGGAATTATAGAAAGGAACAATCATAGTAACAAATTCAGTGCTAAGTTTGGCTCCGAACCACTTATCTGCGTCTGCTGCTCTGGCATTTGAGTATGAGATCCATGTTAGTACAATACGAAAGTTTCACGTCAGTCTATTTTATCATTGAGCACAAGACTTTGTCAATTTACATTGAGAGAGCAAACTGTAATGTCGACTTCCGTATATACTTTTATGTTTTTTTAATTTTAATTATTTAATATACTCCTATGGAACAAAAACTGGATTGATTACGATTTCTCACCGATCTAAAAGCCATTTCAAATCCTAGCTGCTGGTACATATTCGCCAACGCGAAAAAAAAAAAAAAATTAAAAGCTACGCCAATCAGTTCTCTTGCTGAACCAGTTGAAGTCATGAATTTGGGGGAGTTACTCTAATAATCCCCTACCAACTTAACACGCAGCTAATTATATCGGCACACATAAAATTGTTCATTTAATTATCGCTCTAGCTTTGAAAATAACTTAAAGAGAGGCTAAATGGCAAAAATCGCCAAACGATTCCATTTTTAATTATGTAACATGTATATTATAAATGGAGAAAAATACTCACATTTTAATTATATGTTATTATTAAAATGACATTCTATCTGCCATCTTGTATTGTGAATAATGTACCATTTCATGTATACGGCCGCCAAGTATGACAGTTTCTGTTTGCAAAATTTATGTTATTTCCTTATTTTCAAATATATGCGAGTTTTTTTTGGCTCCATTTGTGTTTTGACTGACATTTTCTAGTTTAAATAACCCGTTTTCAACCTCTAAGTGCTGTTGTAGATTTACTTTGATTGCAATAACATGTTTATTAATTAAAAGGAACCTGTCTTAAAGGTAATTAAAGCGTTGGCAAGTAACAAAGTTCAAAGAGGTACTTTTGTGAAGTACCTATGCTTCCTCCCGGAATGATCACCACCACTATCACATGATAAACAAAACTATTAAATACAAGTAGATCGCTGAAATTTAAACACAGTTAGTTATCCATATCCTCTGAAAAAAACAGTGAAATTATTTCAGTTTTATATCTCCAATGTTTTTGGAGTTAATTGGGCATGAATTGGAGCTTTACCATTGGCATAATAGGGCGCTAAATCTTCCCGTATGGGAGGAAATATGGCACATATGCAGATATTCAATGAATTCAAAGCTAATGAACCAATTTTATGAGTAACAATCGGGATTTCTGCACGGCTAACTTTGTCATGCAGAATTTGGAAAAGCGTTTTACCTACCTTTTTTACTTTCAGTAAATATGTAAAATTTTCTACCTATTAGAGAATTCGATACCGAGATTTAAATATATTTTTGAGAACCTCTGAGAATCCCAAAAAGGCACTTTTAGAACAAAAGCCCTGTGTGTCTGTACAAAATCATTCAAAAATGAAAAGTTATGTAAATCTTCCAAGAATGCGTCACGGAGATTTTTAGGAAAATTTCGCCACCGCAGACAACCCTTCACAGAGGATTTTTCGAAATATTGGATTTTCTCAAAAACTGGCAGACTATTTTGATTAACAGGTCACACATATTACATCCTAGGTCTTGAATTTTCTGGGAATAGCCACTGAAGTAGTCATTATTCTAGATGAATTCTGCTTAACTAGTAAACCATAAGCGATAGACAACATCTTACTGCACAAAAAATGTAGATCTCATTAAAACGCACAATTTATGTAAAATTAATTTTTTTGTGAAGTTCCTAAATGTCCAAGATGTTCCTAAATGTCAATATTTATACGTTTTCATCCTGCCAATACATAGAGGACTGATAAATAATCACATAGTGAACAGTTCTAAAAAGATTTTGACTATCGCTTTAACCTAGTTTATTTTCGGATTCCTCCTGAACGTATTAAACATTTTTGCAATACAATAATTTATGCTAATGTTCATTTTGATTTTCATGGAGTAGTTACAAAAATAAGCTTTCGTAAGTATAGTTTGTTGCAGAATAAGTAGAGATATCTCATGTAATTTTTTTGGTAGTGTTTAACGCCCGCTTTTACTGCAATGGCACCGCAAGCGATGGCACTGATGACAAATGAAGATGGAGCCTCGTTGGAATATGATGGCGGGGGAAACCGGAGAACCCTGAGAAAACCCGCCCCTGCGCCGCTTTGTCCACCACAAATCTCACGTGCGGTCGCTTGGGATCTAGGTGAGAGGCGAATGCTCTGACCACTCGGTCATGGCGGGGCCTGTGATTTAAATGTAATACTTCAGATTTAAAAAGAAACCATGGGTTATAGCTTATATAAGTTTTACTAGTAAGGCACAATAACACCGCTTTACTCAATTACAATTAATTCTCCATTACAATTTATTACCCTTCCACTGAGAGAACAAATGCAAAAAGCTTACCAGTCGCTTTATTGGTATGATATTTCCATTCTTTTGACTATTAATTACTAACCGCACCGTAGTAATGCATCATGTTTTTTCTGTAGTTGCAATATGATCCAGAAAGTAGAAGAACCATTCAGTCATGTAAATTCTTCAAATTGTTTGAAGGTTTTCGCTATAAGCGGATTTTTATTAACGTTCCGTTTCCCTTTACCCGGATATTCGGAGTTATTTTTTTATTTCCAGAGTCTGCTTAATGACACTATGCGATTTCCAATATTCGCTGCATCCATTAAGTACTAACAAAGTGAATTGAGGTAGAAAAGCAATAAAATTGTGTTATGGGAGGTGAGGCCCACTTAGAGGGCATTCCTAGGAAAAACAAGACTAAATGTTTGATATTCGAATATAAACCAGACTTCGCGAATAAGAGGAAGGAAAACCTCATAAAAGGTACTACAGAAATCCTGGGAAAATAAATGTAAAAATGAGTTTGTCTGTGTATGTATTTGTTTAAAGCAAACATAGGAAGTGTGTTTAAGCGGATAATTCACCCTATGTCTGGAAACAACTTCTACCCTGAGTACCAGATGTAAGGAAAAGTTAGAAATTAAAGACTTTTTCTCCAATAATTTAATATAAATATCATAATATATTTTCATTAACACATAACGATAAATTAATGCATATATATGTAACCCCAAAAACTATGAACCGATTTTTATGATTCTCCGATTCTTCCAAGCGGACATAGAAAGTAAGATACTTCAAAATAATCAAAATAGGAAGGAAAGGGGGGTTACGTGACACTTTAAAATTTATGTTACCCACACCGACGGAGGTGAGGTCATGGCAAGGCATGAATCTTGCATTTCGGAGGCCCCGGGCTCGATCCCCGTTAACCACCTCTTTCTGGACTTTACGTCGTAAGACGAATACTAGTGTGGATTCTCAATTACAAAGATTTGTTTTCTAAAATTTCCCCTTCATTCAATTTCCCTTCAGTCTTAAGGGTGTGCTACCTGGTTGATTGTGTCTGGCGGTGCGGGTAGATGGCGTGGATGCATGACCTCTCTGGCAGCCCAGTGGTGGGGACATGTCATCAGGATATTTTGCGACTTCTTCACATCTCTGGTGGTCTGTCTGCCAGCAGCCTGTAACCTTCTATGGTTCCTTCACTTAAATCTACCATCCTGATGAGTGTTAACCACTACAGATATGCACAGGTCGCAGTGCGTGAGGTGTACCTATTCCTTGTCCACCCTTTATGTTACCCATATTCCATTCTGTCTCGGACTAAATATCAGGACACATTTTACGTCATGTTATTGCAAAAATGATACATAGATAGAAAAAGTGCATTCCAAATAACCAATATTAAGTTACTGAGGTGAAGTAGTTTCATACATGTATATATCGCTCATTTTCCCTGATTTCGCTAAAAATGCAGAACTTTAGCGAGTCACGGTAACTTAAGCCACTAACTTGTATTATGGAAGCAAGTTTTACCTATAGCGTAAAGCTTTTAATAGTCTGTCTGTTAGTAGGTTTAATAGACGCAGTTAGAATTTATCATCCTTAGATTCAGGAATAGCTGACTATTTGTCTTCAAAAAGTCGGAAACTACTTCTGGCTAGGTGATTTTTATAGCCTCAAATAAATATTTTCAGTAAACTTAACTAGTCTTTTCCATTCTCTCAACCACCCTCGCATACATTTTAAGAAAGAACTCCAGATTACTACTGGGCAGCCGGTAGCAGAGAAAGGACCAGACTTAGTACAGTTTAAGCTAATCGGGCTTATCACAAAAATCTACTTTTTTATTTTAACTCCATAAAATAATTTAAACGTTTTCATATATAAAAAGGTATAATTGACCAGCTGGCGCCATTTTAAATGCCTTAACTGGAGCAAAAACAAAGCATTAGAGGGGAAACTGTACTGGACACGGCAAGAAAAAATTCAGCTCAACGAGATCTCATTCGCATCATACAAAATAAAATAAGAAGTTGTGGAGAAGAAAAGCAGCAATGCAAGAAGAAAAGTACAGAAAAGGCAGCAACAGAAGAGAGGAAAAGGAAAGCTGAGGGTCCAATCTATCAATGGCGGATTTTAATGTGAGCCGTGCATTCAAATCTTTCCTTGCTTTCTCCCCATTGATATTTTCAGAATTTTTCTTACTGTAAAATGTTCCTTAAGGAGTAGTTTTTCTGTTACACTAATAAACGTTGATGTACATGTTTACAGAGCTACAATAAATTAGAATTTTCCTAGGTTTTACTGTCAGATGTATTTAAGCATATGTTTTCAGATTTCAAACATAAAGCTTATATATTTATTACAAAAAAAAACACATTAACTTTAAAAAAAATTGGAACCTAAAATAAAGGAGATGCAGAGAAAGTTAAGGTAATTTCAAAAAGTATATCTATTGTGGACCTTGGGTTAGCATATTAGACCAAACTTTTAAATTTTTTGTCGGAAGGAACATTTTTGTGACGTGACAAAAACAAATATCTTTGACCATAAGCTCCAAACCATTAGAGCAAAATGGATGTTACTTATTTGTACTGTGTAAGATATGTGCTATAAATTCCAAAAAGCTAGCATAATTAGTTTGGAATTTCAAGCTTTCAGTTAGACATGTCCCTTAAACCGTACTGAACTGAGGCTTCATTTAAGGAATCGTCAAGTACGTATCTGAAGAAGACTTGACTGTATTAGTGATAACTAAAACAATGACTTTAACCCACATGAGCAACATATAACATACTTAAAATGAGAAACATTCTCCTGTATGGGATGACCGAAAATTCTACGAGAGATTTCGATATCAGTGGGCAAATATGGAACCAAAAATTATTCATAATACAAATAAGAGTGTAATAAAATGTACTGGCAAACAGAACATATGTTGCAAGCATATACTTCGTTGCACTCATTGGTTCGGATCTAGCATTGTTTTATAATTCAGCAACAAAGCGTTTTGCCAATGCTTCTCCAAGGCGTTAAGATATCCAAGAGAAAGCATGATGATTGCAGCTGTGCATTTTTTTGCGATACCTCAAAATCGATAGCACGCAGTGTTGTAAAAACTGTTTAACAGCAATCATATCCGCTCTGTGCATCGCAATTTTCCACCTATATTGGGATTTTCTTACACCAAGTAATTTGTACGATCGCTTGTAATTTGTACGATATACAATTCAAAATTTGTTGAGAGGATGCTCGCTTCTTGAGAAATGAAGTATACAGTAATTTTAACCTGGTTTTAGATTAACTATAGAGTGGGAGGCGAATAAGTGCAACTAATTTGATATTTTTACTAGAGAACTATGCATATAACACAAAGTGTATCTTATTTCGTCCGCTTACTAATGGTATTGCCATAAATGAAGCACAAATTTCAGGGTCTAATATGTTTTGAACGGCCCTGCATTAATTCTCTCCTGTGTTTACAAACATCACAAAACAGCCAGCTCCTTGGGTTTAGTACAACTTGCACATCGCCGACTGTATTCACGTGACTCACAGTGAGGAAACAAGGGACCGATTCAGCTGCAAAATTTCCTTTGTCCAATGAATGCCTTTACATATGCGGAATTAGATGTATTCAATTTACGCCACAAATGGACAATTTGCCAATGCCACAAGATACCATATCATCGGCGATTTCTAAGTCGTAATCTTCCCAAAAGATTAACGTTTACTGCAGTGTAATAAAGGATCTGTGACACAGACTTTTTTAATTTCGGATTGTAAGGCTTTTTAACTTTAGAGGTTTAGATTTAATTGCTCACATTTGTAAGATCAATGACAGGGATTTTGTAGTTTACAGAACGGAAGTGCAAATGCTTACATGTTGGTTTGAGTTACGTACTTGTTCAGTAAAAGTAAATTGAAATAAAGTTTAATGTGATTGTGATTACTATTTTTAACTTCAACCCTAAATATATTGTGAATTATAATCAGATAGTACTTATATGAAAACAAAAACGTGTGGTAGCTTGAAGTTTCAGAGCGACCGATATTCTTCCCACACATTACCCCACTTATAATCGGGCAGAGCAAATGACAGAGGAGGGTCAACCGTGTTACCTGTTACGTAAATAATTGTCAAACTATGATATAGGGAATGTATGATATTGGGAATAATAGCCAACCTAGAAGTATCGTGAATTTTTCGTTACGAATATTATTTTAGAAAATAATGAAAAAACTGAAAATACTGCAAGATCACATCGTCCTGAAACGTTAATTAAAATAGTTGCACTTATTCACCTAACATGTATAAGTTGCTGGTGAAGTTGCAAAAGTTTATTTTACGAACAGCGTCGTCATAAACAAACCATGGAAATCCACTCGATGCGGTGTCGAAAGCGTTGCCAACTTTACTTCCGAGGAGTTGTTCAGCTCAGTAAAACCGAAATTGGTTGCCCTACAGTGAAACTTGCACCAACCTTAAGCCAAGGTGTAAGCATGGCTTAAATGGTGTCCGTACCTTACTAAAGCTTCGTCTATGCGTTATTTTTGTTGGCTGAAGACTTAGATCCATATATACATAAAACGCAGCAATAAAACATTTTACCTTTAGCGGTACATGTTACTGTGGTGCCATCTTTGACGGTAAGGTGTTAAGGGCATGAATCAAAAGGCGCTAATGACCGCAGCAGCTGATATGCATAAAACCATACTTGTACTAATTACATGAATAAGTTAACAAGCACCGTAGAGACGGAGGGAGCATTTACCTGTCGCCCCAGACTCCGCGGTTACGGCCAACTCCGATGTAGTTTAATTAATTTCATTTGCAACTATGGCAACAGTTGTAGTGCTTTGCTACATCCCTGATCTTGCTTCAAATAGATATATTGTCGTAAAATTTAGAGTCAAACCGATACGATATCTAACCACAGCAGTCCACAAAAATAGAACTCCATTGTGATTTTGGTCAGCCATTTGTTTAAAATAGCATTGCTCTTACATTCTAAAACTCTTTAGATAACCTCCATGCAATTTTCGTAACGCACTTAAGGTGATGTGTCTGAAATTTCACCAAAAACTATGAAAATTTAAGAAATTATGTTTTTAATAATAAAATAATATAAATTCTAAACTTTAAGAATGTACTACTTTTCTGCTTGGCGCAATTTATATACCAATTAACTGAAGTTTTAAATAAGTGCATGCTTATTAATTGGCACTTCCAACTTTAAACATCGTTTTCTCACAAACTGTCCACCAACACCATTCCATACTCAAAATGCCCTACACAATGCAATGTTTGTACTATTTGCTTTGAAACTTTTATACAGCCTCCCAAAAGTGCAGTAAAGAGAATGGTCATATTTTTTTTTTTTTTTGAAACAATGCTCCAATTTTGAGAAATAAATTATTACGTTTCAAAAATAAAATAGTTTTGATGAGTATATCAAGTAAACCTTTCTCTATAATAATTAGGGTTAACAAAGATATATAATATGACATCTATTTTAAACAAATTTATTTCAAAACTTGAATGTTTATGACAATAGTGTTTAACTGCATCACATGGATCATTTTTATTATAATACTGATTTTAAGCAGTAAGATTATTATTTAAATAATCAAACAAGCTATAATCTAGATACATTGAAAATATATCACTAATTGTGCGTAATAATACCGGGCGATTAAAAAACGTCCGAACCGGCTGCGAGGTGTTTTGTCTGTCCACAACCTCGGCGGTAGTAGCCGTCTATCACTACCATAGAAAAGCGCGGATGAAACAATCCAATATTTTTCAAACTACTTTTAAAAGCTATCAATGCTGTTAAAGGAGATGCTAAAACTGGCTACTGCCGTTGTCTATTCATTTTTTGCACTTCTTTTGGAAACTATCTCTCACTCGCTGTAGTTGACGTTGAGAAATGCTGGTAATTTCCTGGCGGATATTTTGTTTTAATTCTTCCAGGATGTTTTGGATAGTCTTGCACACTTTATGCCAAGCAAGTACCTGCCGCTAAACCCACTTCTAGCATGAAAAGGGAAAATAAATGATAGGAAACAAGGGAAATTATTACTTGTAGAAGAGAAGCTAACCCAACATTAGATTTTATAACCAGGGAAACCACGAAACTCCAGAGTGCTTAGCCCTAGCCTCGAAGGATACCGCGGAACCAGTAAAGGTCACTATGAAGTTTGTATAGTATCAGAATGGGCAACAAGAAGCCTATCACTTGTGTTGTAATGCTTACGAAAACAAGTGAGAGAGAATCTACTCAACGGGAACACGCAAATCTACTTGCTCTCCATTATTGCAATAACCACGCACCAGATTTTG
This sequence comes from Hymenopus coronatus, assembly GCA_030762935.1. Taxonomy (NCBI): domain Eukaryota; kingdom Metazoa; phylum Arthropoda; class Insecta; order Mantodea; family Hymenopodidae; genus Hymenopus; species Hymenopus coronatus. The sequence continues at coordinate 41,018,586 of CM060900.1, forward strand.
CATTACATATACCAGATCACCAAATGCCCTGTGTATGACGTGCGCAGATATCCCTTCATGCGTTAAAAATTTACAAACTCAACGGGACTATTACAAGCCAGTGGGGAACTGGTTGACTGACCTTCGCTTTACTCCTCTCAATGAGTTTACTTGCTCTCCATCTCCGCTGATAAGCAAAAGGAGTAAAACCAAGATCGTTCAGTAAATTCAGCAAATGGCTGACTGATTTTTGCTTTACCCCTCTCAATGAGCTCGACTAACTCACTGGGTCCGCTGATAAGCAAAAGGAGTATAACCAAGGTCGTTCAGCAAGTTTCCCACTATCCAGTTTTAAAATCAAATAGCCCCGTTGAGTTCTGAAACTCTTAAGACGTGAAGGGACATTAACACACGTAAAATACGGGGCCACTTGTTAGAAAAATAAGTAGTTTCCGACTATGTAGTATGACAGTGGATCGCAACAATGCTCATATTACCGAACTCTGTGTATCAACATCACGATATTAGAAGACTATCCCTTGTGTTTCAACTTAAACAATTACATTACTCGTGGTGCAAGCGTGCTTATTATCTCTGGAAGTGAGTTACACGCTTGCAGGTGCAACGCAGCAAGATTGGTATCTACAGAGGTTAAAAATAATTCACAATGTTTGTACATTATGCGTAATTGCTGTTTAATCACGCAATCTATGGCACTTCGGAGCTCAATTATTGTAGTCGTAGTGCTGAGAAGGCACCTCTTAACCAAAGTGCAGAAACATTTGTAGAAGCTGTTTGTGGGAATTTTACTGTCAAGGATAAATACTCTTAACTATAATGTTTCGTTACTCATGTCCACCAAATGTGCACATTACTTAAGACAATACATTTGCGAAATTTTACCAACATTTGTGAAAAGTTTAAAAAATGCTTTAAGCTTTAAGCAATTTTATCGCTTTTCCCAAATTGCCCACTTAACTACCAATTAACTGACCTGATAAAACAGGCTGCTTATTACTGGACACGTCCACCTGTAAAACTTATTCTCTTAATTTTTTTCCAATACTTTGCCATACTCAAAATTCTCCACGCAATGCAAGCTTCTACTAATTTGTTTCAAAATGTCCATACTACCTCTCAAAAGTACACTAAAAGAAATGGTTATACACTTTTTCTAAATACGGCTGTAATTTCGAGAAATAAATAATTACATTTTGAAAAACTAAGGAGTTCTGCAGAGTACGTAAATTAATATTTTTTCTAAGAGAATTAGAGTTAACGTAAAAAATATACAACGATAAATTTATTTGTGAATTCCATTAATGTAAAATTTGAATTTTTCATGTGGTTATTTTTAAAAATGCATCACGATGTTTACTTTTTTTTGGAACAATGAATTTAGACAGTATAAATATTAATTAAATAACCACTCAGAGATTTGATACAAGGCAAAAAAAAATCACTTATTGTGTATATTAACTGGTATAAATTTCACTAAAGTATCTTACATACGTGGAGTTTACAAATTTCACTGATATATCCCTTTAAAGAAGTGTGAAATGTCTAAAGTTTGAATTCGTAAAGCACACATAAGCGCTCGCAATCTCGCAGTTTGGGTTTATCGTTTGTATTATAATGGAACATCAGGGTCGTGCCATCCTGAGCTTACGAACTCAGGCTGCGATATGGAGTGAACTCCTCCACTACAGCAAACATATGAGGTGTGACACGGAATATCCTTTATTTTATACAACTGCAAGCCTCTAGAGTTTATTGGCGTGAAACTGTACTGTTATGCTTCTCTTGTGACTATGCATTACTATTCTTCGCCCCAATTTACAACAGTTGGATAAACAGTTTTAACCACCAAGAAGAAAGCGACGCTGAAGAACATCTCTGGATGTGTGTGTTCATGATGAGTGGTCTGAGAAGAAACAGCAAAGCAATTGAAAGAGTGACTCGCAAGTCACTTGAACTAGCAGGCGTCTTTCCGTCTCAACTGGCTGTCTACGCTTTGCGAATGACGCTTTATGTTGTAGCGCGTGATGCGCTTTTGGCGATGCACATTTACCCCTTGGGTAAATGCACTGCCTAGTACATGTAATTGTGCTGATATAATAAGCAATTGCCAGCATTATGAGAGAAATTCTCCCTTAAAAGCTGTTTTAAATACCAATAAATGCATTCACAAGTGGCTATCGCTTTTAAGCATACTTAAAAACCATCGGTCTAGGCTGGGTTTGAACGCGCGAACTTGGGTTCAGCGGGCCAATGCCTAAACAACTGAGTCGCCCACCCAGTGTCTTATGTTATTAAAGTTATACTAAACCTCTTCGACGCCCAGCCCCCACCTTATTCTAGTACTACAGTTTAAGTTTGTCTTACTCCTCCCTTTTCCTTCGCTTCTGAGCAAGAAGATTGGTGTTTCGTGCCATAATCTTGACATAAAACCACTATGAGAGGGACTCTCTAGGGCCTTGTGTTGACTGTCGTTCCAATGCATGCCTTCCAGTCACTTAATTAAAATGCTTCCGTACTCCTCCCCTTTCGCTGCTCATCAAGGTCCATCGTCCACCGTGGTCGTGGGGGAACGTACTGTCTCTAGTTTCCAAGGTCGTATGTTTAAACCCGGCGGAGAGCGTTGGATATTTTTGGGTGTAAAAATTCTTAGCATGACTTCCCTTGGAAGGGAATTAAAGCCGGTGGTCAGGTGTCTTAGATTTACGCACGTAAAAATATGTAAGCTTGGTACAGAGCACTTTGAGCAAAATTAAGGGGTGTTTAATATATCATGTAGAAAGAGACGCTGGAAATTATAGCACTCTATAACTGTGTGTCGCACTTGAATTCACACAGTAAGAGATTATTACCTCCGGAGCTGGAGATAAGAAGTTTCTGCGGAATTAAATAAAGCAAAACATTATGGGAAGCCAGAAGCATCGGCACATTTCCGTGAATTCTACTGTACCTAACGATCATTACAGTCATGTATGCTAAAGTTTACAGAGTAAGCGAAACTATTTGTAATATTAATAGAGTTGCTTGTTACACGTAACTACAAACTATGCCAACTCAGTACATACCGTACATAGTTATATCTAATCTAATGATGTAACTTTGAAAGTGATGCCTGTTAAGCCACCAATAACTAATAGTTCATGAAAATACAGTTTGTCGCACCCCTATCCTAGAGTCTCTCTAGCATTAATATTCTCTGGAATACTGAAAATAAGTTCACGAAATAAATTAAAGTGTTTGTAGTGGTTAAGCTTTAATTACTTTCTTTAACCTCAAACACATGAAAAGAAAATTTGCAATTTCTGTACCATTGCTTAATTCTGTAAAAAAATCGGTTATGTGCCAGATTGGGTGCCAACAAGGTGAACCATTGCAGAAGTATATAGTTTGGAATAACGTGCTGAAAATATTTCATTAAATATACTCTTTAGTATGACATTTTTGTACATTTGAAGTGTTCTTTAGAAATAGTCTGGTATGAGATACCAGTCGTGTTAACTAAGTATTGAAAGCTTTAGAATGAATTTTATTTTTACAACTAGGTATTAGTATTTTTAAGTAAACTTAAATTCTTATCAAACTTTGTTGAGCTTGATGGTATAATTAATACAGCCTATGAGAATAATTGCTCAGCATGTAATAGTATGTCGTTGAGAAGCTAGCTTCCAAGTTTTAGTGGTAAATTCAAACATAAATACCATACAAAAATGTAAGTAGGATTCCGATTCATGATTTTCATCAAACCGCGTTTATTTTTTTTAACTTCACACACGTTTTTTGAAAGTTACGAACAATAATTTAAAAGATACGGAAAATATGTGGAAATCTGAAAAAAACAGCAAATGTGGTGTCACATTTCCAAATTTGGAGTATTTAAATCGTACTACAGTTACTCGATTTCACTCGTGTAACAAGACTCCCAGGATCAAACTTTCCATGTTAACACACAGAATGCTAGCCCTAAAAGAAAAATCAACAAAATGCACTATAGAGGTTAGGGAGGGAGGGAGTGAGTGAGCCAGAACAAGTCAGATAGAATAAACATATTTTATTATAGACAAATAACTGAATAGAAAAAGTAAAAAGTTAGATATATTACCTAACAGTGTCTACATTTATTAAAACAATATCTACATGATTAACGGGAGATTAAAATTCCTATCCTACCACTTATATGTTTATTTATTAGTCTGACTCATAAATGAGTTTGCCTAGTGATGCACAATAAAATATAGAGGTTTTAACAAAAAGATAACTTTTACACTAGTACTGCAACATATTTTACCATACACCGTAATAGTTGTATAAATTAAGTTATAGAACAAATTGTAACAAAGATTATAAAAATGTGCAACGACATTAGACGTCATAAAAATATAGTGAATAATTACGAAAATAAAGTGATTTCCAAACCATAAAACATTTTACGTTATGTTAAAACAAACCAATGATTTCGAAAGATGCCTACACAATGTTTTATGGTGTTCCGCATGATTTCCTGATCAACACTTCCATTTCACTAAGATATTTATGATTGTTTCTGAGATCCCAAAAATAGGCCTACCACTTATTTTTTTGAATCGAGTGCTCATGAACCCATCATCTCATATCATTTAAGAACTCAAACCGATGTTTTACGGGAAGTCTAGGAATGCCTCCAAGTTCAGTGATCAGGTTTTACACAATAAACATCCTTATTAAGGAAGACAGACTTATTTTCTAAATTCAGCCAGCTGTTGATTAAGATTTATCAGCAATTATTTTTTTTTAAAATATGTATAAACAACCGTGTTAATAACAACAAAGTATATCCATAACAGCAGCTACAAGGGGCATTATCACATTGAAGTTACAGATCGGAGAATCTTTTATTGAATGTAGATTAAAGATAAAAGCTTTGAATGGTCCCGTTTGAGAAAAGTACAAGTATTTTAAATCTGAAACCAACAAGCAGAATCTCCGAAACGGCAAACGAAAAAAAAAAAGAAGTATATGACACTTAGTATGTGTTTTTAATGAGATCTACATTTTTGTGTCGTAAGATTTTGTCTATCACTTATGGTTTGCAAACTATGCATTCATCCAGAAAAAAGGGGCCTTCAGAATCTATTCGCAGAAAATTAAAGATATATAAATTAAAACATTTTAATCAAAAGAAAATAATTTTAGAAAATATTTTCATAAAAGGGTACTTGGGGTGGGGGAATGTTCTTGATAATCTTCGTGTCGCATCCTTGAAAGATATTAAACCTAACCCTGGAATACATGCCCATTTTTTGTGTCTTTTAACACTTACCTGGGGTACTTGAGTACCCCAGATAATAATCCAATAAGCTTTCCATTTAAACACATGTTTTATTTTGTTAACTGCATGAACGTAGTATTCCTGAACAAAATTAAACGTATAAGTCAATGTCATATGTGATTAGTGTACATAAATAATATATAATAGTCTCTAGGTATTATCATCTTAGCATAATAGCTGATGTGTTATAATAAATAATACATCAAATAATACATCATTTAGAACAGACAATGTATTATGCTCAGAACAGAGAGCTGCATGGCACTTTCTATAGTCTGTCTTAGGTTTGAACCCACGACTTTTTTTTTTTTTTTTACAAAATACAGTACCGGAGTCTGATCAGGACTCCGGCACTGTATACCCTACTTTTATTTACCTTTTTGTGTTTACTTTTATTTTGCCGTATTATTACTGTTTTCTTACTTTTACAACACACACATATACACAAACATAACATCCATGCCCAAGGCGGGACTCGAACCCACGATCCCCAGCGCTACGAAGCACCAAAGCGGTACGCCTTGGCGAGCGCGGCCATGGGGACCGGCATTTTTTTTTTTTTTTTTTTTTAATACAGTCCGGAGTCTGATCAGGACTCCGGCACTGCATACCCTACTTTTTTTTTATTTACCTTTTTCTTTATACTTTGTATTGCCGTATTATTAGTATTTATTACTGTTACAACACACACATATACACAAACATATAACACCCATGCCCAAGGCGGGACTCGAACCCACGATCCCCAGCGCTACGAAGCACCATGGGGACCGGCCGACCTTGGGATGGACGCTGAGAACAACAGCAGTTAAAGAGCGTTCATAAATAAAACAATTTCAATTTCAAGGTGCCACATTCCTCGGTAAAAGTGAAAGAAGTATAACGTTATAACTAATCTTGTTACCTGACTGCTGGAAAACAAAAATAATAATATAGTCGTTTTGAAAAGCAATGAGAGAAAATCAGAAGAACGCCACGCTTCCCGAATTTTGAACGGTAGCATATTACGCGTAAAAGGTTTGATTTGAAAGCTGCGAATATTATATGCGAGTCTTGGGAAAATTGACATGGTAGGCTGCTGTACGACCCTCATATCTTCGACGACAATGGAGGAAATGGTAATCATGCAGACGAAAGGATTTCACGATCGAGTGAGACGTCTGGAACGTTTCGGTACTTGTTATTCGCTATATGTTGAGCGAGCGATAGAAGTGGGGCTGGAGGAGGGGGGGGGCGAGTCTCAACTCGGTGGTGAAGAAGATGCACCTGTGATCGTAGATTGTACCTCCGCACTCAACCACCCACTCTTACACACGTCTACACAAACCCGAAATAGATAGAAGGCTTGTAGAATCATAAATAGGAATTGTAGCGGTTCTCTATCGATTCCTATTCTTTCAAGTTTTACGGCTGGCTCCTTAGACCTACACAGAACTCATCTTTCCTCTGCTCCCGAGTTTTGAAGTGGAGAATCAGTTCAAATGATGCGCCGATTTTAAGAAAGGGAGTCAACGTTCCGCTTGAGTTGATAAAAATTGTGTCTCATTATCTGATAGGACGACACGGGGCACTATCGAATATTTGGAGAGTCAAATGTATTACGATAGTGAGAATAACTAATGAATGACTAGGTTCTTCATTCGCAGAATGTAAGCAGCAGTAGCATACATAAGTAACTACTTTGATCTACACTATTTTTCATATTAATTCATACAGTCTTTTTACAGTTATTCTGTAGATCAACGTGATAATTCCATGAATACAGATTGTGCACTATGCACTCCCTCTCTCTACAGGGCTCACTCTATCCTGTTTGCATCAGTCGATCACGTGACAGGAAATTTCCAGAAGCAATCTCAGGTGCTAACCACCGCAGGTGTCACAAGTACACTCATTTCACAGTTTTTGGTCAAATTTCACAATTGTATCACCTTAATTAGGAAGCCAAGAGGATGAAAACTGATCAACAAAATTTCTTGCAGAACGAACTCCTGAAGTGTGGATGCTAATTTACATGAAAACATTGTAACATTAATGTGAGAATTTATACTGCAGCCTTTAAAGTGAAAATAATGAAAAATTGGAGAGAGAGAGAGAGAGAGAGAGAGAGAAAGAGAGAGAGACAGAGAGAGAAAAGTGTCTCACCTATCTCTCACAAGAAAAATATATTTAAAGGTTTTAAGCCGTAATGGCTAAATTTAGATCTGTCTTTCACTGAACGATCAACTGCCTATTAGTGTATAATGAATGTTTCCCACACGGAGCCTGCAAGTATCACGCAGAAGACTCACTAAAGATCAATTACAACCAAGAGCTCATGTAGCGCAGTTCACATGTGTTCAGTTCACATGATTTCTCTCTTACGTATATCAATTCTGTAACTAATTATTCTTACGAAAAACTATTCTTCTATTTAGTCATGCTATTTGACAAACAAATTAGCAGAAATCGTCTTATTACTCAGTTCCTTATAAATAGAAATGAAGTAAGGGAATTACTAGCAGTCATATGTTTTAAAAGCTGGTAGCTATGTGATTGAAATTTAGTTCTCTTTGCATGGCTAGGAGTAAAACAAACGCAAAAGGAATGACAATATTCGTTTGAGGAAGGTTTAAATACTTTAAAACTGAAACCATTAACCAGGAACACCTTGAAAATGGTTAACTTCAAACTAAAGTATGGGACAAACTGTGTTTAACGTGATTTACGCTTTTTAATAGGAAGTGTTTGCCTCTCTTATGGTTTACCACTTATACAAAAACCATCTAGAATGAGAATTTTCACAGTGACTATTCCCAGAAAATTCAAGATAAATATTTTAGTTGGCAAATAAATATATTTAATACACGGGATTTTTTCAAAATGGTTATAGCTACTTTTGAGAAAATATAAACTTTCGAATTTTTTTCTACGTGAAGGGTAGTTTGAAGGGGGGAGATGTTCATGAAGATCTTTATGTCTTATATTTCAAGTTTGGTATTTAACCAAGTTTTCGTTTTTGAGTAAACAGACACACGCCCAGGGAACATTTTATAATGTTTTTTATTTGGATAAGATTAAAATTTGTATTTCCAATGAAATCTAACGTACACTTTTTGGATGGAGTAAAACATCTCCTCTATCTAGTATGTACATACTGTATAACTGGTAGAGAAAGCAAAATCTAAAGAGATAAAAATTACTCACTCGTTTAATGCTTTTAAAACAACATTTTTCTGGTCAAACTTGGCGCTATGGGAGAAAAAGCCAAGGCATGGGTATTTTTATTTTCGTTCCACTTTCACTTAAAAAAAACTCAGCTCGACCTGTTACATCAATGTGTAAATGACCCTTTCTTAATGCAGGTGAGAGACATGAAGTCTGTCCCTAAGCTGGACCAGTCCCTAAATAGCTTACCAATTAGTTCTACTCAACCCTTTGAAGTACAGTTAGCTACTTAAGGTTACATCGTATTTCCTTATACAAAACACAATTAGATGGAGAAGCAGTAGGCGTTAGCTATTAGTTACTATGAGCTTGTAGGATCTTGTGAACTCTAGTTAAGGACTAATGAAATTTGAGAAATCAAATACACCACAGATAATTGCTGACAAACGGAAGCACCATGAGACTGTTTGTTCCACTTAAGAAATTTCCCAGGCTAAAAATGTTCTCGAAAAATAAGGACATCTATGGCTAAACAATTACTTTCTTTAAGATTGAAATTGTAAGCTAAATGTAAGTGTTTAAACATTCCGCTAATGTAAGATTGCCTCAAATCAAAATATGACATCCTCCATTTCTGCCCCGTAGTTCACGTGATGCATGGTACCTTGGCATTCGTGGAACCTCTGGCATTACCAGAAGAACGTAGGGTCAAGTATCTGAGCCCCTTGCTTATGACTTCTGTTCGCATTGGGTTGGACTCGTGTGGGGCAATTGGTGGGAAATTGGGTGTCTGGGTGGTGATACATGGGCGGGATTATGTCTGGATAGCAGTTGTCTCCATCCTTAATCTCGGCTGTTTAAGAAGAGTAAATGTAAACAAAAGCACATGACAAATGTAATTGTTTTCGGAATATAGACACCACTGATGTAAATTTACATTGGGCAGGTGGTTCGGAACAAAAGTTCGTTTATTCAGATAGTACGGTTGCTCCATCTAGGGTGTAACAATGGAACTTTCAAACAGTATTTACGTTTTTTTATATAAATACATGACGTTCCCTTCTAAGGCCGGTCTATAGACTATTCAGAATTCTTCCCTTCGAGTTGATGCCCGTATATATCTCTAGTTTTTTACCACCTGGGCCAATACCCTGGTTTATAAGGTAATACAATATTGACCATAATGGAATCTCCAGGAAGAAAGAATCATTGGTTTGTGTCTTGCTGGGTTTTGAATGGGAGGTTCAGCTCCCGGTAGATGTCGACCTTGCACCATCACGCCCTTTTATTACTACATCCGATTAATCTAATAAGCAAAGGCATTCTAAATTTGTATTTCCACAAAATATTAAGATGACTTACCATTTTGCGTTACTTAAGTATTCTAAAACTCTTTAAAAATCAATTGCCTACGAAGCCTATCACAAAAATGTAGCCAGTAGGTGTTACTCTTTCGCTTCAGAGGAAGATACCACGCACATTTTCACTAAGCCACAGTAGTTTCTGGTCTGATAGAGTAGCCTAATTTTATTATTTTCTGTAAGGTAAATAACTTCCTGCTAGCTAACGACATATAGTTACATAAAAATTCATTTTAGCGACTTATTTCTGGCTATTTGACATCATATTGAAGTTCAGGAGTTGAAATGACTTGTGTGGTGGTTTACAGGTTAGCCTATAAATCCCAAGGTCACAGGTGAATTCCAGGCTGGATAGTAGGATTTTTCCTTAACTAGGAATATTTCCTATTGTCCCTACTTTCTGGAAGTATTACAATTCAAGTATATAGGTAAGTGGGTGGGTGTATAGATGGGTAGGTGGGAATTTATATGCAACCCAATGATGATTTCGACAAAAAAAACGAATGAATAAGTTTGCCATGAACAATATTTCCAAAGACAAAAAGTCGGCGTTAGATGCGTCATATGTTTTATCAATGACTATCAGTATGGTTTAAAAGCTCCCATGGTCCTATAGTCATTATGGTTGTACAGTAACTTTGCACATTGAATGGGAGGTGAATAGTTGCAAATAGTTTTGATATTTATTAGAGAACAATGCGTATAAAATAACTGGTTTTGACCGCTTGCTACTATGAGTTTTAAATGTTCCTGCGTTATGTTTCGCTTATGCTTACATACGTCATATAAAGGTCAGATTCTGTGTTTAGTACAACTTGGATACCGCCGACCTACATTGACCCGACTCGCATTGAGGGGCCAATTTAGCTGCAAACATACCTTTACACAACGAAGGCTTTACATATTAACATATATACATTTAATTTACATCACAACTTAGGAATGTGGCAGTGCTATGTGGGATTGCATCCTCGGCTACTTCTAAATCCTCATCTTCCCAGAACACGAACGTTAACTGCAGTATTAAAAAGGATCTGTGAAACAAATACTCTAAATTACTGATTTGTAATTTTGAAGTTTTTTAATTCTCAAGGTTTAGTTTAAAGAACGGAAGTGCAGATGCCAAATCTTGGTTAGAGTTATGTATTTGTTTAATATAACCAAATTTGAATGAAGTATAATAATGCCATTTTTCAATATTTTTTTGTTTGTTTAGCTCTGAATATATTGTGAATCCTCACAATCACACCACCTATAGGCGGGCAGGATAGAGGGCAGAGATCAACCGTGTGGTCTGTTACTAAATAATAACCAAACTTCTGAGATAGAGGATAATATTCTCCTAAACACATCTTGAAATTCTTGTCATGAACATAACTTTAGAAAATAGCAAAAAACTGAAAATAGTGGATCATCATTACGTCCTCAAACGCTGAAACAAAATATTTACACTTAGTCACCTTCTACTCAAAATATGTAGAAAAATAAATTTGGAAAATCCCTTCAAACTCAGAATGTTTTGTTCCTACCTGAACACCTGCATCAGCATATTAAGAGCATCTCAGTTATTGAGCATGTTAACAGCAGCAAAAGTTGAATGTTCCTTACCTGTAAGGAAAAATAACACATTTTAATAAGTAGAATATTTTATGTAGTACTGCATTTAAAGCATCACATTAAATAAATATATATCATAATATACCTAAGAACCAACATCATAAATACACAGATGTATTTTACTGATCTTAACGGCACTCGATATTGCAGGTGGGGTGCCTATTGAATGGCACGTAATACCGAACGCTCATCTTGTCCAGTGCAAAGAGTACTACTATGCGTGCGCAAGTTCTTGGACGCTCATCTATCATATTCATTCGGGAGGTTTCGCTAAATTTCGGAAGCAGAGAAGCGTCAAAATTGAGACATGAAGTACGTTATACACCATGACAAACAGTGGCTTTAATCTCAAAGTTTCATTCCGTCTTTAGATCCTGGAATTCATGCATGTACACGGGCCCTGTGCTAAGTATAGTAATTCAGTTTTTTCGCTGTTAAATAGAAAACCTAACCACCATAATGGCCGAAGATCTCGAAGAAAGACATTTTCTTTGGTTGGCAACACTGCGGAAAGACAGGTAAGCGACTCTCTCTTCTTCCACTCGGCCCTTGCTTCCCTGTACATCTAGCGCCCAAGAAAATATGCGATTAGAGTACGGACATGCACTTTTTGGTTTCTCATTGTATATTATTAATCCTTAGTTGAGTGTGTAGGTATACACATGTTTTAAAATATTATTTTACGCCACTTAACCTATATTTTATAAGCGCTTAACGCCCGCTTTTACTAACATGGCACCGCAGCGTTGATACTGATGATACGTAAAATGAAGATGGAGCACCGGTGGAAAGTAACGGCGGGAGAACCCTGAGAAAATCCGCCCTTGCGCCGCTTTGTCCACCAAAATTCTCACATGTAGTCTCTTAGGATCGAACCCGAGCCGTCTAGATGAGAGGCGAGTGGTCTAACCACTCAGCCACGGCGCGGCCCTCGTAACATCTAGGTCTATCGCGATTGAATTGTTCTACAAGATTCCTTGTTGACGTGGAGAGTATCCTTTCAGGACTATACCCGTACCATAAGACATTCGCTAACTGCCAATCAAATGGCAATAGCGTTCCTTAGTCTAGCTGCTTTCACATCGGTAGTCAGATAGCACTGTCAGTATGGAGAATTCAGCCGGGCATCATAGCCCCTATCACCCATAGTCTCAGATAACAAGTGTCTAGCCGCCCTTCGAGGGCACATCCCACAACCATACTACTTTGCTCAAGTAAAAGTAGATGGCGTTAGGGAGCCATTCAGTGTAGCTGTTTTTACTATCTGTGCATAGATAGCAAAACAGACGCTATTACTATTTATTTTCAACTTTAGTATTGTTTTAGACAAAGTGGAAGTTTGGTTCGTGGAATTAAATATCCAGTCCAGCATTTACCTTGGTAGCTGAGGGAAACCAAGAAGAAAAAAAAACAGCTGCCCGATTGGTCCGCCCCGGAAAATCAACCTGAGACCTCCGGAGCACCGCCCACAGACTAACCGTCTGGACTATCCCGCTCTTTACGTACACCCTAGTGCTAGTCAAATTGTATTCTAACTGGCAAATGTTGGACCAGTTCTTGTATAGGTACACTTGGTGTATACAAAGTGGTTCATCCCCCTAGATTGAGACGGTATCACTTCTGTATGTATCGGGCATGGAAAACAAACAGACATAAGAACTAACCAGTGAACGATGTTATAATCGTTGAAACATGTAAGGGTGGGTCCCACAACGTCTCTATGAAAGAGTTTCGCCAAGTCTGGTACACAAGGAAAGACTAACATAATTACAATGTTATTCAGCGTTTTAGAGGAAGGGGTGAATGATTATCTGCAGCGGTCGTTAAGCTGATCAACAGCTGCAACACTTGCATTTGTGAGAGCTTTCATCAGAGGCATGGAGACGAAGATTAAGGCTATTGGCATTATCGAGCGGGAATAACCACAGCGAAATTAAGAAAACGGTAATTTAGAATGTAATTTAAGTTGTATTGACTCCCTATGGCAGTTCGGACATCGTAGTATTCTGCCAATTTAATAGAATTATATTAGGAAAAAAGAGTGGTAACGTTTGTAATGGCGGGAGTTGGGATTTTGTCAGTACCAACATGAACAGCTGCATTCCATTTTGGGCCACACGCTATGCGCCTAGGAGTACATACCGCGCTAATTTTATTCACAAACATTTTTGCTCCGGAAATGAAATTGACAAAATTTCTTTCAACGTACATTTAGAATTATGCGGTGTAGTTTATATATTTCGGAAATGCTTATTACTGTCTCTAGCACATATTTACATAGTAGATACAGATGGTATTGTATTCCACCAAAAATTCGATATAGAATTTCACCTCAAATACATGTTTAGAGATCCGTACAAAAGCAATATTATAAAAAGTCCATGTGTGTGTGTGTGTGTGTGTGTGTGTGTGTGTGTGTGTGTTTGTGGGCAGCATAACGGAAAGCCCGTCAAATACCAAAGTTGGTATTTAAAATTATCATCTTCCAAGGATGCGATACGAAGCTTTTCAAAAAATATCTTCCTCCACAAACTACCCTTTACATGGACAAATTTTCGAAAATTATGTTATGACAATTTTGCTTAAAATACCATATATTTGCATGGCAAATATAGTCTAAATGTTTTGGAAATAGCCTCTAAAGACTTCTTCATTCTGTAAGTATTTTGCATAAGTGATAATCCAAAGAAGAACAAGAGGAGTTCCAGGAATTAATTTTGGGAATTACCTGGTTTAACGCAGTGATTTCAAATAACTGTATTGAAATAACTACCCAAGAGAACCTAACCCTTTTGACGAGGAGAAAAGGTTTTCTGCTATCCGATACGGAACGAACAAACGTTAAAACACGTAATACGAATTTACGTTACAGTGTACTTTCAAACATATTCCCCCTACAATCTACATTATTCCACCTAAACACTAATGATAAGCGATTTCATGATTTACACATTCACAGCGCAATTTGAAACACCTAGTAGTGTTACGTTTTAATGAACACGCACTACTGCCTCCCGAAGCAGGTATTGTTTTACAGAGTTAATTCTGCAAAATTACAGTCGAAAGCAAATTACGAATTCTCCTTTTGCTCGTTCCCACAAACACATTAACTACACAGCCTCACCGACAAAACATACGTCACAAACCTCAGGAAGCTGCGTTTATCTGATTCCTAGAAATCTGTTTTATCTTACAATGCCGAAGCTCACTACAAATGAAATTCTCTGCATGAGAGCGCAATTATCATTAACCTACCTACTTGTCTACACCCGATATTATTTAACAAAGAAAATACTACGGGCACACCAGAGGAAACATTTCCCAGTGTTATTCTATTAGTTTTAGCAATTGTACTCAGAAACAAAGAGAATAGAGTTAGTTCACAGCCTCCAATAATTTACATGAACTTCAAACGATACTTTTTCATCAATTATTAAATTATAGAACTAGCCTTTGTTTATAATGCGTTTCATCATTTGTGCTATAAAATTTCAAGTAAATGCCGAATTTGTTATGCATGCGTGTTTGTATTTACTTGCTAGATGTAAATTAACAGGGACTATAATGAAAAACAAACTAAGTGGAAATACTCGTGAACGTCACATTCACCGCGTTTCTCTTTAATGACGCGACTGGAATACCGCCGAACCTACGGCACTGCAATAATTCTGCTCTTGTAGTGACGGCGGATCGCCCGACGCTTCTCCGTTAGTTAAATGCTAAGGATGCGAAATTAAGCCATATACCGGTTGGAAGGGAACTTATTACATTCCTTTTAATATGTGCTTCATAGGAGCATTACACACAAACATGTCTAATGACATTTTCTTCTTTGATCGGCTGATTTCGAAAAAACAAATGTTTTATTTCTAAATTGGATGTGTAGCTCCAAAAGAATGTACAAAAATAATGATTTGTTACTTGTAAGATGTGTACAGTAAGGTATTTCTGACAGTTTTGGTAGCAATTATGGGACATCACACAAGGTTTCGAAATAATTAATCACTTAAATGAATTAAAGGAATATTCCAAGCAACTTTTTCAGACGTGAAGTAATTCGGCAATGTTGTTTTGGGGTTGGTCAGGGATCTGAACCGGCTTCTGGATGTAAACACGTCGATAGCTTGCAAACATGACGCAGGGTGGGGGATAGCGAGTGCAACTGGTATTCTGATTGGTCAACACTCGCACAGTAAAAAACTGAAGGAATGCGTTTAACGTCCTAGTAAGGCGTGTTGATGTATTGACCTACACAACCTGCAGCGTTCCTAGCTTGTCTGTCTCTTATTTTCGAAGAAACTAAATTATTTCCATAGGAAATGATCAGACACAAAAACGGAAAGCAAACTGAAAATTACATTAACATATTTTGTGTACATCTTTAAAAAAATTTGAGAATGTAGAACTTAAGTGTTAAATTTGGACACCTTTGCATGTGAGGACTTTGCATATAATGAATGATATAGGCTGTAAAAGTCAATTAATATAATTTTTAGACTGTTGATGCTAAAAGTAGGTTTTTTAGCAGATATCAATAGTGTTAAAAGTAGAAAATTCCGTCAATCAATGTTATAAAATTATGACGCTCCAATGTAGCCAACTTTGGTTTATGCGTCCATGGCCTCATTCAGGTAGGCGGACCATAAAATGGCAGAAAATGACATGAACCAGACAAAATTATGCAAGCAGCGGAGTGATAAAAATTACAAGTGCTACACGCAAAAGTTGCATAGAATGTTTTTGTTCTATACGAGTAAGTCGTCGTGTTGTCAGCACTGATGTTAAGCAAGACAGCAACTGAATATCGTAAACCATTATGCATAGACTCCATTAAATATGTAAAACAATCTAGTTATAATTAAATGTGTGTATAAATATTGTGAACTGTCTAAAATAGTGTATGACACGATGTTCAAATTGTTTTTTTATATTGTTCGTAGGCCTACAGCCTCGTTTTCCAAGCTTCTTACTCACAATGGAAAACAGCATTTTTACCACTTGTGTCATAAATTACTATTTTAATGTTCAATACCAGTTTATGGCACTTGAAAGTTTGTGATGTTTACTATTAACTGTAATACGAGAAATTTAAATGTTATATACTTGGTGTATATACTTTTATATACTTATGTTTTATGTTCAAGGCATGCTTCACCATCATGAACTTACAGAACCAAATCTAATCTAAATCACGTAGAAGTAGGGAAAGAGGCAATTTGAAGAGTTTTCTTTTTCCGTTTTCAAGATTAAAAAATGCATCACATGATTTCCCTTGGATGTGTCGTTTTCGGAGCTCGTCGAGTCGTTGCAGAAGATAGCGTTTATTAAAAGAATAAAGTCTTTATCATGCTAGATTTTATTCACAACATAACTTTGCGTGGGTGACAAGGCATTATGGATGCAGACATAGTTCCATGCATATCACGTCCTCCAAGGGCATCAGAGAGATGAAAATGATGGAGATTTATTATTTTCCATCAGTCCCAGAAGTGAAAGATGTTCGTCATTACACAAGAAAAAGGCACAAAAGAAGGTAAACAAAAAGTTAAGCTACTCTCTGTGCTATCATGCTATGTCGCCTACGGGAGATGCAGTTCTCAACGTGACCTATTGCCAAGTCACGTTTCAGAGCATAAACCTGATACTGAAATCCTCGCAGAGTTCAACTTTAATTCAAACTTTTATGTTTGGGACCACAAAACTGACATAGAATAATGACTATTGATAAAGATAAAGGATAAGCACCTGTGAAATTTCTAGAATCCATAATTTCTGTTCCATTCATTCCAAATGTTAGGACACTCAAACTTTAATGCACAATTTTACTCGAACTGATATGCATAAAACAAGTTGCAGAGACACTTTCTTTTCCGAAAAAATTACTCCGTTAGTTCTACCATTTTTTGAAGGACATTAATATTGAAATAACTATTTATTTATAAACATCTTAACAAAGTAACACATATCTTCCTGTATCCAAAGTTCAAGTTTTTATCCTCTTCCTCCACTTTATCCTCCCAATCAAATTCCTCTAGACCTAATTCCCTCATTTTTTTTTTTTTCAATATTCATGCATCGAAGTCTAGGTCGACCACGTCTTCCTTTTCCAGGTGGGTTCCATTCTAAAACTTGTTTTGGCAATCTTATCTCGGGCATTCTGCGGACATGCCCGTACCATTCTATCTCTTTCTAAAACCTTTAATTTTGCACTAATACGTATTAAATATTTAATTACAATTGTCCTATTACTTTTAGTTAAAACAAATGTTTAATTTAGGACTTAAGTTGTTGTCTTAAAAGTTGACACCACAGCAGTTTCATTATGTACAGGACGTGCCGTGGCTGAGTGGTTAGACCGCTCACATCTCACCGGGTTCGAACCCAGAGCACCAAATTACAGATTTGTGTGGACAAAAAGCATCTGCAGCTGTTTTTTCCCGGGTTCTTCGGCTTTTGCCATTAATTATTCTACTGTCTGCTGCTTAACCACTTTTCCTTTCATCCATTTCACCGTCATTTAATATCTTCCTTACTCTCTTACCGTGTATAAGGTAGATCACCCATCCTGGCTACACTATTTTTTGCTCCTTAATAGGCATCTGACCTAAGGCGCTGGTTTTAAGATCCCGAGGAATTTAAGAGGATAAAAGCGCTTTAAAGCGCTTTTGGTAAAAAATATCAATTTTTTATTCTTATTGCAAAATTTGTGCCATATTTTAAAGTACATATTTGCAAGTTTGATCCTCCTAGGGCGGATATAAAACATATTTTTACGCAATTTAAAAGATTTGCAATGGTTACATGATTCAATAAGTGAAACTTCACCGGTTCTTCTCCCACAGAAATTCAGCTAGAAGTCAACATTTTTACAAAAGGAGTGCAGAATGTGTATAATACATTTTTCGGTAGGAGTTTTGATGTTGGTCACAGATTAATTTCAAAAATTACCTACTTAGGATAAACATTAGCTGTTTTTTCCGTTTTTTCCACTTTTTGATGCAAGATAAATATATAAAACTGCTATCCACATATATATTACAAGGGTAATAAGAAATGTAATTTAAAAAATGGTGTCTGTAGCTCAACATCTGTAGAAGAAGATAATTTATTCGATTTAATTAGATTTAATTAAAGTAATTAGTAATTCCAGAATTAAAAGTCACATGTGAATGAAACTTGGTATAAACATTTCTTTTGTAGACAAAATGCTTGTACAAAAATAAAAGCACCATTATTAATAATTTATAAAAACATTTTGGTGCCCCCAAAAGTCCTCTATACGAGGAGGGTGGATGGTAAATCGTGAAAGAAGAACAGTACTCTTATTATTTAATATCACAACAAAGATGTAAACAAAACGTAACTTTGTTTATTTTACTTATGAGCAGTTATGCAAAGTTTATTCATTTTTATGCATTTATACTAAAAAAGACATCTTGTTGAACAATTTAAGAATGATAACGTGCCTCGAGAAAACAGGTTAAAATTGTAATTCTCAACTAGCAATATTTCTGTGTTAATGTCGTTTAAAAATCATTTAAGGTATACCAGGTCCTCTTTCGTCTTTTCTACTCCTCTGCAGAGTAATTGAAGATATCTAATACCTTATTTGAACAATATTTTCACTTTAATTTTGGCGAAGTTTAGTGTATTACTGGTTTTATTGAAACTGTAGTTAGAACAAAAAAATGAAAGTAAATGTCGTGTTATTTATGGACGCTCTTTAACTGCTGTGGTTCTCAGCGTCCCATTCTAAATTGGGCGTGAAAGACCGCTTAATTTTGCTCAGAGGCCTCACTATCAGGCTTGAGGTTCTTTAATGTGCCATGGATCTACGATACGGGACCAACGGCTTTACTTCCCTTCCGAAGGAAGCCATCGTCCTCCGCTGGGTGTGACCCCGCGACCTTGGGTATATGAAGTCAGCATGGCAACCATTACACCACGGAGGGCGACTGACTGTGGATAGAGGTGGACATTGTGACAAGTAATGATGTATAAGCTGGGTAGTGTTAAATATCACTTAAATATCACCGCAATTATCTATTTATACAATCTCCTATCCTTTTTCTCCACGTGAGGCTACCGATCGATGAACAGTGGTCAAAAATTGTAAAAACTTAAACTTTGCGTTTTACTTGCTTCTTGCTTAGAAAAGGTTCTATGCTTAGAATTCAATAGAAAAGCGCGTTTTCAGACCCCTGAATCCATAAATCTCTACGTGTATGAACAGCATATTTCAAAAACGATAAGTAGAATAAATACCAATCTTGGTGTTTTAGTTCATTGCCTTCCAAATAACACGACACGAAGATTTTTAAGAAAAACCCTGCATGTAAGTAACTTTTTATTTTTCAAAATGTTAAATTTTCTCAAAAAACCACCAAGAAATATTATTAAAATGTCATTTATATTCCAAATGAAATGTATATCTTGAATTATATCCGGAATAAATAGTTTCAATATTTTTTTTTTTAAACTGCACCAAATAAATCAATAAATGAATGAAAATGGATATTCCTGAATATGTATTAGATTATGCTAAAAAGCTGAACTTAGTTTGTTACCTGTCGTCCTCCGTGGTGTTAAGGTTACCATGCTAACTTCATATACCGGATTCAAACCCGGTGGAGGACGATGGATTTTTTCGGGTGTAAAAATCCTTAGCATGGCTTCCTTCGGAAGGGAAATAAAGCCTTGGTCCCGTGTCGTAGATTTACGGCACGTAAAAGAACCTCAAGCCTGATACAGCAAAATTAATCGGGTTTTCACGCCCAATTTAGAATGGGACGCAGAGGACCACAGCAGTTAAAGAGCGTCCATAAATAACACGCCATTTACAGTTTTTTAGTTTGTTACCCGGTAAGTTGAAGGACTTATATGATAAAGAATTTTCATTATTTAAAGAATGAGGAGCTGTCAAAGAATTAAAATAATGCACAATGAAATAAAGACCCATTTTTGTTGTTTCCTAGTATACATGAAATGTATATATGAAATCTAGAGGATAGGATAAAAATTACTTGCAGTTGAAGGAGATTAGCCAGCTGGGAATGCTGGCGAACAAGGACACCGGAAACTTATGGGCAATACTAAGCAAGCCAGATCAAATTTATTTAAACTAATCTTAAAATAAATGTCCTTCCTCTTTAATCTATATCGATTGTTCATGTTAAACTTGCATGTACCCATTGATCCACATAGGGTTTATATAATAACTTTATGTGTCTGAATGAAAGGATCTTGGAAATATTGCATATGAAACTGAAGTCAGAGGTCCGCTACTCACAAAGAGCGCAGGAGCTCTGCTGTTGTTTACGGCCGTTGGCAGCTAACGAATGGCAGACAAGTACTAACCTCGCGCACTGAAAATGTAGTGCCGGGATGACTCGCCGAAACTGTCATCAGTCATGGCAACCACATAGTTACTCTTCCCTGTAAAAACCACCTCGTAAATCGACAAAAGTAGGCATTCATAGCCAATGTTAATGCAATGAGACATTGTTCACCGGCTGAAAAATGGTTCGTGGTTTTTCAGTAGAGAGAAGATATCTGCTACCGACGTCGCTTTGCGGTTGTGTCACAAAACAGCCTTTATCGGAATACATCTCAAAGCATGGCGCTTGTTAGGCGCACTGTTTACAGACACCCAGTGATAGTAATTGTTTTTCTATAATTTAACTCCTCATTTTCTCATACAAGTCTGTGCCGTGGCTAGTGGTTAGATCGCTCACCTCTCATCTGGGTGACCCGGGTTCGATCACAGGGGAATGCATGTGGAATTTGATGTAGAGGAGGAGACATCTGTGGCGGGTTTTCTGTACTATCCCCCCACCATTCACTCCACCAGCTGATCCATAATAATCTCTCCTGTAATCCGTTTCGCCAACTCTTGGTGCCTACTACCTCACTTTCATACTAGACATCGGGCTGATCACCCATCCTGGCTTCTCTCTGATTCTAAGTTTCTGCTCCTCCTTCTGATCGTTTTAAATTTTGGGGTGGAGGGGTAAGTCCTATATACAGAAGGTAAATGGAGACAGAAAGCAAGAATTTTCTCACATCAAAACGTTTAATCATATTATATGCTAACACGTGTTAATTTCACGCAAAGAGTAGCAGTAAATTTTTAATTTTATTATAACTGACAACCAGCACGGAACGAGTTTCCTCTCCCTCCCCCTATTATGCCCAATGGGAAGTGCTTAATGCAACAGATAAAACGTGTAAAAACGGACAGAGAGATGGACAAGACAGACAGGTAGAGGTATATTGGTGAAATTGTTAAAATGTAGTATGCTAGTTTTTTCTTGTATTCGCAGTTTTTGCACAAGAAAGAATTTAAATATGGCAACAGCGCTCTTAAGTGATGACTCTGCGGCGTGCTCCCTGTGCTCGACAATTCCGATGAGGTAGCACAAATCGTTGCGCGCACACCTCTAACGTGAACAGTGTCGAATCTTACAGTCAGTGCGTGGACATAGAACACGCACTCGAGACTTTGCTACTGCAGCTTGCCTGCGTTCACTGATTTGTAGTGACGTCACTCATGTCCCACCCCGTTCTTAACACCGCGTGTGGTGGGAGGCACGATGTCTTGCGGCGTAACCAAGTTGACATGAAAAGCAAGGTTTAACGTAGTATTTCAATTTAAATGTCGTCCTCGGTAGTCTAGGGACAACATGTTGGACTCTGATTTCCAGGGTCGCGGGTTCAAACCCGGCTGTGAGCGATGGATTTTTTCTTCTTTTTTTCGTAAAAATCATTTGCACTGCTTCCTTCGGAAGAGAAGTAAACACTTTAGTCCCGTGCTGTAAATTCACGGCACATAAAAGAGCCTCAAACCTGATAAAATGGCCGCTGAAAAAACTTAAAACAGTGTTTCATGTCCAATGCAGAATGGAACGCTGAGAACCGCAGCAGTTAAAGGCAAAGTTAGCCCTAGACCACGGAAGAAAACATATGCCAAGTATCTATTTGGAACGAAATGGCATAAAAACTGTAGGAAATTAATATTATACACCGCTATAATCCTTAGATTTACTTATTTTGGGAATATGTATAGCCTATATCCGTCTGGAGAAATGTGATTATTTCGTAAAGCATTATAAAAATCGGTTGAATGTTTAATTCCAGAGCATTCCTTTACACCGCATATTCACGTGCACCTTTAAATATTAGCATAGGTTTTAATTTTTTATCACTTTTACAAAATTGGTGTAAGAGCATTTCATTCATTTACTTTAAGAGAAGCAAGATACTCAGAATGCTTTTTTGGATCAGAACTTGCATAAACATTTCCATAATTCTTTTATTAAATATTTCCTTGTAAACATAAACAATACGGGTATACACTAGGCAGGGGATAGTGAACTCCTTTAAGAGTGGGCCGCTATATGATGACTTTAAATTCCGTCCTCTTTGCTTGACCAGGAACAGGAAAATGAAATATGTCCCTTGAGGATATAATAAGCATTTTAAAATTGCAAGTTATCACAAGGAGTATCTTGGAAATTGTTAATCCCACAAGAATATAATTGAAATAGTGTGTTTAGTGTAATGTAATAAGTTTTTGTCTCTCTCTCTCTCTCTCCCTCTCTCAAGGTTAATCAGTTATGCAAAAGTCATTCAGAAAGAAGAGGATTTCAGGAAGCTATTCCGAAAAAAACAAAAGATACCCATTTTATTTATCATGAAAATGTCTTAAGCATATGGTATTTCAATCAAAATCGTTATAGCTTTTAGACAAAATAAAAATTTAGAACTTTTTTGCAAAGTTTTTGGAAAAACAATTTCTGTATTTATCCTAAGTATCCTTCTTTGAACTATGCCATATATAGATATACACATATTCATGAATCTTTTTTTAAAGAAAAGCTATTTCATTCAGGGGACTCCTAAACGTTCCATTTCCACCGATATCGCGGTGTGGATTCGTCGGTGGAATGCAATACCTTATCTACCTACTATGTACGTGTTAGAGACATTCAATAATGAAAATAACCAATGGATAAATTTATATTTCAATAACTAATGAAGGGATGGTTACATATCAAAGCAAAATGGAGAAAATAAATGTAGTATTAAAAATAAAAATATTTATAACTAAAAGCGACAAACTTTATAAGATATTTTGGATGTAGAAGGAGAATTAGAGTGAAAATGTAATGCTTTACCTGGGATTCGAACCCGGAATTTGGGTTCTCTTTTACTTGCTTTATTCTATAGCTTCACATTCTACGAAAAATAAGTTACATAATGTTACTTGAATACAGATAAGTCGTTCAAATATCAGCCCTGCAATTTTATAAGTCCTATATCATTGTCAGCATCTCTGCATTTTAAATAAGCAATAACAAAAATAATAGTGCAGACTAGTTATCAATTTCTCTTGTCTTTCTCGTGACATATTTTTGTGATCAGAGAGCATTTCACTCAAAGCTTTCTGTTTCTATACTTTAAATGTGTGCTCCGTCACTGGGCAATTCCATAATGCCGGTTTACTTTCAAATACTAAAATAAATCACTGGATATCCAACTTCTTTTTTTTTCTTTTTTGTAGTTTAACGTCCTTTAACTTGGTTGGTCATATCGGATGATGAATGAAATTGGTGAAATGATGCTCAAATGATCTCGGGGTCCATGGAGCTTAAAGTTACTAGACATTCGTCTTCTCAGGATAAGGGAAAGCGCCGAAAAAAGTCCTTATCGACTTGTTGAATGTGAAGCAGAAAGGCTACCACCACACCACCCAGGTGGGCCGATATCCAACTTCTATTACTCTGTTGTTGCTGCAAAAGTTGTCCTTGTGAAAGCCTCCATACATAGGTCCTTCAGTTGCTTGGAACTTGTGTGTCGTTGCAGTCAGTTGCACGGTATCTCCTGTTGTGCTCGGTGTCGCAACAGTTGTAGGCAGGAAGTGTTCACACGAACACTGTGTTCTTACGGTTGCAGCCAGTGCTGTGTCTTGCCTATTGTTGTAGAGCAGGCCTTGCAAGGAAAGCGCAAGAGGTGTGAACTTACCCTTCCTTTCATCCCCACTATTCTCTTTCAACAGTCACGTATTTCCAAAGATACCGGTTCATTCTGTGCAGTGGTGGCTTACATGTGCAATATCAATGAACGGCGAATGTTTAATTGGGACTGGAAGAAAAATTATGTTTTTGCTCTTCACGAACAACCGCGCACACAACCTCTCCACTTCTCTGCCAGGTGGAAGGAAAAGGTAAGGGGGCGATTCGAGGGGTAGACCATATCAAACTGCGGGTGCTTATCTTACGGTCCTGTTGAGAGAGTCTAAAAGGAACCTTAATTAGTTCTTTACAAGTAGAAGGGAACTAAAGTAATATTAGAATGCTTTAAAAGCTCTCGCTAGTGATTGTCATTGAAATTTGCTTCTTTGCAGGGTCAGGGGTAAAACAAAACAAACCCTGACGACTTCCATTTTCAGGAAAGTTTAGGTATTTTAAATATGAGTTTATTGAGACCGTTAATTAGCTTCCCTATTAAAACTATTATTAGTTACTAATAATTTATCAATGTAAAGCTAAAAGAGCACAAGTGTATGTATTTAACAGAGTAAATTCAATTTGGAGCAGAAACAGAAAGCTGACGCCAAGAGAGTAGAGGGTGGGTAAGAAGTGCTTTTGTTAGAAAGGTTTCTTTTGTCCAGTCGCGTACAATCGAGTTAAAACGGGGGTAAACCTTAAAATTCGGAAGACTGTAATTCTTCATTGTACAAGACATGTCACGTGAGGTTTGCAGTGCTCCCTGGGAGGATTAAATTGACTTTTGGGTAATATTTACGTCAATGTCCAATCAGAAAGGGGCCGCCCTGACGATATTTGTGTACATAAAGAGCCCAAGAAGGCACATCGGGGCTGTCTGTCTGTCTATCTGTCTGTCGCTGTCATGCTGTCAGTTGTCGGACTGAACTTAACTTCTTCAAACAAAGTTAAACGCTGTAACGTGCAAGGAAAGCTTAGTAGTCTCCAGTGCTCCGAGTATCTTTATGAGTGTTAAAGTATGTTGTATAACGCAGAATTAAGGAAGAAGAAGGAACTATAATTACGTGTGATCAGCCAAGTGTTTAAGTTCATAACTAGTGTACAAGTTAGAATAATTTTAAAGCAAAAGTGCTTATCTCGCTTCTCCTAGTAAGAAATAAACTCCAGGAAAGTTACGTAAGTTTTAATCATTATAAGATCACTCCCTGAACTGCCTCAATTAGCTGCACCACCCCGAGAGGGTCAACCATCGTGCAGGCTGAGCAACGCCGAGGCAAAATTCAACGATAGTAGATTCCCCTCACCAGGTACATGGGTCTACTCATAGGTAGTGGAGTGAGTGTTTCCAACATTATCAATCTGGGCTCGAAGCAGAGAACTTAGTATCTGGTGTTTTGAGTGTGGGGATAAGGTCACCGCCCAGGGCACTCAATGTTTGAGCTCACCGCATAAGGCGTCCCAAATGTGGTGCAAATCGATAACACCGCAACAAGGAATATCTCGGATAAGGTTAGCCCCACACCAAAAATAAAATGATCACAAACTGTGTTTTGATGAGATCTGCATTTCTTGAGTAGTAAGTTTTTATCCATCTCTTACAGTTTACCAATTATGAAAACGCATTCAGAATGAAGAGGAATTCAGAAGCTATTTTCAGGAAATTCAAGGCATACATTTTATTTGGCATATAAGTGTCTTTAATCAAAACCGTTAGAGTCATTTAAATTTTAGAATATTTTCCAATGTAAAGGGTAGTTTGGTGTGGGAAGAATTTTTTGAAAATGTTCGTGTCGCATCCTTGGGAGATGCTAAACTTAAATACCAAGTTTGAAATTAAACAAACACATACACATACACACACACGTTTTTCTAAAAATGCTTTATTTTGGATTCTGGAGGTTTCAATAAATATTTTTGGTGAAATCTCGTTATCGAATTTTTGGTTGCTATACAATGCTTTTTCTAGCTACTATATACATTGTACACACAAGCCAGAGAGGGTAAAAAGTAGGAAAGTCAGACATTGTGGTAGGTTATCTCAAGAGAAGTTCAGCAAGCCTTTTTTACCGGGAAAATTCTAGTCAAATGGAGAATTTTATGACGTGCTAACATATCGACTTGTACCTCAGATAAGAGAGCAGAGTCATAGGAACTGGAAGATTCGTGTATTTTATTATCAGGGTATAAAAGAAGGTTTCTAACGTTTCTCCAGTAATGCAAAAATGCTATGTTGCGAATTTTGTAACGTATTTTCGTTTTACGAGTTGCAGTTGAGTGTAACTCAGTTCCTTACTATACTTTTTTACTTCTGTTGTGATATCAAACTTATCCAGCAACCCCGTTCGTGGTATTTTTTCCACTAACTTGACCCTATTGTTGAAGGATCCCCATCATATAGCTACGTAACGTATATGGTACCATAAACTTTCTCAACAGGTCAATAATTTTGTGTCTTTTGCGCCTGTCCTTTGTTCCTTTCAAATGCAATAATAAAGAGGAAAACGTTGACAAGGCAATTTCGTAAAACCACTCCACATATTTTTTGTTTTTTAGTTAGGGTTTATGTGCCAGTCTTTGACATCAAACCAACATGAGAACGACACTTAGGTAAAATGCTTCCACTTCCCTCCCGTTTATAGGCTCACTTTGTTAAATCCAGTAAGAAATTCTCACATTCAGGTAGATAGGAAAAAATTACTAAGTGCTATCTGCCAACACTATAAAGAGAAAACACTATAGAAAATCCTTTGCTTGGGTTTGTTTTATGTAATTCGCTTGACAAACTAACCAAATATTTTGTCTGTTTTCCCCGCACAAAGTTGTCTTGGGTCATTTTATTCTTCGTGTTTGCTTTCTGATTATATTTCTTTCCGCCCAAAACACGGCATGCAATTTAAGATATTTTGCTATGCAGCTCAGGTGGCTATAACAGAAATATGTATAGCTGTATTACTATAAAAATCTAATATGCTTACACCCACATTAATTTCTCTATCCATTATAGTTTACTTTTAATTTCCTATAGCAGGAGGTATACCAAAGTTTATGATTTATTTCCCCGATTCATCTTTATCATACATTATTATTCTACAAATATATGTACTAATAACTAAAATAAATTAATACACAAAATAAAATAAAAAATGAAAATTAATTACATAAATTTCCATAAAATAGGTATGAATAACCTAAAACAATTTTCACCTACAGTAATCTAATTATTGTTACTTACTGGGGTTTCAGTCAGACGAAAATTCTATGCCATGGCCGGGGTTTGAACCACGGACCTCCCGGCCCCTAGCCGCCTGATTTACCAATGAGCTACGATTGCAACATGCCGGCGTAGCATTGAATTTCCCATGTTTCCCGGTAAACCACAAGGTGATCTCAAATTATTTTGAGATGACAACCCCAATAGCGCCTTACAACATTACAAGTACTTCAAGCCCCAGGATTTAGAGTACAGCCAACTATTAAGGAAAGTTGTGATAATTATAATTATTTTCTCACAGAAATCGTGTGTAGGTTGTCTCATCTCAAAATAATTTGAGATCACATTGTGGTTTACTAGGAAGTATGCGAGTCAGTTGAGAAATTCAATGTCAAACAGGCATCTTGCCATAGTAGCTCAGTGGTAGAGCAACCGGCTAGAGATCGGGAGATCCATCGTTCAAATCCCGGCTATGGCATTGCATTTTTCAGTCTGACTCTACCTATCCAACTCCTGTCCTAAACACGGTTTCAGGAGAAAACATTTAAAATTATCTCATTACTGGAGTTCAGAAACACAAACAACTGGTAACGAATTATTAATAGTCAAACTATTTCTTAAATTTAACAAAATGTAGCGGAAATTAATACCTAGACTACTGACAGCCAGCAAAATTGCACTGATAGCCAACACAAGTTTATTTCATACATGCTTTCTCCATACTCTTAACACGTTCTTATACATAGATGGAGAGGGAACTGTATACCTTATACATTCCATACTGATATATCACTGGAATTACGCGTTTTGAAGACCCTGAATGAAAACACTATTGGAAAAGTTCTGTGTGTGTCTGTATGGACAGCACAGCTCAAAGAAACAAAATCCGTTAATACCAAATTTCGTATTCAAGTTTACTATCTTCCAAGGATGCATCACGAAGAATTTATGAAATGCGCCCCAACAGAAACTACCATCTACATGGTACACTAGCTCTGACAATTTTGATCAAAATTGCCATACATTAAAAATGTTTACATGGTAAATAAAATAAATATCTTGAAAATAACCCTTGAAGTCATCTTCATTCTGAATGACCTTTTGCATAAATTTGTAAACTATAAGAGAATGACAAAACGTTTCTGCATACAAATGTAGCCCTCGTTAAAATACATAATTTACGTTATGTACAGTTGTATTTTTTAGCATTTAATGCCCGCTTTTACTACAGACGGCGCCGCAAACGATGACACTGATGATACATGGAATGAAGATGGAGCACCGGTGGAAAGCGATGCGCGCGAAACCGAAGAAAACCCGTCATTGAGCCACTTTATCCACCTCAAATTCCACATGCGATCTCCTGGAGTTCGAACACGAGCTACCTTGGTGAGAGGTCAGTGGTCTAACCAATCGGCCACGTCGCTGCCGTTTATATAAATTATTTTTAAGAGCTAACCACTTCAGGGATATTTTCTTTCAATTTTAAACGACTAAAAATGTTCTCAAACGGTAAATCCTCTGTCATTTCAGATCTATTTTGCCATAGAAAGAAAGCCGAATTTTAATGAAAATCGTGCAGCGACAGCTTTTAAAATATTAAGTGGTGGCTTTAACTTAGTGTACTGTCTTGTTTCCCTTATACTTATAAGGAACTAAGCTGTAAGGGCATTTCTAGTGTTGTTTATTTAATTAGCATGTAGTAGATAAAAAGATTTGTTTGTAGAAGAGATAGAGGAAGTCATGTGAATGGAACACATCAGAAGTTTTATCTAGTTCATGTTAATAGAGATAAACTTTGCAAAAAATGTTCATTACACACTTAATTAAAAATACAAGGGCAATAGAGAAAACCGAATCAAAGATCGGCTGTTTAAAATCGAATGGATGTAAGCTGATCTTGAGATACCATTTGATTTTCATACTACGGAGAAGCAAACAATTGTGGCAGCATTTTAAAATAAGTCATTATTGAAAAATTCTAACCAATAACAAAAGATAAATCTGAAATGATGTCAGAAGAAAGATATTCGAGATAAATGTGTTTAAAATAGAATCTCCATACAGTATTGCGCATGTCTTTTGTCTATCTCAATGTTTACCAGTTATACGACATTATACAAATTCCTTCCAAATGAATTTCAGGCATTTCACAGACCGCTTCCAAAAAGACACTACTCATTTTGTGCGATGCAAATATCTAAAATATCGTGTCTTAATCAGAATGGGTGTTGCAATTTTTGGAGAGTAATCTCCATGTGAAGTATGTTTTGGGCCAAGATCGTCATTGAACTAGGCGGCCCGGGTTCGATCCCAAGCGCCCGCATGGGGGATTTGTGGTGGACAAAGCGGCGTCTGGGTGGGTTTTCTCCGCGTCCTCCGATTCCACCCAACAATCATTCCACCAATTTTTCACCTTTCCAATCATTAATTTCGCTTACATTTCATATCATACTCTTCCTAATGTTCATGTCTGGTTACGGGCCAACCCCTCTTAACAGGTTTCCCGTTCTGTGGTTTCGTGCCGTTAGGTCCCCCGATAGGCTTCTGACCCCTAGGCATTGGCTTGTAAGTCCTAGGTGGGCGTCAGTGCTATAAATACGGGGAGGGTAAGCCGATGACGAAACGAAACAGTCATTGAAAATCTTCGTTTCACATATTTGGTTTCACTGATTTAAATACTATATTGGTACCTTTACGATTTCACCTATTTAGAGGCACATTAGTTCACTATATTGATGTGTATAAAGTGCTGCCCATAATGAAGCAGAGTAGTTTATGTTGGTAACGGTAAATTTTCACCCCCACCTTCAAGTGTGTCCACCTCTTTTTCTGGAGAACTTCTAGATGCTGAATTGCCAAGGAGCTCAACCTCATCTAAAGTATGACCGAACGCCGAAGCGTAACAAGGCAACTTGAGCCTTGTATTTTCATGCTACACTACCATTTTCTTAATATCCTTCTGGTTATTCCTGTTCGATAATGGCAACAACCTCAGCCTTCGTCTACATGACACTGATGAAAGCTATTACATATATAGGCAAGTGTTGGAGTTGTCAAGTATAACGGCACAATATACAAAACTTTCTTCACACCTTCCTTCAGAATGCCAAGTTATTTGCAGTTGGTGTAGCCTTTTGTTTTGTGTCAATTGTAGCGAAACGCTTTCATGGATACGGAAGGCTACTCACCCTTGATTTCACAACAAATATATCATCGTTCGTTGTATAGCTTTTATGTCCCTATTTGTTTTTCAAGCCACACATGTAGTGAAATGACTCCTCCCAGCAGTTCTCAAAGATTAGTTAATTAGTTGTGGAAACCTTACCGAAAGAAATGGGCAGCATTTTATGAACGCAAGTGTACCTTGTAGAAAAGATAAAAACGGTTGTAATAACACAAAACTCCCTGAAAATATATCTTCTTTGATATTCAGGATGCATTATTACGACCTTTTTCGTTTGAGTTACCTAATGTCGGGAACATAAGGACATATGTCTAATAGAATTATATGTAAGAATGCCTTAAAAGCATCATAAAGGATCTCGAGTATTTTGCAGTGGAATGAAGAGTGATCTTATGAGCAAAATTAATTTAAATTTGCCTCATTTGAGTAACGGCAGATGGTACCATTCACGTATTTCTCCACCCTAACCGCTTCGCATTGAATCCTACTAAATTGAAAAAAACCTGAGAGGGACCATTAAAAGTATGAATCGTGGAATACCGCGTGAGAGGAGTCTTCTCTTACCCCTACCAAGTTTACACGATCATTGCTTGAACAGTTAAAGTGGAATGTGTGCCAAAACCCGCTCCATATCTCCGTTTGCATATATTCTACGAAATGAGAGTGGATTTAGCACTTCATCTGATGAAGTAGGCCACTACCTTGGGAAAGTTCATGTAAGGGAGCAGCATAAATTTAGACCGCCCATGTAATTACATCTAACATGCATTATTTACAACGATGTGACTTCAAAGTCTCTGTTAGATGTAATAGTACTACACTCATGTAATTCCGTACATATTACGAAGGAAACAATTCTTAGTGAAGATTATGCTTCTATGTACTTCGAGATAAACTGAACAAAAAAGATTTTATTTCACATTTCCTAAGTACAGGTATAATAACGGGATATTCTGAATCTTTTGGGAACAATTCGCTATGTGATAACCTTAAATTAGCGTTTTCCCCTTGTATGACCAGAACGGAAAAAATAAAGAATAACTATTTCCCATTTGAGAAAAGTACAGTTTTTAGAAAATTTAAAATAAAAAAAGAATACCTTGGAATCATTTACTCAAAAGGCATGTGTGTTCCATTCACATGACACTTTCTAGCTATTCTGTAACAGACTATTCTTACAAAAGCCTGTTATTCTATATGCTGCGTGTTATTCATGATAAACATTAGTCTTATTATTTAGTACTTTATAACAACAATTAGATTAAATCGAGTTATATTTATGGAAGTTCCTTAGCTGCTGAACTTCCTCAGAGTCCTTTTCTATATTGTCCATGAAAGACCGCTTAATTTTTCTCAGAGGCCTCTTTATCAGGTTTGAGGTACTTTTACGAGGCACAAACCTACGACACGGCACAAACGGATTTACTCCCCTTCCGAAGGAAATCATGCTAAGGATTTTCCATCACCCTCCGTCGCGTTTGAAACCGCGATCTTGCAAACTGAAGGAGAGCGTGCTACCCCTACACCACAAAGGACGATTTTTTTAAGTAGAAGGTAAATAAGGGAATACATTTGGCTAAAGCGATACTCGTTTTAAGATCTGCTTGCTAAATGATAAACCCTGTCCATTTTGCACGGCCAGGAGTAAAACATAAGAAACAGAAATGACAAATTCTCGTTTGAGAACATTTTAGATATTTTAAAATTTAATTCATTAACAAGGAATATATCGGAGATGATTAACTCTTCAAAATAATATATGACAAAAATTGTGCGTTTTAACGAAATGTATCTCTTTGTACAGTAATCTTTTGTGTACAATTGACGGTTTACCACTTATCCAAAAGTCACCAAGAATAAATGGATCTCCAGAGATTATTCCCAAACATTCAAGATACAAATTTAATTAAATGTCATTAATTACTTGTATCATAGTAAAAACCGTTAGAACAATTTCTGACTAAGTAGAAATGTTCGAATTCTTTCGTGTAAAAGATAGTTTTGGTACAGTGGGTATTTTTCCACCTGTCGGATTCTTGAAGGATACTGAACTTAAATACCTAGTTTGGTATTTAGCAAACTTACTGTTTCTAATCATCCTATACACATTTGTGCTCCTTTTAAGACTTAGGGGTTCTCAAAATATGTATTTCCGCTGAAATTTGGTAACAAATTTTAGGTGGGATGCAATAGGTAGCTTCTATACCTACTATACTAGAAAATACAAAACAGTATCGCACATAAATTGTATGTTTTAACGAGATCTACAGTTTTTGTTTAGTAAGACTATGCATCTATGTTACAGATCACCAGTTATTCAGAAAGTGTCCAAAATAAAAGAGTTCTTAAGAGGCTATTCCTGACAAATTCAAGATATATATTCCAAATGTTCATATAAATATCTTATACATTATGTATTTTAAGCATAATTGCTGGAGAAATACTTTAGAACATCGAAATTTGAAGAAAAAAATCCTGTAAAGGACAGTTTGCTGTATGGGACCTTTCTTGACAATCGTTTTGTAGCATTCTTGGAAGATACTGAAGATAAATACAAAGTTTGGTATTTAATCAACCTTTCGTTTCTGAATTATAATAATGTATTGGAAGAGTAATTAGATAACACTAGAATCACGTCTTCGATAATTTTGAACCATTTAAACATATGACATCTTATCACGCTCCTTTATAAACAAGCTAGGGACTGAAAATTTGCCTATATTTCTCAGAAAGATGTGTTGTTAAAACTTAACCTCAAATTTGGATAAACGGTTAGATACAGCTTTAAAGACTTTTCGCATTAACTACATTTGTAGTTGAATAATTTTGACCCATTTAATTAACACTAGATTTTTAACAATACTAGTATTACATGTTGTGCGGTTGAGTTCTGTGAAGCAGTTTAGTTAATAGTTTTATGCATTTTGCGCGCAAAGTTTGAATTGTATTCTACACACCAGAAGTATAGCATACATTAGTTGTGGAAAATTGGTTTCAAGGAAAAGTAGTTGGTTTCAAGGAAAAGTAGACAGACGTCAAACTAGCGATGAGAATTTAGATATTTCTACTGGAGATAAAAACAAAATAAGTGCTCGAATAATGAAGTGATAGGTTAAATAGACCAACGTGAAATGTCTTCAAAGTGTAAAATATTTAGAGAAAACTTAATATTACTGTTTTATCGAATGTTCAGATTTCCGAGAGCTGGTATTAAGTAACCATAATGTGAAATATGTATTATTTTTACATCAGTGACTTCCTTAATGTCGTAAAGCAGGAGAAGTTTTAATGAAATGGAGGTTTTTATTTTTAATTTATGGACGCTCTTTAACTACTGTGGTTTTCAGCGTCCCATTCTATACTGGGTTTGAAAGACCGCTTAATTTTGCTCCGAGGCCTCTATATCAGGCTTGAGGTGAAGCAGTGCCGCAAATCAAATACACGGGACCAAAGGTTTATTTCCCTTCTGAAGGAAGCCATGCTAAGGAAAAAAAACTTATCGTCCTCCGCCGGGTGTGAACCCGAGACCTTGGATATGTGAAGTTAGCACGGTAGCCATTACACCATGGAGGGCGACTGTAAAACAAGAGGACATCCTTTATTTGATATACATGCTATATTTTCAAATATATCAACATAACCTTTATGTCTTTACATTATTAATCCTATTTTCAATTATTAAATAAAAGATAACATTGCAGGAGCTATAATACAAGTTTGCATTAATCACTATTAAAATAAGCATAGGCAAGTGAAGGCGATTTCCCTCTATTTCAACACGAGTCCTTTTCCGGTCCCACTTAAGCAGGCTTTTAGGCAGATTGCAAATAGATGATAGCGTGCATTGCATTCAAGGTTCATCTAATTTTAATTCCTAAGTGATGTCCATAACTATTACCCTGAATATTACCTAGGTAGTAAAAAGATATACTTGGGAGTAAGCAAATTCATAATATATTGCACTAAAATTACCAGAGAATTCTCCATTTTATTAAGCATATGTAACTACGCTGGAGAAGAATTATTTTCTCATGGAAGTAATGCCATAATACTTAAAAACAAAAACTATGCATATAAACCATCGTTTAAACTTAGGACAAGAAAGGTTTTTAAGTGTATGTAGGACTAGATTAAAATGGCCGGTCGTGTAGGTTACCTTTATCCTCTCAACTTCCACAAGGATCTCTTGTGAAACACTAAAGTTATTATAAAGCCAAGTCCAAGTTTAATTTAATACTTTTAATGTATATCAAGATTATCCTGGATAGCGTGAAGGCAATTTCTCCTGATGTTGCTAACGGGGCACCAAAGTACCTTATTTTACTGCACGCTGTATACTCCCATTCATAGAGGACATGCCACTTCTATAATGAAAGGAGAGAAGCAACAAGACATATTCTAACATTAGCTTTGCCCATCTTATAGAAGTAGACCCGTAGATGGCAAGTCCAGTACGGAGAGCAGTGCGACTCTTAATTCCAGTTTACTTAATGCAAGGAGTCCTTTGGCTCTTTAACCGAAATTGCTATGAACTCTTTGGGGTGATTAAGCTCTGTATGCAATTTCCAGGCATTATTTTTCCTTTTCTGTCTTATTGTATCCTTTATATAGGATGCTGAGCCACCACAGAACGTTTCGAGTCCAATAAAAGGAGTTGAAGCTCCCTGTTTAGCGAGGAGATCTGTCGTCTCGTTACCTTCAATTCCCTTATGACCCGGGACCCAAACAGACTAAGTATGCTATGGTTACCAGTTGATTGAGGATTAGCTTTGTCACAGTAGTGTAAGAACTAAGCGACTTTAAAGCAGGTATCAGTTTAAAGCGCATGCACGTTTAAACTAGCTGTACAGTTTACATTCTCACATATACCACATAAAGCTAAATATAGGCTTAAATCTACATAGAGAAAATGGTACTTAAATGTGAGGAAACTAGTTTGGCTAAGGGTGTAATAAATAGTCGCATTGCTACAAAGTCTGCGGAAGCTCTTGGAAAATATCATAGAATTCTGAGATACACCTTTCAAACTGCATTGGCTTTGAATGAACAAATACGGCGCTCAAGTTCCCTGGAATGTTCCTCCTACTTTAATCCAGTGTGTTTCAAGAAAAACAGCAAATGTAGTGGAGAGAGGGAGATGCGCCGAGTTTGCATGACGAAATATACCACAGATTTGAGAACTTGACGTAGACTAAATGCACTGTAACCTACAAAGCCTACATGGTAGAGTAGCACGTGAAGCGAAGGTTTAATCCCTTTCACAAACTTCCGCTTCGCCCTTGAAATCCCTATTCTCTCTCCGTCTAGTTAGGTGGTTCATGTACACGTCTAGTGGGCATCAAGAGATATCGCATCTCACCCCATAACCAGCTTCCTCCTAGCTTCCTTCCGTTCATCTACTCTCTTTGTATGCATGTACAGGCAAAAATAACACACACCATAGCACGCGCAGCTCATTATACACCTAACGTTTCCCAAGGTGTTGCAACCTTACTAAATATATTTAGGCAAGAGCCATAACATAAGGACATGTACGACTGAAAGTTTCAAATTCCAAACTAATAATGGTAACTTTTTACACCACACGAGTAAAATAATGCAAATAAGTTACAGAGCAAATTTTACCTAGTTTGCTCTAACGGTTTGGAAGTTATGATCAAATTTATTATGTTTTGTCACGTAACCAAAAAGCCGCTTGCGACAAAAAAATTAAAATTGTTTAATTTTTTAACCCCGGTTGACAATACATTTCAGTTTTGAAATTTCCCAAGGCTTCTGTGCGTTTTTGTTTTTTAGAAACCGAAAAAGCTTATAGTTATGAATCTGTCTTTTTGTCATAAAAAATATAATTTTTGAGAACTGAAAACATATACTTAAATACATCCGACTATAAAATCTAGGGTAATTATTGTTCATTATTCCTCTGCGAACGTGTACAACAAATTTTATTTATGTAACAGAAAATCTGCTCCGCAAGGAGAATTTTAGATGCAGCAAAATGCTGAAAATATCAATATCGAGAAATCAAGGACATATTTTAATGCATGACTCACATTAAAATCCTCAATATTGGTAGGTTTGAGCCAGATTTACCTTTCCTCTCCTCTACTACTGCCTTTTCTTCTTGCATTGCTGTTTTTCTTCTGCACAACTTCGATTTTTATTTTGCCGGATACGAATGAGATCTCGTCGAAGTGAAGTTTTTCGAGCCGAGTCCAGTACACTTTAAACTCCAATGTTTTGATTAAAGCATTTAAAAATGGCATCTGTGCACAATTAAACCTTTTTTTGTATACAGGAATGTCTAAATTATGTTATGGCATTGAAAAACACAGGCAATTTGTTGTGATTATTCATGAAATTTTAATCATACAGAACCTTAAGAATACTCTTGTTTTCAATTGAATACAAAAAAATTTTAATGAATTATTTTTCCACAGAAACCATGTGTAAGAGAGGAGTTGGAAGCAGTGTTGCGAAGCCTAGGTGATGAAAAGTGGTTAAAAGTGACTGTCGAAAAGGCCAGATATAGCTAAATATAGAACAGCTTATAAATAATCATATTATGCAAATATGGTTTACATTCATGAATGAGATGACAGGGAACCTTGCTGGCTGTCAGGATTAATTTTCAGCTATTCCATAACAAACTCAGCAGTATGGTTATATTAGAAAAATAGTTAACAAGAAAATAACTTGGAATCTCAGCACTCGCTAGCCACACAAATTTCGTGTGACATGCACATATACACATTCATACAAAGAGCTTGTAGCTTGGAAATAGCTGTAATCTCCTGTAGAGACATCCAAATACAGAAATGTGGAAATGAAAGATAGTTGACATTTTAGGTGATACATCAACAAATACTTCTTGATATTATTGTAGGGAGTTTGAGTTAAAAATTAGGCAATGGAGTTCAATTTGAAATTACTTGGGAATAGCTATGGCAAATAATTGCACATTAGCAAGTTAAAATTTTGATGCCATATGAAATAGATACTAATATATATTCTATTATAAAGTATATATTTTTATTCATTTGGATCATTTTAATTTATTTCAAACACAATTACATAAATATATACCATTCCATTTTTCATTTTGGATTGTGTTTAACGCCCACCTTTACTACTATGGCATCGCAGGCGAGGACACTGGTGATACATGGAATGAAGATGGAGCACCGGTAGAATACGATGACGGTAGAAACCGAAGAAAACCCATCCCTGTGCCACTTTGTCCATCACAAATCCCTTTGCACATTGTTACTAGGAATAATATTTTGTATTTTAATTCTAATGTCCATCAATATTGTGGTGGCCGCTTCCGGTAGCTCATGTTTTTGCTGACGTTTCGCGCAACTTAGGTTGAGCTTCTTCCTTGGGCACTGCCCAGAACTATGAACCATTGCCTACGAATTTACAATTAATGTCCACCAAACCTATAAATAAATAAATTTATCTAAGAACAAATACAGTTAAAAACATAGCTGTTAGTGATTCTCTCACACCATTTATTTCTTTTGCATAGCAAAAGCCAGATAAAATTATGCAGTTAGGACTAGATTTCAAGACTATAAGCATTTTACCATTTTATATGACTAAATGCTATTGTGAAAGTGTTTGCTATAAAATAGATAAGTTAGCAAGACTAGTTGGAAGGGTAGTCGAACTGAAAAATTAATAATATATTCGGATATAAACTGCGGAACTTCCGGTTTCCGCTCGGTTGCTCTAACCAACTGAGCTAGCATAGAGAAATGCAGACACGATATTAAATGCCCCAGTTGACTGGAATTATTTACTTCCTCTACCTCTTACATAGTACATAGGTAGAGAAGGTATTCTATCCAAAAATTCTGTACCTAGATTTCACCGGAAACATACATTTTAGTTTCCCCTCAATTCAATATCAAATCATTTTTTTAAAAAAAAAAAAAAGTGTCCGCATTTGTGCAACTGTATAACTAAAAATAGAAAAGTTGGTTACACACAAAATCTGATATTTGGGTTCAGCATCCTCTTAATGATTCTACACTAAGACTTGCAAGAAAATCCGTCCACCCAAAACTGCCGTTATATGGGAAAAAGTTTTTGATTTGCTCAAAAACGGTTCTAACGATTTTCAATTAAAGTATATTATGTATATTAAAGATATTTGCATGGCATATAAAACGTATATATTGAATTTTCAGAGGAAGCTTCTAAAGTCCTCTTTATTGTAAATGAATTTTGCATAAAGACCGACATAAGACAGACAAAAATTTTAAGATTTCATCAAAACACATAATGTCCTATACATTTTTGCTATGGTGCTAACCATTTCCGAGAAATTGCTTATCATTGGTTTCAATTTTAGAATACTTAAACTGTTCTCAAACAGAAAGTCATTCTTTTTTACTCCTGGCCGTGCAAATAGAACCCAATTTCAATGTCAATGGCATAGAGATAACTTAAAAGATTTGAGTATTGCTTTTGTGTAATGTATTTCCTTAGCTACCTTCTAGTTACGGGACTAAGTAATAAAATAATTTATGTTAATGTTTATCTCGACTACCATGAAGTATTTAGAAGAATACTCTTTTGTAAGAATAGATTGTTTGCAGAACGGGAATAGAAGGTCATGTTACTAGAACACACCAGAATGTTCTAGTACACCACAAGATAATCTGAAATTACTTTGGGAAAAACATACTCCCATGGCAACTTACAATATCGCATTTTAAGTCCGGAAACCGAAAGGTCCGTGGTTCAAATTTCGGCCATGACAATGAATTTTTCAGTCTGAAATCACCCTTCCAAATCCTGTACTGTAAACGGGTTGTATGGGGTAAAAACTAACACTGTTGACTTGATAGTTCGTTAACCTATGAAGCCCGACACTTAAAGTATTTATGACACTGTATGTTTTCATTGGGGTATGTCCTCTCACAATAGTTTGAGAAGCCAGTGTAGCAAAATATTTAATAGTAAACATACTAATTACGGATAAATCGTCAATATAAGTGGATTATAAAGCCTATATTTTCTTAATTGCCCTAATTTCTCCTTAAAACCTTTAAAATCTTATGTATTCCATAAACATATATTTTTCTACAAACTACCGTTAGAAAATACTATTCCTTTATATAATAGTGACAGTATAAGGGAAATAAATTGATGCATTAGGCTAAAGCGATAGTCAAGTCTTACAAAACGCCGGTCACTGTGTGAAATAATTGAGACTCGGTCAGCAGCAAAACAAAAGAGATGAAACGAAAGATGACCTTCCGTTTGAGAAAAGTTTAAGTAGCTTAAAATTTAAACCAATAACAAGGAATATCTCGGAAATGGTTAACCGTAAACAATATGCATTTTACATAAATTCTGTATTTTAATATCTTCAATTTTTGTGGAGTAAGCTTTTGTCCGTTTCTTATGGTTTGTCAGTTATACAAAATTCATCCAGAATGAAGTCTTCAAAGGCAATTCCCATAAAGTTCAATATGAATTGTGACAATGTCGCCCGTGTTTGCGACCACTCTCGGGTTCGGTATGGTATGCGGTAGTGGAGCTGGAGTGTGTGACACGGCAGTTGGAGGCCTTGGAAAGCAAAAAACCTTGCATAAACAAGTCCAGAAAGTGCATAGCT
Organism: Hymenopus coronatus; assembly: GCA_030762935.1. Lineage (NCBI taxonomy): Eukaryota > Metazoa > Arthropoda > Insecta > Mantodea > Hymenopodidae > Hymenopus > Hymenopus coronatus. The sequence goes on from CM060900.1 coordinate 41,059,049, forward strand.
GCTGTAACCGGAACTCTCAGGAACGCGACTCTGTCCTTCTCGAACGGTCGGCTTCTTGACCCTTCCAGGAAGCTCTGTAACGTTGTTTTCTAGCTATACAATGAGGAATGATTGCAGTGCAAGGGAGTAGTTTTGTTGTGAATTGTACTGCGTAGTGATTGACTGGAGTGTTAGTGCTCAGTAGTTTGCGACCCATAGATGGCGTGCAGTCATATACTCTCTACAAGTCGAAATATCAAGTGAAGTATTGCAGCAATGAGTCAAAACTGTATTTCTGAACAATCTTAAGTCAGCAAAGGCGTTTTCTACAATATATATTTTGTCGTATATATTTAATATTTTAATCAAAATCCTAAGAGTGATTTTTGAGAATAACAAAATTATAAAACATTTTTACATGTAAGGTGCGAAGGGATATTTGACACCCCCCTAGGACTTGCAAGCCAATGCTTAGGGATCAGAAGCTTGTTGGGAGGCTACGGCATGAAAACCATAGAATGGAGAACCTGTTACAAGTAGTGGGCCCGTAGCCAGGCACGAGCATGAGAAGTGGATGATATGAAATGTAAGCCAAATTGATTATTGGAAAGGCGAAAAAGGAGCATTTGGTGTAATGAGGACCCAGAGAAAACCCGCCCAGAAGCCGCTTCGTTAACCACGAATGTATCGGTGCTTGGGATCGAACCCGGCCGCCTAGGTGGAAAGCGAGCGGTCTAACCACTCAACAACGGCGCCGCCATCCTTTAAAGGAACTAATCTTAAATACAAGATCTGGTATTTAATGGCATTTTCTCACATGCGGACCTTTATATATAGGTGACCTGAATTCAAAAAATAATGTTTAGATACAGTGAAATTTCTACACTGAAATTTTGGAAGGAATACAATAACTTCTCTATCTACTATATGCACAATACTTTTAAGTAAAGTAATAAAGCATTCGCATAACAAACTATGCGAGTGAACTCGCAGCAAACTTGACATAAAGCACAAGTGTTGTTGTTTTTCTTTGTGACGAAAGGAACATGAGTAATATTTAAAATGAAAAAAAAAAAAAAAAAAAAAAAAGCTTTAAATAAATAAACATATGTAAAAGAAACCATATAACAAACGAAATACGAACATTTTTTCACGTCGGTCTTTTTAAACACGAGTTTACAGCAGGCATGTGAAGATATTAAGGGAAGGCGGTTAATCATTCCACTACGTATGAAGCATTGACGCATTCCGCTATGATACGTAATGGAATAATTTTAAGTTCAAGGGCTTCCTCATCTTATCAAGTGTTATTGTTTATAAACAAATAAAACAATAGAAATGAACGACGACTTCCGATTTGAGGAAAGTATGAATATCAGAAAAAATAGGCGAATAACGAGAAATTCTCAAAAAATGTTCAAATCCACATAAAAAACGTACCGGACAAAAATTCTGTATTACAACGAGATCTACATTTTTGTATTAAAACCTTTTGCCTCTTTCTTACCAGCTATGCAAAGCCAGAATGAAAAGGGCTTAGACTATTCCCAGGAAACTAAAGATATATCTTTTGTTGTGAAAATATCTTAAATATGTAGTATTTTAAACAAAATCGTTAAGAGCCATCTTTGACAGAATCAAACTTTTTGTAAAAAATATTTCCGGTAAAATCAAATTTTTGGTGGGATACAATACCTTCCCTATCAATGCACATAGTTCTTAGTAGGGAAAGAAAAAGGAAAACATATGTTACACTCACATAACTCTCTCCTCACTGTTCTATAAACTATTCCTTAAACATATTATTACTGTTAAAACCCTCTTATTAACAGAAAAGTCATTCAGAATGAAGAGGGCTTCAGAGGCTATTCACAAAAAATTGGAAGAGAGAAATTTTATTCCTGAAGAAAAATATCTTAAATATCTACATGGCATTTCCATCAAAATAGTTACTACCATTTTTGAGAAATTAAAATGATTGAAAAACTTTCTACGTAAAGGATATTTTGGTGTGCTTTTTATTTTTGGTTTAGAAAATCTTCGTGTTGCTTTGCATTTAACGGACGTTTTTAAATTATACTGTTCTCAGACACACACTTGCAACTGTAAGTATGTTTGACAGTATGTCTAACTCAACACACTTCCTTTCCGTCACTGGAATCAGCGGGAGGGGGAGGGTGGAGGAAATAACGTGGTGGCTTCAGTACCAAGCAGAGTTAACTTTGAAAATGCATAGCTAAAACATCTCCTAGGTTCTTATCGAGTGTAATCGACTGTTCGCTAATAGAAGTATAGGTATATCTAGCTGTTCCACAGCAAAGTTTAAGGTTATTTTAACATTAGGTATCTACCGGGTATTTTTGAATTTTGCACAATGATAGTTGTCTTTTGAAGATTAAAACTGTACTGTGGCAACAGCTTAAATGACTACCTATTGAAAGTGTTCAAGCTATGCTGGTCGATAGAAAGTGTGTTAACTGTGCCATGATAGCTAGTAAAGCAACAAAATATCGACAGCTTTAATGTGCTGAGCTAACTGGCGACGTAAATGGGTAATAGTGACAATAAGTTGGTACCACTTGCATTGAAAACAATTGCTTTTCCAAAATAGTAAATTATCGGGAAAATACTAATTTTATATTGACAGTGGTAGAGACAAAACTGTCTTCAAGGAAAATGTATCTACATGCATTTTCATTTTATAAAGTTGATAGATGAAACAATCAGATGATAACGATTAAAATTTGTGCACTAGGTGTGAAGTATATTACTTTGTCATTTTTGTCAAATGTACATAATATTCAAGGAGGGTCCTTCGCGGAAAATACAACCTCCGCAGGGCCGCGCCGTGGCCGAGTGGTTAGACCACCAGCCTCTCACCTAGACGGCCGGGGTTCGATCCCAAGCGACCGCATGTGAGATTTGTGGTGGACAAAGCGGCGCTGGGGCGGGTTTTCTCCGGGTACTCCGGTTTCCCCCGCCATCGCATTCCACCAGTGCTCCATCATCATTCATGTATCATCAGTGTCACCGCCTGCGATGCCATTAGTAGTTAAAGCGGGCGTTAAACACTACCAAAAAAAAAAAAAAAATACAACCTCCGCAATTCTCGGAATGGTAATGTCTGCACTGCGTTGAGATCTTTCCGAAAGCTTCTCAAAATAAGAAACAAAAAGTGTTTTATGCCGACTCAGTGAAGCATGATAGATTATGTTCCAAATATGTTTAAGATATCTTTGCTAAATTGAATGCGGCACCCCGAATATTATATTATATATATTATATTAACATTTTTTTCCAAGAGAAAAATATGACTTAAATTGTAAAAGCTTGAAAGTGCTGAGTCCGCACGAGCTTGGTCGTACGTGCCAGTTGATAATCTCATTTCATCTACGGACAGCGAAGATCACTGAAAGGACCCAGATGGAGGGCAACAACACAATTTCCCTAGGGAACGAAAAGGATTGAAACGCTGAACCTATCGACTAACTTGACACAAGAGTGCAGAAGCCATCATCCCGTTATGTACTACGGTAGTTTCTCCAAACCATGCGACTTGTAACCTTTCAGCACATAGTAAAGCGTAAGGCAGTGGTTTCCTTATTTCTTCTATCCCCAGAGGAATTTCTAAAGTCAATCAGCGAGGAGTTTTCCAACTACTTCAAATTCTGCTGCCTCGTCCCCCGCCATACGAAGAGAAAATGAAAGAGAGGAAGATGCGATACGTGATATGACGATTCTTGATTGAGAGCTGGTTATGTGAAAATTGGTTCATATCTTTCTCCGTGGAGGATCTACTCATATTTATCCTCAGGGACTCGATTGCGTTGCGGATGAGTGATGAAACGAAACAGAAGAAGCTCCAAGGTGTCACTTATATAACAGAAGTTATTTTACCCTCCAACAATCATCGAAGTGTACTTGTGCTTCTAGAGGGGTTGCAGAAATGCACTGTATTTATTTACAGTGATACCATATCTACCATTACATAACTCATCATCTCTTAAATGGATTTCCTTTTAATATTTTTATTTATTGATGCATTTGAACTGCTGATGTTCTCATATTCCGATTCTACCAAGTGACCCAAGTGCCCAGTATATGACGTATGCAAATATTTCTTCGTATTTTAAAAGAGTTTCTTCGTATTGTTTAAAGAGGAAATTTCAAGTAGCTGCTGCCAGTGGGAAAATGTTGAGGCTGCTAGGTGAAATAAAATGTTTTTCACTGCTTATCAAATTAAAAGTTGACTTTATTCGTTATAAATAAAGCCCACGAAATTGATGTGGAGCATATTGTAACACACTTTTTAGGTCTCTTTATCTTCGCCACAATGGCTCATAATGGCGAAGTATAAATGCCCTGATTAATAAACCACCGTCAAGGTAGCCCAATATACCAAAATGATATGATTGAACCTGAATTTCGGTGTGTTTATAGTGTCGTTAAGGATATCACGAACTATATACTCTATTGGAAACCGTCTCTCAATGAGGCCGACCCGCTCAACGTCTCCGCTGATAAGCAAGATGGTAAAACGAAAGTCGTTCAAGCCAGTTCCTTACTGACAAGTTGCAATTTTAAATCCCCCGTAGAGTTTTGCAACTCTTACCGCACGAAAAGATACCTGCACACGTCAAATATGGGGCAGTTGAGCCGCCTGGTATATTGGGCTTGAAACGCAACTTAATTCTCGCTTAGAAGTCTCCTTATTAGACTTCCGAAGGAAACCATGCAAAGAGTTTATTCCCAAAAACTCCACCGCCTTCGCACTGTTTGCACCTGTGACCTTGGGAACTAGCGACTAGCGTATTACCGCTAGACCACGACTCTCAAAAGTCTCTTGGAGTTAGAATGTTATGGGGAGCCTTATGGGTGCTCGGTGCATGAAGTAACATTTCAACCAACTTACAAGAGACCATTGTCATATTGATATCACAGATTGCCTTGCAATTTTATGGTGAAAATACATCGAAAACAAAATACACGTGTTTGTGCTTTCTCACCGATTGGATTGCGCACATATAACATGTCGAAAGGAAATATAACATGGTATTAAGTTGTGTTGGATGACCTTAGGTCTGTCTTCCGCTCAACAATTATCTGTCCAATTGTATGACAGGTGCTGATAACGGGCTTCGCTCGCACCAAGACTACAAAAATGTGCGTTTAAGACGCACTAAAATAATTGGCAACCAAACAATAACTTAGCAAAGAGAGTATGACCCGTTGATAGGTAACATATTTTCTCAATGATGCATGCCCGCAAGAAAGAAAGAAAGAAAGAATGAAAAACAAAGCAGCAAACTGAGATAAAACTGCTCAGTTTGTGTTTATAAGTTCCCTAATTTAATAGTTTTAACCACCAATATAAGTAGGAAAATAAATATTATTAGTGAATCATCTAATATAAAAGTAGTTGTACTTGTTTGTCAAATTAGAGCCTATAAATGAGAAAACCAAGTCATAGCTCTTTTTATGTTACATCTACTTTCACAACAAACAAAAAAAAAACCTGCTCAAATCTATAACCTTGGTATGACAATTTCCCCTTGTTTGATGAATATGTATTTTTTCAACATAATTAGAATGGAAAAAATGTCATGGTGCTATTTACCCAACTTCCTATTGTTGGGAAGTTGGATAAATAGCACCATGACACACACACACTTACAATATGTTCTATTCACATATCTTTCTCTAGCTGTTCTACAAACACATTTTTCATACGAAACACTATTGTTTTATCTTCGTCATGCTAATCTAGACAAACATTAGCAGAATTTGTCTTTCTTATTATTTGCTTCCTTATAAGTAGAAAGGAAATAAAGGAATACATTAGACTAAAATGATAGTGAAATATTTTTAAAGCCGGTCGCTACGCGAAATGATTAAAGTTCAGTTCACTTTATATGCTCCCGTTTGAATAAAACTTAGTTTAAAATTGAAACCAATAACAAATATCTCGAAAACGTTCAATTATACAAAAAAGCGTGAATGACATAAATTGTGTGCCTTAACGAGATCTACCTTTTTTTTGTAGTAAGTTTTTGTCTATTTCTTACAGTTTAACTATTATGCGAAATTCCGCAAATAAACCAGAATAAAACGCTCTTCAGAGGCTATGTCCGGACTATTGAAAATATACACTTCATATGTCGCATGAATATCTTTCATTTACGGCATTTTAATCAAAATAGCTTAGAGCCGTTTTTGAGGAAATCCAAATTTTTGATAAATGTACCATGTAAGGGATTGCTGGGGGTGGGAATTTCCTTGAAAATCTTCGTTTCGCATTCTTGGAAGATACTGAACTTAAATACCAAGTTTAGTATATAATTAATTTTACATTTTGAACTAGACTGTCCACTGGCACACAAACCCAGACATACACAGGGAGCTTTATTTGGACTCAGGGGACCTCAAAACATATTTGCGTTGAAATATAAGTATCGAATTTTTGTTGGAAAACAATACCTCTTCTATCCACTATGTACATTGTAATTTGGGCTAGAGAAAGTAAAAAAATACATAATAAAATAACACTGGTGCGAAATATCCAATAAAACATATTTAAATGTTAAACGCTGATTTTGTATATAGATTTTAAATCAAAGTTTAAACTGTGTGTAGTATTTTTTTTTTTTTTTTTTTGCAGAAAAATACACACATTTTAATTTCTGAAAATCAATCATATTAAACTATTGAAAACTTAAATTCAAATGTATACCTCGTAGAGTAGCATTGCTGCTTACCAAGCGCGAGACCTGGGTTCATTTCCCAGTACCCGCTGGGAGACCTGGACCGGAGTGCACTCAGCCTCGTGAGGTCCCTGGGGGGGGACAATTGAGGAGCTACTTGATGGAGAAGTAGCAGCTCCAGGTCGTGAAGACCGCATTAACTGGCCGGGGGAATCGAAGCGCTGACAATGTCTCACCTCACAATACTGCACCCCATCCATGACGTCTGTAATGAATCGAGATGGGGGATGCAGCGGCCGGGCGGTAGGCCAAGGCTCTTAGTGACTTTGTCACGGAGTCGGATTTAGTCAATTAATACTAAAATGTGCAAACAATTTCAACTGAAAATTTAAATCGCATTATGGAGAACACGTTAAAGCGGAAAAAGCTCAGGAAAACAAGATAACGAATAAGTCAAATGTTGAATGTGCAAGTACTGTTTGCAAACACATGGGCAAGTTTATGTAGTTGCTTTTTAATGTCCTGAATTACAATTCTGTAACCGAAACCTGATCGCTATTGTTTGAGGATACGTTTTCATTTAGCTTTATAAAGGTGTTGCTTTTGGAAATGTCTATGATTAATCAACGATTAACTTTAAATTCTAAAAACAAACAAGAAAGAAAAATGTCGAGTCAGTAAAGCATTCGAATCCGATACTAGATATGGATTTGGGTGCACAGTCTAATTTGGAGACGGAACAATTTAATTGATGTTGAAATCTCTAGCTCGACTTTAAGCTTTACCTTTTTGACTCTCTCTTACATAATTCCAGCTAATTGATTAGCAAGTTGCTTACGTCATCCCAAACGATGAGCAGTGTGTGTTCACAGCTAATGAGTTATCAAGTTACGTCACACTAATTAATGATTGCGATAGTATTAATAAGGAGTACATAAACTTATTTTAAGAACTCTTGTTTACTAAAATATCTCATATCAGAATAATTACGGACCAATATGTTAGAGATAATTTTTTTCGCAGTCGGCTTACCCTCCCCATATTTTTAGGACTGGCACCCCCTAGGACTTACAAGTGGATGTCTAGGGGCCAGAAGCCTGACTGGGAGCCACGGCACGAAAACACAGAACGAAGAACTTTTTATCGAGTGGTCGGCCCGAAATGAAAGCGAAATGGATGATAGAAAAGATGATGGAGCAATTGGTGGAATGAGTAACGGGGGAAACCGGAGGATCCGGAGAAAATCCCAACAGACGCCGCTTAGTACACCAGAAATCCCACATGGGCGCTTGGGATCGAACCTGGTCCGCCTAGGTTAGAGGCGAGCGGTCTAAACATTAGCCCTCACGCCGCCACCGAAATAATACTACATGGCAACTAGGGTTGAGAACTCGATACCGTCGATACTTTGATACTTTCGATACTCGGAAGTATCTTTTCTACTTTGAATGAATATTCGAAAGTTTTTCGATACTTTTAATTGTTTTAAAGTTTTGCATAATTTAATGTTTTTGCGTTTAAGTTTGATTTAGATATGAATGAACGCAGTCGAGAGTTCACGCTATTGGCTCAGACATTACCGAGAGAATTACTGAACTATAGTTCCTTATGTTCCGCGTTTCCTATGGGCGAATAGCATTCAATGAACTCGTGTGTCAAACAAGCGAAATAGTATAGGTATTCGTGCAACATCCATCGTTAGCTAGTTGTGAATGAAGCTGATTTAGCTAACATATTATACATTCTGCAACAGCTTAACGATCACATGTTGGATTTGTGGTGGACAAAGCAGCGCAGCGGCGGGTTTTCTCCGGGTTCTACGGTTTTCTCCGCCATGTATTCCACCGGTGCTCCATCTTAATTCCATATATCATCAGTGTAATCGCTTGCGGTGCCATAGTAGTAAAAGCGGGCATTCTGAGACACTAAGTACATTCACTTACTGTAACAGAAATCTGCGCCTCCCGCAGAAACACACCAGAATTATGACGTGAGCTACTATAATCAGCCCACCTCGGTAGAATGCGGGTAGCGTGTCTACCTCACATTCAAGAGGATGCGATTTCGAATCTCGCTTAGGACGAGTTACCCGGATAAGGACTTTTTCGGGGGTTTTCCTTATTCTGAGAAAACTGATGTCGAGTAACTTTAAGTTGCATGAACTCCAAGATAATTTGAGGCAAATATCACAGATTTCATTCATCATCCAACATGGTCAACCAGGTCAAAGTGCGTCAAGACAAAAAAAAGCTATAGGACATGGAAATATGTGCTGTAGCCTTTACTAACAGCAGGGTATATATGACCAGTGGTATTGTCAAGATAAATAAATTGCTTATAATTGGAAAATTCAAACAGGAAGAATTTTGGAATTAGCATAGTATACAAAAGTGCTTGCGTGCGTGTATATACAGAACCAATAATGCAAACATGGTTCAAGGAACCAAATATTACCTTTAGAAATTTTAAGCGGAGTATCTAGTATCGCAAACATCAAGAAATATGCAACACTAGCTGTTTTTTTTAACAAGTTTGTGTCTAATGATATTCTTAGGATGTTAAGTTTTTCAAGCTTAAATTGGTACTACATATCTATGATCCATTTTGTGCTCTAATTAGTTTTATAAAACTTTTATTGCGAATCCTAATAGAAATTTACGCAACAAGTGTAAAAATGTTGATGTTTATGACAGGGGTTTGTTTCTACGAGTGTTATTTCAACTTTATCCACGAGTTGGAAACCATATTTTGTGCAAGTTTAGCATTACAAATCCTACCAAAGAAATCTTGAAATAATCCGCCATCACTGCTAACATAACTGATATATACTTAAATGAGACGTTAACTTCTCTCCCTGTACTTCAATTGTTATTACCTGATGCATTTAATCCATAAGCCAGGTAGTTACTTGCATGCGTTCCCAACCTGGGAGAGAAGTAAGCAGATGTTACGGATAATGAGGAAGCCTATGTTCAACAAGCAGGTAAATAAATATAATTACTCATTTATTGTGTATTTAGTAATGTATACTTGACAGCAGAACAAGTGCAAATATTATGAGCTAGCTTTTAAATTTATAAGGACTTAGTAAAGCAACCACATTCCAGTCCCCAAAAGGTTTTAGCAAGCAAGTTGATCGGCGTAACCGATCGCGATGGCGGATGTGCAAATGAGGCTACGATCCAACGAATATTTTGATTCATTGAGAAAACACAATCAATTCAGTTTTATTAATTTTTCCTCCTTAAGCAAGGATGATAGAATCGAATGAAAAGGTACACAATTCGACGATGGGGTATTTATCTCGAGAGAAATTGAGAACACATTGCACTTTACCGGGAAAATTAGAATTACACTGAATATTACATGAGTCACAGTATCAATTTCGTAAGTCGGAGAGGAGAGCAGTGGCACAGGAAAAAAGATATTGGTGGTTCGGGTGCCAACCATGATACTATATTTTTATCCTGATTCTACCTTTCCAAAATTAGTTCGGAATTTTAATAAATTTGATTACCGAAGTTTCGGGAAAAATGAGTATAAAGGCGGTTAATAGCATTTTCGAAAAACGAAAATTTTAGACTTTTTTGTAATTCTGCATTTTGCGTGGTTTATTCGTGTATAAATCCTATCTTTAGCATTATTTATACTTTTCATTGTAATACCAAACTTGTCAAGTAACCCCGTTTGTAGTGTGCTTCCACCAGTTTGATTCTGCTCCTGGAGATACTTCATATAGCTCCACAGTCTTGTACTCTTGTTCAATAGGGAAATCATTTTCCGTTTGCTGCCCATGTCCTATGTTCCATTCAGACGACCCACATAATGCTTGTAGGCAACTTCATGCAACAACTCCACATATTATTTGTTTTACCGTCCCTCCTTTCCTTTGCTGTAAACCAGAAAAATGAACTCTGTTCTTTGGTTAGTGTTTAAGTTCAGACTTTTGAAATAAAATCAATAGAATCTGGACACAACTAGTGAGCGTCTTCCAGCCACTCAGAAAAAATACTTGCGCTTCTCACTCCTTTCGCTACTCATTCTGTTCAACCCAATAATAGGGCTGTTAGGTGTGGGACACAACAGATAAGGGAATTCCGGCTTTATTAAATAAAGAATAACACATAGATCTACGGACAGTTTTGTGTCATCATAGCTGCGAGAAAATAGCACCACTAATTATTTCCATTTTCATCTTCTCTCCATAAACCAGTCAATTTGAATATCTGTATTGCGTTATTTCTACAGAAAATGTGTCGCTGTTAGTACTGTAAGGCGTGCCATAATCAGCTAATCACGCAGAATATTGAACATATAAAAATCAACTTTTAATACTAATACAGCAATTGCAGTTAGAAGTAAATAAAGTAACACGAATACACATTTAATTCAGTTATTCCTTAAATAATATACTTGATGCTAAATAATAAATAGAACGTAGGAGTAGGTAACGGAAGGAATTTGTTGAGCCATTTTCATGGGATCGGAAGTATTTGAAGCGTACCAAATCCGCTTATCGATTTTAAATGAAAAATGCCGTGTTCTTTCCCTGAGAGTTAGACGTTCTTATACTGGAAACGAGTTCGCATTTCCCTAAATTGAGCTGTCGATGTTGCACAATGCTAGCTCTTCCATTCTCCATCTTCTCAATCTCTTGGATATATTGATGTGATATTTCTGATTCGTTTCGACTCCATGTGTGTTTCTCATGTCTTCACGAAACAGGGTGAATTAAAACAAGCAAGGTCCCGTTACATTCGATTTTTATGTGCTTCCATTAGCACGCGAGTGTTACCTCAGTTTTCATGATCAAGAGAGAAAACCAAAAAGGAAACTAAGAATATACTTTCAGAAACTCAATCCTTAGATTTCCCCCATATATGCTGGTTTACGGTGATGGATATAGGTGAATGTAATATGAAATTGCCTAAGCATAATGGATGTACAAAGTATTGTTGTATAGCCATTAGCACAAGTTGCAACATGAAACAAAGATTTAACACTATAGAAACCAAAAGCATGTATATATTTTTGTACTAGACACTAAATCAGAAATCATATCTTTAATAGGACTTGAAAGATTTTTAAAAAGCGGTTATATTTGTTATTGCTTTAATTTGTTTTAAAAAAAAAAACTCCAAATTCGTTGACTTTTGAGTTGGTTATGTTCAAAGGATAATAAATAATAATAATAATAACAACAACAACAATAATAATAATGTTCTCAAAGCTATACATGTTATTGTACATCGCAAGTACAGCTAATTGTGTTCAGCAAAGCAATAAATATTTATCTTAGAGTATTACAAATGGTGATAATTTAAACTAAAGGTTTATTTGCCATGTTTTCTAGTAGTGGTAATAAACGTTATGCTTATAACAAATTTAGTTTCTTGCAAATATGCTATTTTACCAGCTTACGTTGCTACAAAATCCGAAGAAGTTTAATATTGGCAAAGATGCTAAGGATTTTGGGATTATAATTTCATTGACATTAAGTATACTTATCTCGTACTGCCTGTTAACAGAGAAATGGTTATATAGAAGGAAGGCTTTTAGAAGCACCTTTCTGTCATGAAAGTGTTTACTATAAGACGATAACAATTTCTTCGCAAGTTTATGCATTAAACTTAAATTTCCAAACTGATTTAACAGTATTTTCCAGTATTGAGCTAAAAAGAATTAATGCTTATTTAAAGTAATGTATGCAAGCAGGAACTGGAAGCTGCCACTTATTTAGAACACACATTCAATGTAGTCGGATGAATAATTACCGAACTGAATTAGCGAACATTATTGATGTTATATTTGGTTTCACGTTATGAATCAGGTATCACAAAGTGTTATTTATACAATCGAATTGTAAATGCCTTACTTACTCAGAGCTTGTAAACAAGTAACTAGGTTGATTAAATTTATTCTTAATTGATTTTGGGAGAGGACGAATCCACCTAGTTTGGTCTATCTCTAACAAAGTAACTCTGAAAAAGCATCAAAAAATTAGTATGAAATTAATTAATGTAATATGCACCACTTAGCAACATATACAGGAAGCATTTCATAAATTACAATCCGGAAAAGGAAATAAGAAAATCACAACATTTATAGCAGTAGCTTATAAAAATCTGTTGAGTTGTTTTCATAAGACTTTCGCAACAATGTAACCAAAGATTATCCCTTTATCCACAACGTGCTAATCGAGATAAACGTTAGCAAAACTGGCTATATTAGTTACTTCTTTGCAAGTAGATGGGAAATAAGGGAATACAAAGTAACAGTCAAAACATTTTAAAAGTGCATCGCTATGTGAAACAAGTAAAATTGTATCCCCGGGAGTACAACAGAGATATGAAACGAAAGTTGATTCCCGCTTGAGAGAATTTAAGTTATTGAAAATTTAAATCAATAACAACGAATACTGGGAAACGTTAACTACACAAAACATGATACACAAATTGTGTGCTTTAATAATATCTATGTGATATGTGTAGAAAGATTTTGTCTCTTTTTTATGACCCGGCGGAGGACGATGGATTTTTTCTAGCGTAAAAATCCTTAGCATGGCTTCCCTCGGAAGGGAAGTAAAGCCGTGGTCCCGTGTCATAGATTTATGACAAGTAAAAGAACCTCAGGCCTGATCGAGATGGCTCCGAGCAAAATTAATCGGTCTTTCGCGCCCAATATAGAATGGGACGCTGAGAACCTTAGTAGTTAACCAGGCTCCATAAATAAAAAGTTATTTCATTTTGCATTTTTTCTCTTATGGCTTACGAGGTACAGAAAAGTCATCCAGAATGAAGTCCCCAAGAAGCTATTCACATAAAACTAAGATATACGTTTCCTTTGCAATGAAGAGATCTTAAACATAAGGTATTTTAATCTAAATCGTTGGAGCTATTAGAGAAAATAAAAAATTTCTTACTGGCTAGTTGCGGTGGGGAATTTTCCTGAAAATCTTCCTCTCGGATCTTTGGAGAATACTGAACATAAATACCAACACACGGACATATTTCTAAAAATGCTTCTTTTTATTTTGGGGGGGCCCCCATAACATGTATTTCCAGTGAAATCTCGCTATTGGGAGCAATACAGTACATTTTCTATCTATTATGTACATTGTACATGCATGCTATAGGAAGTAAAATTTGGGTATTTATGCAAATGTCTACGATGTTATAAAATTTTAATAAGCCCAGTTTAACGGGAAATTAACAATTTTGGTCAAAATATTATGTTTGTTCATGCTGTGACAGTTTTACTTCAATTTTAGATGTTTTGCTTATTTTTAGTTATTTGTGCTAGAAAATATATTTGGCTACCCTAAATTGACCAACAAAGGTCTCAGTATGCCATATATACAAAATAACAAAATTTTGGAGACACACGAAAAATATATCACGTCATAACTTGGACAGCAATGCTGTTAAAAATGTGTGACAAGAGTATTTCAAATTACATAATTTTTCATGTCCGAGTTTTTTTTTGGGGGGGAGGGAACGTCCATTTAGCTGTAGCAGAAAATTTCACGAGCTTTGAAACGCACTATACAAAACTAATTGTTTTTAATGTTAGTACACAGGGTGTTTCAAAATCACCAAACGAATATATGGACCTTGTTGGTCATCCCGTACGTGTTACGTGAATATAATTTTCAGTTCTAAATTCGGCACATACAAAAACTGTCATAAATGCACCATGGATTAGACAGTCTTACATAACCAAATGGCAGGTGTCTGGCCCACTCCAAGAGAGATGCCGGTTGGTAGCGAAGTTCCCAGTCACGTAGTGTAGGCGTGGTTTGATAGACACGCCGGTGCGGGACAGGTCACCTTAGTAATGGAAAACGAGGCATGTGTGTGTGACACATGACAACCGTTGTTGCTTCGCTGCCTAATCCCAAACGTGTACCATATTTAAACACACATAAGACTTTAAATAGAAGAGTTTGAAAGTTGCGACAAAGTTTCGGACAAGTCAAGTGTAAGCTAGTCTACTGCTATCTTCGTTTGGTGTCTTTGAAACGGCCTGTATATGAATAGTGGAAATGAGGCAAAGATGGAACCAGAAAACTGTCAGAAAAGCAACTCGTTTTATTCAACGAAATAACTACATAAAATTGAGGGATACTGGAACTGCTTGCTAGTCAAAAGGCGTGTTTGGTTGCTCTGGTTTATTGTATCACTTTTGCCAGTATAGATATTTTATTATGGTGAGATACGGATATGTCTGTAGCTGCAGATACAGTAATAGTGTTAACGGCCACTGTTTGAATACATCTGGCTTGTAAGTAAAAAAGTGCACTAAATTAGCTTATTTTCTCCCTGGAAATAGGTATCGCGCCTTCCCCGCTATTCTGCTCTAACAGCCAGGCATGACATTTCCTGCAACATAAAAAGGAAGCAGTTAACGAGATTTTACGGTCAGAGTTACGACGCCGTCGCTATAAGGTTAGTGGAAAGCAAATGGACAGAAGAACGATTCTTGTAACACCAATAATGGTACCAAAAGCTTTATGCGTATTTAATACAGAGGGACTGTGATACGAGGATGATAATAGCGTTTTATTCTCCTCATTTACCTTATTTACGATGCACCAATAAAGAAACGCACAAACTTGCAGGGCTCAGAGTTTTCTGAATTAAGCAGTCAAACAGTTGTTTCATGCACGGATGTTACTGAAGTTGCTTCTGTTTATGTTGTAGCCTAAGGAGACCAGAAAGTACTTAATATTGTAAACTTTTACAAGGAAAAAAAAAACGAGTGCAATAAAGAGAGTTAATATACCTAAGCCGGGGCCTTAAATGCTATCAGGATAGCACTTCAGCCATATTTTACGAGAGTTAAAATAGTGTCCTATTAATCCAGTTGCTAGAATCATACTGGATAAAAGGAGGTGGTCACAGTTATAGAAGGTGGAGAAAGATTTTGTGAGTATCAATAAACAATTTCGTTCTATTAAACACCGTATTTTATTTACGGGAGTATATATACTGTAAACAAATTAAGTCTAACATCCCAAATAGTTTGTGAATAATCCGACATTAGATTTAATTTGTGGCAGAGAGCTTTAAAATGTTTAGTCCTGTGACCTTTGTAGAGGTACAGTCGAGAGCAAAAATTGTGCCGATGCTTTTGGTTCCCTATAAAATCTTTATCTTACTTTTGGTATATTTCCCTTATTAATTCTCCACGTCTACCCGGCCTCGTACTGGACTGAACAAAGTGAGCGGCGAAAGGAGTGAGAAACGGAGCAATTTTAATTTAGTGTTTGGAAGACTTTCCCTTCCTGTTTAGGTTGTGTGCCAACATTCTACCACTGAAACCCTATCAGAACGCGTTACTGGACTAAAGGAAAGGCTGAGGCCCAAGAGAAACATTTTGTTGAGGTTTGGATGAGAATGATTTATCGTCTGTGTTATATACGCCATTTGAAAGCCACAAAGGACATGGGCAATAAACCCAAAGTAAACAAACAAAAGTTAAAGGTAATTTGTAAGGAGCTGAAATACGCGGAAATGAACCACGTAAACTGAAAACATAAATTTCTCATTACCTTAAAGAGGTTGGTAGCCCTCTTTATATTCATTTTCTTGGAAACCTCCTGGTACTTTAAGATACTCTAATTCCGAAGTAATTTTGAAAAGTTATAATCAGAAAAACAATTCAGTACCATAGTTTGTGAAGTGAACTCCAGCCCCCTTTTTTTAACTTCCCATACCACTGCTCTGTCATGTGAGCTAGGAGATCGATGTTAAAACATCCTCAAGATTTCCATGCAACTCCAATTTTCCCAGTAACACATAAGGTGCTTTCAGTTTCTCTTAAGATAACATACCCTAATGCTGACCTGCATACTTTACATTCTGATTCTACCTACGAAATAAATTCAGGTTTCTTAATTGTTATTACTTTTTCTAAAAGAATTAAACACTCTTGCGCCCTAGTCTCTGGTGCACATTCACCATCGCAAAACAGTAGAAGCCAATCACCTTGGCAAGATAGAAACGGTGCAGATATGATTGTGGGAGGAGCTGCTTAAACGAATCCTTACCATCTTAGCATAGAGCTCATTAGACCGGCACATTCTTTTGCTCCCACTGTACGCTGGAAATCGGTTTCTAAAATTGCCTTGTGATTTTAATTCGATTTGTAATTTAGAATTACATGGTCGCAACTAAAGAAGCTGGGTGATATGCACAGTTTAAAATAAATAAATTTAAATGTACCAATAATCTGTTTATACTTTCCACCAAGATGTGAATAATTTAGTAGTAAATAAATGAAATGTATACATTTTAGGTGTTTAAATACAAACTTAAGCATTACACTATTAAGGACTTTTTATCATTACAATTGTGTATCTATTGTTATTTTTTGACAACTTCTGACTAGAAAATACATAATCAACTATTCAAAATTTGACTTGAATTAACGAAATTATTTGTGATAAATCTATACTGAAAAAGTGTTATTTATTTCTTCCGGGTTGCTCCACGTAAACCTTGATCAACAAGCCCTTACCATATCAGAAAACCAACAAATAGAATTATGTAAGAGAAGGGTTAATGCTATATATATATATATATATTATATTCAAGTGATTATTTTTTTAAAATAATTGTACAAAAATGTGAGAAGCATCGGCCTAAGCTTGTTAATTGTATTAAGTTTAAAGATAACCAATGATGAGCAAATTTTGCGATTCAGGAATTCACGTACGAAAAAAAAAAACAAGGAAAAATCGAGAAAATAAGATCAAAGCTGCACAAAATACCTGTTAATTAGCATTCTTTAAATAAAGGAAATAATGCTATAGGACTAGTTTAGAAGATAGATGATTTGCAACTGGAGTATAGAGCCAAGTATACAAAGACCAAAAGCACGATAGTACATTCTCGGGGCATTTTCTATTCCCTCATTCTACTATTCGTTAAAATAGTATTTCACCTGCTTCATCTAACTTTACGTATGTGAAGTTCTGTACGGCATGTCAGGATGTTTTATTTTTTTAATTTTTGAGTTGTAGAGTTATGCTGTCCCGCACCCCGCCCTCCCGCACACACGGACCTTTTTCTGAAAATGCTTTTTATTCAAGTATCCTCAAAAATGTAATTCCGGTGACATCTTGGTGTAGAATTTGTCGATGCAATACGCACCTTCTCTATCTACTATGTACATTTTACATAAGTGTTAGAGAAAGTAAAATCGAATCAGATAGAACAAAACTGTAATTGTTTACATTTTCACAAATACATTGTCTTAATAGATTTTACGTTTGCAGATCTGGTTTCATTATACATTTCCATTTAGGTGCAAGAAAATAGAGTAGGCTTAAGCGAGTCACATCTCCAAAAAGTTAGTCGTTCAATTCTTTCTTAGAAACTACATACTCTATTGACTTCGCTGGAAACATACGAATACCGAAATCAGTATAAAAAGTATACCATCTTGGAGAATTTAAATTAGTAATGATTAATTTCATAAAACATACATTCTACCAAAATGGTGTTTCTAACAGGATTTACATTTTTAGTCTAATTATTGTTTTGTCTACTATTAAGGTTACACAAAATTTAATGTGAACGAATTGGCTAATATAAATAAAAAACGCTTATGGTATTTCAAACAAAATCACTAAGGCAATTTTTGAGTAAGTACAGTTAGCCAATAACGTTTCGTGTGGTTTTCGACGGGTAGTCCCCTTGGTGGATGCTGAAAATGAGATAATGCATCTTTGAAATTAGACAAATCTACAATATCCAGGATGTACTTTTGCAATTTATTTCATTTATTACACCAAAAAGCAATATTATTTTTGACATGTTTTAATAATGCAGCTAGAATGATTTTTTTTTGTCTAGATTCAATGTTTTAATAGAAAGTGTCCATCAGACACATTTTGTTCAAATATCAGTGTGATATTTAAGTTTTACAGTAATTTATTTTAAAAGTGGGTATATGATATACTGTTCATATAACATCTAATTATTAAAGGAAGATTAGTCTTTGTATACTCCCAAACCCTTGATTTTTATCATTATATTAATTTATTTATCAAATTTGGAACATTATATGGAAAAAGTGTGTAGTCATTTTATTATATGTAATATTGTGTGGCAGCAGAGAAGGTGTCAAACAAACCAATATAAAATTGCATCATGTGGAGTATTACGAGTAAAAATTAATAAAACAGGTTTACCAAAGAAAATAAGGTTTAAAGTTGGGTGTTTCTGTTCATTTGCAGCTTCAGTTAATTGGCAATTTAAATGTGCGAACTGGAGAGAAGGTAAACTTTTAAGAACTCCAAAATTTAATAAAGTATATTATGGATGCTTCCTTTTTTGTTTTCACAGTGTTTGTCAAATTTTACGTATGCATTACTTAAAATATTATGCTTACACTTATCGAGGATTTCGTTTTTGAGTTATGCTCTTTAGGCGTGTGCACACACGCAAACACTTCCTCTATAGCTTTCTCAAAAACATGATAGCCCTCAAATTGGATCGCTCCCCTCTGCCACTGTGAAATATCCATTAGCAAACAAAAGACGAGCGTGTACTAGGGGTGAGAGACAACGTATTAAAATCTCTATTTTCTGGATACTCGAAGACTCTGCTTGCAAGTCGAAATTCGCGCCCCATTTAAGGGGTCAGTAAGTGGAAGACTTGTCAACTGCGAGGGATGGTTTCCAACCGCAAACTACCTAAACCCAAACTTCATCGTGTTCTGAAAAATACTGTAATTACATCAGATACGCAGTACAGTAAGTTAAACAGGAAAAATCAGGATTTTCTGAATATGTTTTGCATTTCCTTTGGGATATTTTTGGAATGCTTGTCAAAATCTGCTTTTGAACGCATGTGTGCTAAAATTACGGTTATGGGCAGATCAAAAATGTCCGAAAGGGTCCCTGGTTGGAGATATATACACCAGTAAAGTGCTTGGTGGAGCGCACGTAGATGATGGATTTATGGGCGCAAATGTATAGTGGAAATGAACAAACGCGCAAGGTTCTCGTGACGTCAGTGTAGGTGAGTAGAAGAGTTATGGCTGAGACAGCGAGTGATGAACGTTTATGATAAGAGTTTAAACAATTCTCATGTGTTCCATTCTCATAACATTGTCCAGTTGTTCCACAAACAAAGTTTTCTTACAAAAGATTAGTCTTTTATCTACAGCAAGCTAAACATTAGCAGAATTGGTCTTATTAATTGCTTCCTTGTAAGCAGAAGGGAAATAAGAGCATACATATGCTAAAGCAAGTCAAATCTTTCACAAGGTGGTCGCAATGTGAAACAATTGAGGTTCGGTTCGCTTTACTTGGTTTTTATTTATTTAAAATTTTACCAATAATAATGATTATCTCCAAAACGTCAACTCTACAAACAACGTATATGAGTAAATTGTGTTTTTGTATCCTAAGATTTTGTCTATTTCTTACGGTTTAACCATTATGTAAAATTCCACAAAACTTAACCAGAACAAAGAGTTTTTCAGAGGATTTTGCAGAAAATTCAAAATAAGCACTTTATTTATGACGAGAATATCTTTAATACGGGGAATTGTAATCAAAATCGTTACAGGGGTTTTCGAGAAAACCAACATTTTTGCAAAATAGTTGGGTAGTTAGGGGTAGTGGGATTTTACTGAAAAATTTTGTGTCGCATTTTTGGAAGATATTGAACTTAAATACTAAATTTGGTATTTAAACGAATTTTCGTTTTTGAGCTATGCCGTCCACAGGCACACACACAGATACTGACAGATGCACACACGAACATTTTGCTAAAAATACTTTTCGGACTCAGATAACCTCAAAACATGTTTCTGCTGATATCTGGGTACCGAATACAGTCATTCCTCTATACACTATGTACGTGTAGAGAGAATAAATATATTATCCCTACTTTCGAAATCTAAACACAGGAAATGACTAAAGGAACTAAAAGGCTTGCTTTGTTGGTCTTCCGGCAACTATGAGGCTGACTTTTACTTTCCCTACTACGCATACTAAGTAGAAGAACCAACAAAAAATTCGATACGAGATTTCACCGAAAATACACATTTTCAGACTTTCTGAAAAATAATTTTTAAAATATTATAACTTGATATTTAGAGTAATTACCAATGCTTTTCAAGAAAATCCCCGCAAACAAAAACTACCGTTTACATGAAAGACCTTTAGAAACTTTTGATATTCTCAAAAATTACTCTTTAAGCTGATGCATCCATGAAATTTGACTAACAATTTTTAAAATATCGAAAACGAGTTTTTTTCATAACATTATACTCTTAAGTTTAACAAAATATATCGTTTTCTCCAGTTGGAGCATTTTAACTACCACGTAAAAGAAAATATAAATAGGCGGATTATTAATAGCTACTCTCAACTTTAAACCTCATCTTCTCGAAAATATTTTCCAACACTTTTTTCATACTCAAAATGCTCCAAGCATGCAAATTTTCGCTAATTAGTTTCAAATTGTTATACCTCAAAAGCACATTAAAGAAAATGGTCATAAGCTTTTTGAAAAAATGCTCCAGTGTTGAAAAATAACTACTGAAGTTTAAAAAAACAAAGACTTTTGGAGAGTAGTAAAGTTATACTTTTTCTGCGCTAGTTATGTATAATATACAGATATAGTATGACGCACCTATTTGTGACCTCATTTTCTGTGGAACTTAATTTTTATGCGAACATCTTTAAAAATGCTTCACGTGGTTCATTTTTATTTTAATGGTGAATTTAGAGGGTAAAAAGCAATATTAAAATAACCATGCAAGCTTGATTCATGGTAAAACTATATTTTTATTATTTATTATATTATTATTATCATATATTTTTTATTACACTTATACGCCATTAACATATGAATTTTCTAAATTTCACAAGTGCACCACCTGGAGATTTTGATTAAAATACCACGTATTCAACATATTTGCATGAAGAATAAAATGTATTTCTTCAATTTTCTGTGACTGGTCTGTTAAGTTCACGCGAATCACATTATCGCGACCCTTGTGCTAAGCGATGTATTTTTCTTATTGTTATTTGTTTTACTTCCTCTAATCCGTTATGTACAATGTACATAGTGTATAGACAAGGTGTTGTATTACACTAAAAAATTCGATACCGAGATTTCACGGGAAATAGATATTTTGGGGTCCCCTGAGTCCGAAAAAAGAATTTGTAGAAAAAGGTTCGTGTGCGTCTGTGGACAGCATAGCTCAAAAACGGAAAGACCGTTAAGTACCAAACTTGATATTTAGGTTTGGCACCTTCCAAGGATGAGACACGAAGATTTTCAAGAATATCCCCGTGCCACAAACTACATTTTACGTGGAATTTTTTTTGAAAATGTTGATTTGCTCAAAAATGGCTCTTACGATTTTGATTAAAATGTCGTATGTTGAAGATATTTACATCCCAAATAAACTTTATATCTTGAGTTTTCAGGGAATATCCTCTGAAGACCTGTTTATTCTGGATGAACTTTGCCGAATTTTGCTTAACTGCTAAACCTTAAGAGAAAGACAAAAACATGCTGCACAAAAATGTAGATCTCGTCAAAACACACAATTTATGTGCTTTACATTTTTGTTGTGGAGGTAACCGTTTCCGAGATATTCCTCGATATTGGTTTCAGCCGTAAAGTACTTATACTTTTCTCAGACGGAGGTGCCCGTTTTTCTTCTGTTCTCCTGGCCAAGCAAAGAAGCGATTTGCAATGACAATCGCAGAACGATAGCTTTTAAAACATTTGACTCTCATTTTAGCATAGAGCATTCCTTTAGTTTCCTTCTTCTAATAAGGAACTACGTAATACGTACATTCTGCTAATGTTTATCTCGATTAGAAGAATACTTTTTTGTAGGAAGTTTGTTTGTAGAACAGCTAGAGAAAGTCATGCGAGTGTAACATGCGTGTTATATGTAACAATAAAATACACTTAAATCTCTAATCGAGATAAACGGTAGCAGACTGTGCTTATAACTTAGTTCCCCCTTTTTCATCAATGATCGTAGCGGCGACTTTGACCCAAGAAACAGCTCGTTCACTGTAGGTTCTTTAACGTTGGGTTTTTAATCATTTTCTTTTTCTTTAAACACACACACACACATTCACTCTCACATACACACTTTCAGACTCTGTAGGGGATAGGGAATGACTCCGGTTAAAAAAAACTTCCCCGTCACAGCCGGGAATGAAACGCGGGTGCGAAGTCACCTCGCTAACCACTCGACCACGGAGGCAGTCAAGCGATATGTTGCATTACTTTTTTCTGGCTGTTTTAGTTGCTAATTACACTCAGAAGAGATTGAAAAGGAAGGCGACTGCTACGCTATATATCATCACTCACGCGTCCTAGATCGATTGCCTGCAGTTACAAATGGAAAAAAATAGTCATTGTAGAATACATTATTTCTTTACAAGTCCCTGGCCTTGAGTAGCTAGCTTGTACACTATTCAAATTCATAAGAAATGAATGCATGTGTACAAAATAAGTGAAACAGAATGAAAGAAACGAACAGCGATAAATTGCCTCTTATTAGTTCAACAAAGTCGATCTGCCTTATTGTCCATGTTCTTCTGATGAACCCGTATATCCGATTACCTCAATTTCCTTTAGCTTGATTTAAGGACTTTCCTGTGACTAATATTTCATTCGTTCTCGCTCTGCGTACAATCTGCCAAAAGTATCAGCCTTCATCATTCTCACCACAGAATACACATTTTCTCCTAGCAGAATCATCAGTCAGTTTCAGTGCCTCCTGTTGCTCAGTCCAAATCATGCTATTCCTGCACTTTCATTTTTCCCTACGGCAACTCTTAAGTACCTCTTTACTTCAACTGAATTGCTTGGAAAGTATGAGAATACACAATGGGGATGACACTCTGGGTAAGTAGACATAGCAATTATTAAAAAGTTGGTTTCATATTAGCTACACTCAAACCATCATGAATATATAAGCGGTACACAACAGCGATCACAGCCACTAATGGAGGGTACAACCCAATGATTGGTCTACGTAGGCCAGCATACTGTATGTAGCTGATAAAATCTGCCACAACAACATTCCTAATGTTAATATATGGCAGAGAGAGAGAGAGAGAGAGAGAGAGAGAGAGAGAGAGAGAGAGAGTGACACGGAATCTTACAGGCCCGCTGATTGAAGAAGCGAAATACATGGCTGTTTTCCGTTATTTGCTATCCTACAATAACCGCTTTTAAGAAGTACAGCACTCTAAGATTTTTTGTTATCACTGTTCTGCAGGAACTGTTTTCGGTGAAAGAAACCTACATAAATATTTGGATTCAGCTCTCTGTATCTTAAACATACACCACAACTGTGATCTATGCTCGTGAAGTCTGAAAGGAATGTTTACAAGCATAATTATATAGATCAAAGGGAGCACAGCACAGTTATACTTTATCTACTTATTATTTTTATGATTTGTATTACTAAAGTAACAGTCACAAAAGTTCTATTCTTACTACATATGCCATTCTCTTGAGGTGATGCTATTGAAGTGTCGCTTCTGATATTTAAGATACCTTACCTTGCATACTCACAAGCCCCGGAATATTTGTAAGAAATTTAACCCTTAGTTGCATGGTGTTGCAACAAAGATGATTAATCAAAGCATTTCGTATATTAGTGGACTGTTTTCCAATTTCGATTTACACTAACCTTCAGCAATAAAATGATGCTAGTTATAGCTTTTTATATTGTAAAATTATTGATATATGCTGCATCATCACAGAATACACAATTTCTCCAAGCAGAATCATCAGTTTCTGCGTCTTCCTGCACCTCAATCCAAACCATGCTATTCCTGCTCTTTTATTTTCCCTTACGGCAGCTCCAAGTACGTCTACTTCGTTTCAATGTTATTTCAATTGCTTAGAAAGAGCAAGAATACATAATGGGGACGAGACCCTGGGTAATTACTGTTCTGCGCTGCTCTGATTTGAGTAAACGAAACCTCTACAAATATTTGTATTCATCTCTTTGAAACTTAAAACATACACCATAGCTGTGATCTATGCTCGTGAATTCTAAAACGAATGTTCACATGCATAATGATATAGATTAAACAGAGGACATTGGAGTTATACATTAGTAATGTATTATTTTAGTGTTTAATAATATGCAGCTTAGATCTGTATTACTAAACAAACAGTTACCTAAGTTCTATTGCTACAACATACGCCATTCTCGGAACTAAGTTTCTCTCGGGGTGAATGCTGATTCAGATGCTATTGAAGAGTCCCTTCTGGTGTAGAGGATTACTTACCTTACATACTCGCAAGCCCCAGAATATTTGTAAAAAAATTGAAAGCAGTCGATGTATCTTCACAGAGCAGTTCTGTTAATTTATCGAAATGAAACACAACATAGGCAAATCTTAGGAAATGGCAAGAGGAAAATGATCGCTCATTGTTTCGCTATACTTAAGAAGGTAACACCGAAACGTAATCATTATACTATTGCCGATAATATTAAGTAACACAGATCTAATAATTTTCTGGTAATATCTTACTTGCTTTATTGCCAAGAAGTTAGCGCTGCTACAGCTAATGTTACAAAACTAATGTGAGCATTGTAGCGAATTGAGTCCGCTCCTTCTTGCTGTTTACATCAGGATTATTCTAGTCTGAGATAGAGAATAGTTTGTTATCTATGACGCCACAACATGGAGTCCGCAAAACCATCCTTCTAATTGTCCTTTATCCTAGCTTTAATGCTTGGAAATTGATTTGCCTGCTGATAAGTTTATAGTATGTGGAAAATAACCTTAAAGTACGCTTTGAATCACTCCGGTCACAAAGACCTGAAGGAAATTAAACAGTTATCACCCTACATACATATTTACTTTCCTGAATAACCCTCTATTATATGTATAACGTTATTATTTTAAATGTGAACAAATGTTCAATAACTGCGGTCACATTTGTTGTTTTAGTATTATTTTACGCGGTCTTGCTTTGAATATTGTAAGCTCTGGAATAAAAAAGTTATGCACACATCAAACGGCAGGCTCATTTTAATTGAATATGTTAGTAATGAATGCTAATTACGCTAGAAGATGAAAGCCCTTGACTGTATTTATTTTGTCTTTGCATAATCATCAGCAGTCTCCAAACATACTTTGCCATTAATTAAGTAATTCCATTAAAACATCAATTGGCTTTGTTAAGTGATTTTGGAATTAGATATAGAACTGAAGCAAAAGAAAAAACCCGATGGGTTACGGACAAATATTCCTGTATTCATATCCTAAGTGCCTGGCGTATTATTATATAAAAGGTTTTCTCCCCTGACATTAGCATTAATGATAATGGGTTTTTTCTAGGTATACAGAATCCTAGAGGATTGTGGAGTGACAGTAACATGTTTAAAAATAAGATCTACATAATTAGGCTTATATAATATTACATACGCTATAAATGATCTCAGATGATGCAAAACTGTTTAGGGAGATTAAAAGTACCGTTACAATATTAGTAGCGTGAATTAAAATGACTGTTTACATCTCCACAAGAAATTATTGTTAATAAGCTTATTCTTCTATCTTCTTAATGCTAATTGGGACAAACATTAGCAGAAACGGTCTTATTTCTTAGTTCATTTAAGTAGAAGGGAAATAAAGGAATACGCTGGGCTAAACCGACAGTCACATGTTTTAAAAATCTGATGTGTACCATTCACATGACTTTCTCCATATCCCTGCGACAAATTATTCTTAAAAAGCTCATACTTTTATTTACTTTCTGCTAATGAGAAAAAAATAGCAGAAATAGTCTAATTACTCGCTTCCTTGTAAGTAGGAGCGAAATAAGGGACAACTGTAGGTTAAAGTGATAGTCAAAAGCTGGTTGCTATGTCAATGAAGTTCCTTTGTCTATATGGATAGGAGTTGACAAGTTCCTGTTTGAGAAAATTATGCGTTTTTCATAGCAGAAACCAAAAATAAGGAATGTCACAAAAACGACGAACTCCACGAAAAAAAATGTATATAACATAAATTGTGTGTTTTAATGTGCTCTACATTTTTTGTGTAGTAATTTTTGTCCATCTCTTACGGTTTAGCAGTTATTCAAAATTAAGTAAAATTCATTCAGAATAAACTACTCTTCAGAGGCTATTCCCAGAAAATTCAAGATATACATTTTATTTGTCAGGTAAATATGTTTAATATACGAAATTTTAATCAAAATCGTTACAGCCATTTTTGAGAAAATCAAAATTTTCGAAAAAAGTTCCATGTAAATGGTAGTTGGGGGTGGGGGATTTTTCTCAAAAACTTCGTGTCGTATCCCTGGAAGATACTAAACTTAAATACGAAGTTTGGTATTTTACCGACTTTTCGTTTTTGAGTTATCGTGTTCACAGACACACACACACACACACACACACACACACACACACACACACGGACCTTTTTGTGAAAATGCTTTTTTTGGATATGGGGGACCCTAAAACATATATTTCCGGTGAAATCTCGGTATCGAATTTTTTGGAGGTGTGCAATACTTTCTCTATACACTATGTACATAGTGCGTATGGAGAAAGTAAAAAGTGGTTACTATGGGATTGCAATCTGTTTCTTTGCGTGGCCAAGAGCTGACAGCTTTCTGTATGAGAAAAGTTCAAGTATTTTAAAACTGAAACAAATAACAAGGAATATCTCGAAAACGGTCAACTGCAGAAAAAAAAAAAAAAAAACAGTATAACAAATTGTGTGTTTTAAGGAGCGTCTTCAGAGGTAATCGTCAGAAAATGCAAGTTATACATTTTATTTGTGATGTTAATATCTTTAATATACGGTATTTTATTCAAAATCATTAGAGCCATTTTTGAGAAAATAAAAAACTGAAAACTTTTTCCATGTGAAGAGTAGTTTGGGTTGCGGGAGGGGGGGGTCTTGAAAATCTTCGTGTCGCATCCTTGGAGGATACAAAACTGGGTGTTTACGTCTTTTCGTGTTGGAGAGAGAGAGAGAGAGAGAGAGACACACACACAGGTGGTCTCAAAATACCTATTTCTAGTGAAAGCTCGATACTGAATTTTTGGTTGAAATACAATATCTACTTCCTCTATACACTAAGTACATTGTACGTATAGAAAAAGTAAACGTTTTTCAAAAAGGAGCAAAGCTACAAAGAATCTATCTGATACATATTCTATACTTTAATACCCTTTACCTGTTTATACTAAAATTTTGCTGTTCATTAAGATTTCCAATTTACAGAAAAGAAATCCAATGAAATAAGCTTCACAGCCTACTAAAAAAATTCATATGTGCATTGCTCTTCAAAATACTATTTCAAACATATGATCTTATGACTGAATTTCTTGCAACAATTTGGAGATATAAAAACAAATGATTTTACGTAAAGCATTGCCAGAAATGTTTAAATTCTGAGTCAAATTTCGGCTAGCTTGTAGAGTGGGAAGCTTTAAATACTTTTCAAACATTGGTAGGTGCATTGGTGTGACCGAGTCATGAAGCTTTGAATCCTTTGGAATCTCTCCAAGTATGACAGCTAACCTGCCTGTGGCCTATAACCTTTTGTAGCTCCTTTAATTCTGATGTTTCTTCCGAGGTTGGTAAGCGCGAAAGATTCTGAATAATGAAACTATTTTCCTGGCTTGTAGGCCATGGACCACTGGGTTCTGAAGTTCCCGAAGTTTTGCCAAGGGCTGCACTTATCCCCTGGTCATAATCAAAGACACTGTATCAGTCATAGTGAGAGTGGTGGGGGAGCAGGTGGAACTCTGGCCTCGCCTCTCTTATCATGCAGGTTGACTGTTCACTGCTATTGTACATCTGTATTTAAGGAGTGGAGAGTGTCTCGGCATTTAATGATAGCTGTACAACCCTTTAAAAGACAACAGATAGGAAGCACAACAGTTTACATTAAACTGTTATAAAGGCCTAAATACCTAACCATAGAAGGAAATTAATTAAATAAATCTAGTTATACAAATTGCATTTACATATTAAGAGAAACATATAAGTTGCGGAAACATCAAGTTAAATTGCATCGTGTTGTTTAGTCCAGAAAGGAAAAGGCTAGAGCAATCTCGTCGAGGTAAGCAGTTCTAACTTTGGTCGAAATTCCTAGGCGCCGAGCAGAAAAACTGTCACCTATATATGATTTGTCGCTTTAGTTTAACTTCCCATAAAATATTAGGTATATGAGAAAACAGAGCATCACCAGTATTAATAAATCACTTTCAATAAGAAGACACACTAGTTTGGGAAAGCAGAAGATATTAATGGTTTTTCTTCCCGCAATATATCTCTTGCCATTCCTACCATTTTGCGCATAGCAAGTCAGTAAGGTAAAGTATATTTAAAGTAAGATACCATTTATGATACAGTAGATTGCACTGCAAGATATTCTTGACAAACGTTTGGAAGTAAAACAATATGATTAGAATCGATTAAGTTAAATTCGATTTAATTGGGTTCCGTGATTACAATGAATATCTGTAGCAAAAAATACGGCAAAAATTTGATAATGCAAGGAATGCAAAATGGACAGGATACGTTCATTGGTAAAATTGGAGTATTTTCTGTTATTCTAACCTATAAAATTCCGCCATTTTAACACAAACACCCAAGCAAGTGGAAGACAATGCCAGAAACCAGCCATTCACAGCCGGTCAGATTTAACCACGGTAAATTACCCGATAATCTTTTACCGTCATAATTGCATCACAATGGCACTTCATCGCGGCTAAGTAGTATGTTTACACGGTGAAATTTTAACTGAGAGTGGTAGAGGGTAGAGCATGTTAACAGCGGGGGACACTTCGGCAACTGCGACCAGCTATCGAGCTATTGCGGCCTACCAACCCGCCCCGGGGAAAGGGATGAAAAGAGGGAAACCATAGGCCAGCACACAGCAAACGACGGAGCTAAGCGCAGAGACGCGTGGAAGTCCCTACCAGTTCATTAGATGGCAGCCCTGGTGCGCCACGGAGGCTATACAAGCGTCAGGAGGCGGAAATAAGGCCTCTACAACAGCACCTAGCCTCAACCAGCGCAATTAGGTGGAGGAGTGTTTCACTCGGAGGAAGCAACCGTGCTATCTGCCTGAAAAGCCACAAGTCACACATACGCCGAGCCGAAAGATGAAAAAGAGAAATAAAATGAAGGAATGAAAAGGAAAGGAACCGTAGTATGTATGTAAGTGTGTGTGTATATTTATATACATATATACACATACACACACACAGCATTCGACTAAGCGTTCCAGGAAAACCATAGCCAATGGGGAACGAACCCGAACCTCCTGAATGTCAGTTCCAGACGAAACCCTGAGCCACCAGGCTCGGTAACAGAGTGGTTCACAGGACCATAAGTATTCTACTATGATTCATATAAACAAGATGAGAACTCATCCTTGTAGAGAAGATTGTTCTATGTAACACTACCCATCTTAATCGGAGTACTGATGTGTCCTCAGCCACAAACCTGGAAACTCGCTTAGAGAGGAAGCTGATAGTCAATACGCCACTGGACGAAGCACAATGCTTGCGCTTGCATTTCAACATTTGATACGGCCGTGACGAAAAACTGTATATAATGATGAGGCTGTCGGATACTGCAGGCCTACCCCTGTGAGTAAATAAGTTGTTGCTCTTGGTGCTCAGCCAGCTAAAATTACCTGTTGTAGAGGAATGAATGGATGAGAAACGATTACCTGTAGCGACTTAAATGAATTCTAACATTACTGACAACAAAAGAATATCCTTTCTGTATACTTATTTGTAACGTTTGATAATTTCTTACATCCGTTAGCTCTCAGTGGCTCGTTTCAAATTCAAGATATTAAAACTGGTTTAGTAAGTTTCGGTCTGCCTTTCGCGGTTTACCAGTTATATAAAAGTCATCTAGAATAAAGATTTTTTTAGAAAATTCAATATGTACATTTCATTTTCCATAAAATAAAATATCTTAAAGGTAGGTATGATATAGAGCTGTTTTTCTATACTCAAAAATTTATTAAAATGCTCCATGTAAAAGATACTTGGGGGTGCTGGAATTTTCCTTGAAAATCTTCATGTTGCATCCTTGAAAGATATTGAAATAAAATACCAACTTTGGTATTTAACTGACTTTTCCTTTTTGAGTAGGCGTTCAATGGCGCGCGCACGCACACGCCAACCTTTGTCTTAGAATGCTTTATTTTTTATTCAGGGGCCCTAAAATATGTATATTTCCGGTGAAATTTCGGTACTTACAATTTAGGTGGAATGTAATACCTTCTCTACCTACTATGTACATTGTACTAGCACACATGCCAGAGCAAGTATAAACACTAAAGTGAATGTTGATGCCCGGTTGAATCAATACTGATGGATGCAGAAAGTTCAGATAAATATTTGTAACAGTAATTTATATTCTTTTTTTAGGATTTCTCTGCAATATAACAGTAAATTCATTCTTCAGCCCAAAGAAACCTTATTTCTCCCTAGATGTCGGTCTTCTGCCAAGTTCTTTTCTGTTCATGGTTATTCTTACTTCATCCATCCATTGCTACCCTTTCCTTCTTTCCTCGACTTTCCCCTCCAGCACAATTTTTGAAATTCTGCTACTTTCCATCCTCATTATAGATTTCATTATGACCTTTAAACGGGACCGTTTCCCCCTTCCCCTGAGCAATAATCATTAGCAAACAAAAGACGACCCTATACTAGGGGAAAGAAGCAACGTAGTAAACTGTTTCCTGGAGACTGAATACTCTGATTGCAAGTCGAGATTTGCGCCTGAGTTAAGTGACCAGTAGGTGGAAGACTTGGCAACTGCGAGGGTTTGGTTTCCAGCTCCAAACCTCCTTATTCCAAACTTTAAAGCCTTTAGTGAGGATTATTACGTTCTGAAAAAGACTGTGTCCAAAACATTTTACTCCTTTTTCTTTTATTACTTCAATAATAAACTCAATTTCTATAAATTTCTGGTTTGCCTAATTTTTTCATTACTGATTTTCTTCCTGTCCTCCGCTAAAACCCATCTCTGTTGCTAGCAATTTATTTCATTGAATTTGCCAAAATCTGCAAGTTTCTGCACCAAGTAACATAATATTTACTACCAAATATTTACAAATTCATGTCTTACTTTTATTTATGATGTTCTTACTACAAGTAACTGGGTTTAGCCTGTCAATTACTTTTACCCTCACTTATTCTTTTCTAACTTTCACAATAACTTTTACCTTCTGGTTCTAAAACTGAGATTCTGAATTTATTACTTTCTTAACTTCCTCGTTTTAAATTTCTGTTTTCCCTTCATTCTCAATTTTATTTAGTTATTCAGCCTTCTTAATGTTTATATCCTCTTCCTACTTTTTTCTTACTTTTCCACTAATTTCAGTATCAAGCATGCTGCATTTTTAGTTCCCTGGATAATAATTCTAGAACAGCTTTGGCCCGTTTTCATCCATGCTCCAAATTGCCATTTCTCTCATACAAGAAATTTAAAATGCTTGAAGTGTGCTTCTCTGTTTCATAGCCGCGACAGCGTTTGGGCGGAGTAAAAGTATATATAGGCGTGGCCAAAACATGTACAGGATATTGTTGCCACGTCTCCGAGAATGATGACATGATTTCGTACGTTTTAAGTGCACTCAAATGACATGCGAACTATATGTTTACAACTGTCCTCGTGCTTTCAAACTCGATTAGAACTTGTTCCTTGAATCAAGCAGGCTAGAATCGCATAAGCCTAAGTGTCGAAAATCAAACCTCGTATAGCTGTGTGTGTGAATATCCTAGAGATACCCGTGACAGGAAAAGCCACTCAACATTTGTTTCTTTTTACCTTCTCGTTTATTATCTATAGTTCTAAGTGAGCGCACTTCAAACTTAGGTAAGCGTAACCTTGGCTATTGTAAAACCCCATCTCGGCCGGCCCGAAGGCATCATGAATGGGGGGCAGTGCTGGAGGGTGAGGCATGATTAACGCCTCGAGTCGTTCCCGGCCGGTATATACGGTCTTCTCGATCTGGAGCCGCTACTTCTCAATCAAGTAGCTCCTTAATGGGCCCCCCCCAGGGACCTCCCAGGAGTACCTGAGAATCGAACCTAGGACTCCCGCTAGGAGTCGATCTCAAACTTGGTTATTAAATTATAATGACTACTAGATATTTTTTCTGATAAATCTTATAAGAACTTTACATATTCGCATTTTAGTTTACATAGACAAATAGTAAAACTACGTTTAAAGCTACCTGTATAGTATTAGTTAACTTTTATTCACCAAAACGTGTCACTAAAACTTCTTAAACATTTCTCATGTGTGTTTCTGGTATCTAAGGTTGAATAAAACATGCGATTTATTTATTTTGACATACAAAATGCGTTTTCTTGCACTTTTAAAATAAATGCCTTCCAAAGCCTATAACAACATCCTGGCTTCTAGATGCTCGCCAGAGGACAAGATCTGCTTCACTTCTGGAATAATTATATTAGCAACTATCCTTTATTTGCATCAGTATTTTTAAATAAATTCATTAAAAGTATTCATTTCACCTGAAAATCTATCGTTTCCTTGCATTTTTTAAAATTAATGCATTACAAAACACATTATAACATCGTGGCTTCTAGGCACTCCGCAATCGATAATGAATTCAGTTTCACTTCTTAAATGCGTTATATTAGCTGCTGTAACCAATACAAGCTGTTATTCTTTATTCTTCTTACCTCAAGTGAATGAATAGCAATATATAAATAAGCGCATTTCCATTGAAATGGGCGAGGTGGCGCTCACATTCAGAAGGTTCCGGGATCGATCCTCGGCAATAACCAATGTTGTCTTGCGTTTTTTGGTGGTCACCAGGAAAATACTGTTGTGGTTTTCGTAATACCAACTATTTCTTCGGTGTTTTCCCCATAGGGAGGTTCCGAACTCTTCAGCTGCCTTGGTGTGGGCACTCCGGACCCCTGGCACTCGTGGACTTCGGACGTTAGCAGCAGTACGCCAAGCCGAACTTCTGAGCCCCTCCTCTCAGGGAGTTGTTGGGATTGGGTTGGATTCGGAGGGCAATGGTTGCCGATACCTATAGAAGATTGGGTACGTCGGGAAATGATGCCTGGGCTGGCTTTGAGACTCCTTAATCTCCTCCGGCGACTCGCCTGGAGAGCTTAGTAGGAAGGAGCTAGTAACTGTCGCCCTCACCGAGGTCTTGCTAGTCATCACTCTATGGAGCTGACGCGCGTATGTGGCGTATCCACTTGTGTCCTTGCTTAAGAATGGGAGGTTATGTTATAAAATGTATGTCGTCCTAAAGGAAAAACCCACAGTCTCCATCGTTTCATTCCACACACTTTTAGGGATACGGGGGATAGTCTAGAGATGTGTGGTGTGCGGTGAATATGCGCTATGTAATGGTTTCCTCCTCATCTGGTACGGAATCAGGGCAGTTTGGACCTGTCCGACAGGAGCACTGGGTCTGCAGGAATGTGTGTGTAAATTTTAGGATCCCTGCAATTTCCGCACCTGCCGTTATTTAGCCCGGCAGACATCCCGTCGGAACTTTCATCTCACCCATTCCTTCCGGAAGCTGCTTATGGTACACTGGGCGTTTGGTCGCAGTGCTCAAATCCTGCCTATTGCGAGAAAAAATTGGCCAGTTAATGGTTTTAAATATCCATAAATGCCCCTAAAATCCTTATCAAAGCTACCTGAAGCTAAAATACACATATTATAAGACTATTTTTCTGCCAACTTGGTTTACTTTTCAAATTTCTTTAGCATGAATAGAATGTTTTTGTTTTTTGTTTTTTTGTTTTGTACGATCGAGCGCAACTGAGAAGTTTACAAACTCAATTCAGACCGCAAACTTGATTTTTACAGAATACATGTGAAAAGAAGTGCAGCATGCGTAAAGTAATTTTGTTGCAACTTTACGCTCGCCAAAATAAACATATGCACATACGTTTACCATTACTAAGAAATCATATTATGGCAGACCGTGAAAAACTAATATTATTGTTCTGTTATTATTTGAAGAAAATGACAGATTGAGAATTATGATATCCTTAGAACTTCGAAAAAAGCAGAATCAACTTTACTACCTGTTAAATCCCGAAAAGCTTATGAGGCACAATATGAGAATTTTATGAAGCGGTGTTTAGAAGAGAACGAACTATAATCCTTAGTGAATGGCTTAACCTCACATTTATTTCAACTTTCTTTACTTTGCTTTTAATATCACAAAATTATCGTGAAAAAAAAAAACATTCTATGATACGCCAGGGTAAAATTTCGTTTTGATTCTCACGTTGTTGTGAAAGTCGGCTGCGTCTCGTTTCACAATACTCCCGCTCAAATCAAAAACTATAACTTTGCGCCATTACATTATAAATATCTATTTCGTTAATGCTATTCGTGTATATAAACATCTTGCCAAGCGTATGTTAAGCATAAGAAATAAGAGAAGTTTGTACATTATTACAGAGGGTACTCAGGCCTTTTTAGCAACCCACAAAAAGCAGTTTTTTACCGATTTTAAAACATAACTTTCATTGAAGCTGCGCAGAGAGGAGGAGATAAAGGTGATTCAGAGGGGAAATGAAAAATAAGATGCGAGGGTGAAAGAGACGGAGGTAGGAAGGGGTTGAGCGAAAGCAAATGAGAGGAGGAGAAATACGGTAACACAGTGTGAGAATGGCGTGTTTGCCTTATACACAGTAGGCAAACATCAAGTGTTATAACTTTTACAACGCACAGGCTCATTTGGGCATCTCATTTATTGCATTTCGTTTTGTAATATCCTAAAATACACTCACCTCAAAAAAAAAAAAAAAAAAAAAAACTTTGTTTTGTTCACATGACATTCTCTCCTATTTTTTTTAACCAACCGTATTTCAAAAGCTCATTCTTCTACTTCATATTAATCGTGATAAACATTAGCAGGAATTGCGTTATTGCTTAATTCCTTGTAAGAAGAAGGAACTAGGGAATACACTAGGCTAAAGCGAAAGTCAACATTTTAGAAGATTTCGCTATATGACTGATATTGAAATTCGGTTCTCTTTGCATGACCAGGACTAAAAACGCAGATATGAAACGAATGAACTTCCTGTTTGAGAAAGATAGACACGTTTTAAAATTGACACCAATAACAAGGAACATCTCAGATCATTTAACCAGATGTAAATTTTTGTGTAGTAAGCTTTTGTCTATCTCTCACAGATTACAAGTTTTTGCGCAATTCATTCAGAATGAAGAGGACTTCAAAGAATATTTTCAAAAATTCTAGATATACATTTTTTGTCAGGTAAATATCTACAATATGTATACCATATTTAATCAAAATCTTTAGATTTTTTTTAGAAAATCCAACATTTCAAAAATTCTTTCATATAAAGGGCAGTTTCGGGTGGAGGGATTTTCCCTAAAATCTTCGTGTCTCATCCTTGGAGGATATTACACTTAGCATCCCAGTATACCCAAGTTTGGTATTTAATCGACTTTTCGTTTGTGGGTTACTACACAAGCACGTACGTACGCACTTACACTGAGAAAATACACGTCCTGTCACGGGGATAAACGTTATCTAAAAGGGAGATATAAATTATAGCAAATGCATTATAGCTTATACTAAAAAGGGACAAATATACATTGGAAATGGCCAGGAAAGAAGTATTGTAAAACACGTCTAAGAAGGCAAGGATACACAGCTATCACGAGCTGACAAGTGACTCAGGTAGGATAGTACCGTTAAGGGCAGGACATTGAACCGAAGGGGATGAAGCACCACTGTCCGAGGGTGGGCATAACGAAGAAAACAGAAACAATTCCCTCACTGGTCGAACGACACTTCTTCATTGGCCCTGGAAGATGCACAGAGGTAAGACGTGATAGCTGAGTCCGCGGTAGAAGAGAACGGGCTACATACAGCCTCGATAGAAACTGTTTATTTGATGCATCAGAAGACGGTCAAAAGTAATAAAGAATGTTAAACGCGGTCGCGTAAAGCCTAGATGAAAAGGGAAAAATTTAGAAGGAATGCGTGTGAATTCGACGGCTGAAAAAGACGAACAAAATAAATAAATAAATGAGTTGAATAATAATCAGGAACTCTAAGAAAATTGTCTTACCACACCTGAGAAAGATTCCATGCCAACAAAATCCTGAGCTAGGGCACCACATCTCCACTCCATTCCTTAATAGCCAAAATCTGCAGGTGGGATACGAACCCAGTACTCCTATAATCGGGAACCGCGGCAACACACAGACACGTATCTATAAATAAAATGTTTCCCTTCTATTCAAAACTCTTCAAAACATATGAATTTCCGGTTAAATTTCGGTATCAAATTGTTGGTTAAAACGCAATACCTTTTCTACCTGCTATGTACATTGTATGTACATACGTGTTAGGGAAATTAAAAAGGAAGGAACAAAAGAAAAGAAATCTCAACACGTGTTTCTATTAGTAAAACACAAACCCGCACTCCTCGATTACTTTTTTTCCTGCCTGTTGTTTTCGTCGACTTCAGCATTTTATGGAGTGTGTAAGCTGTTGTTTATATAACCTATCTGGTTCCGAGGCTTATATCGGAATTCTGTTTTCCATTGAAACAGTAAAAAAGAAGGAAGCGCTTCCAAAGTGCTACACAATAGCCGCTGTCATCTGAAATGCTAGAAGTCAATAGTGCCCAACACAAAAAAAGAAAATGTACTGGACTCCTTAGAAATTGTCCTTCAAAGGGCCATTGTGTAGGGTCAACTTAACACAGGCAAGCAGTGTCTGCTGCTATAGTTCTCATCTAAACCACTACATTAATCCTTACGTTAATCTATGCCTTAAGGCGACGCATCTGTGAAACTAATCAGCTTTTACGAAAAATAACTGCTTTTGTGATGAATCAATGAAATGAACCTTTAGGAATCTATTTTGAATTTTATCTTTAGTAGGCAGTTAACGTGTAGAAATTGTCAAAGAAATATCATGGTAAATGCACCGTTTAAAGTCCTGAAAACAAAGCATTAAAATACCCCTTGTCTCTTTCAATAACTTAACTTGAAATGAAATGTTGGCTAAACTCTTTCTTTCATTCTTTCTTTAACCTCCTCGTATGTAGGAATTTCGCGCTCCAGAACTTAGTCTTTCTCAGAGCATGTTGACCCCGTCCCACACTTCTTCCAGACTTTAAGGTTTGGTTTTAGATGGCTTGCGGTTGCAAATCAATCCTCGCTATTGCAATTTTCGGCTTGTAAGCAGTGTCTGCATGAAGCAGATTTTACTAAGTTGCCTATCGCCTCTAGTAAATGGTAGTATTTTGTTTGCTAATGGTTATTGCATAGTGATGGGAGGGAGCAGTTCTGTTTGAGGACCATCATGTTTTGGAGAAAACTATACAACCAGTATCTGGGATCAGATGCCTTTTGACGAGCACAAGTTTAGATTAGAATGAAGCCAGTATGAAGTATATCTTATGAAATGATGGTGAACTAGATGATAGAGAAGAAGATTATGGAGCAATTGCTGGAATGAATGTTGGAGAAACTTGGGAAAAATCCGCCCAGAAAAATCCACAAATCTCCTTGGTTCGAACCAGGGAAGCTCAGGCAAGACGTGAGTGGTCTAACCACTCGGCCACGGCACCGCTAGGACAAATAGTATAATACTTGATATTACAATTCAGAAGTATGCTTCTTTCAGAAATGTCCTCTTTCAGACATTTCCATGTAACGGGTTAAACCCCCCCCCCCCAAAAAAAAAAAAAAAATTAAGGATTTTTTTCTGTAAAAGTTAAATAGGAGCTGACATCCATGGTGTGGAGATAATGTGTTTACCTTACATTCAAAGGATTCCGATTTCGAATCTCGATTAGGGCAAATTAACCCTATGTGGTTTTCCCGAGGTTTTACGCTTATATTGGGAAAATGAATCTCGGGTCATAACTTTTTTGGCCCGCATTCGGGAAGTGCCGGGGTCAATCCACGTCTTCTTCGAGACTTCTCCAGGTCGGCAGGCGAATGCTGCGGTAGTTCATTTTTACACGATTTTCCTACCCATTATTTCCTCCACCCATCGTTTCCTTATCATGTTTTCAGGATTAGAGGACCAGGCGACGGTGTTTAGCGGGTTCGGTGCCTTGCGCTCTGGATCTCCCGGTTACAACCTACCTCCGGAATTCTTCAGATAGAGCGTTCCCTCACATTGTCAGGGGCTTATGAAGTGCGCTAGGCGAAGTTGGATGCACAGGACTACGTGCAGTTTTGTTGATTTTGTTTTTTATTTTTTTCTTGAAGTTTAACATCCTTTAGACTGGAAGGTCATATCGGCTAATGAATGAATGAAATAGGTGAAATTGAAAAAAAAAAAAAAAAAAAAAAAAAAAAAAAACCGGGATCCATAGAGGTTAAAGGGACTGGATACTCCCTGTGTTACCAATATTACGTTTGAGTTTCTGATGTGTTCCTCTCCTGAACTACAGAACTGTATTGCTATTAGAAACTACTTTATTTATTTATTCAGGAAATATGAAATAATCTGACTCACACATTTTTTATGGGTTTGTATTCATACGTATATACTTTTTTAATTTTTGTAACATATTTTATTTTATTGGATTAAATTATGAAACACTGATACCTGCCATAAGCTTTAACAAATACTTAAAACTGTTTTACCTTAAGTGGTTAAAATTTGAATCTTATTTCTAGAGTAGTTTCTGAAATTATCGCAGAAATAATAATATTCTGCCAATGTTTATCTCGATTAACATGGTGTAGAAAGAAGAAAAATCTTTTTTAAGAAGTTTGTAGAGCACCTAGAGAAAGGCATGCGAGAGAAATAGATCAGATTTTTCGTAATGCATTTGCGTTTCTATTTCAGCAATAACATTTCGAGGCCGCGCCGTGGCCGAGTGGTTAGACCATTCACCTCTCACCTAGACGGCCCGGGTTCGATCCCAAGCGACCACATGCGAGATTTGTGGTGGACAAATCGACGCTGGGGTGGGTTTTCTCCGGGTTCTCCGGTTTCCCCGCCATCGCATTCCACTGGTGCTCCATCTTCATTCATGTATCATCAGTGTCACCACCTGCGGTGCCATAAGTAGTTAAAGCGGGCGTTAAACACTACTAAAAAAACAAAAAAAAAATAACATTTCGAGATATCATTCCTAATATTTCAAATAACTAGAAGAGTCAAAGAATATACTTTTGAAAAATGTAAGCACTTTTCGTTACCCAGTCCTCTTTAAAAGTAACCGACATTCGTATTATAGATAAGAGAAAACGCTGAGAAAAAATATCTTACCCGGACAACTCACCCTGGCCGAGATTCAAACTCGGGACCCGTGGAGTGGGATACCCCATCCACGATAATCCTAATCCTATCTGTAAGGACCCCGAACTCCCTTTAACATTGTTTCACTCATTTCGTTCAATGTCCAACAAGTCCTACTGGACTAAAAGCGCTAGAAGAGATTAAGGGGTTATGGAATAGGCTTTTGGTAAAAAAAAAAAGTAAATTTTGCTTTCATCTCATATGAAAGTATTAAGCTTTTTCCTCATTGTATCGTTTGAATTACCTCGACATATATCCTAGAAATAGGTTAATTATTAAAATATTGGAATGGCTTCACACTATTTCGCCTGCATTGCTTGAACAATGGTCATCGGCAAGCTGTAATTAAATTCTTCCATTTCATCCTTTTCAAATCTGCTCCTGTTTCCAAGACCACAGAGGATGACAAGAGTGTCTAGGGGTAACATGCTAACCTCTAGTTCCAAAGATCGCGGGGTCAAACCTGGCTGGGAGCGATGGATTTTTCGGGCGCAAAAATATTTAATAACGCCGTTGGTGCCGTATCGTAGAATTACAGCATGTAAAAGAACCTCACGCCTAATAAAGAGACCTCTGAGCTCGATACAGAATAAAAAGCTGAGAACCGCAGTAGTGGAGGAGAGTCCATAAATGAAACTCATTTTTATTTATACAAAAAGAGGCTCAAGAACGCAAGAAATAAACTTTGTTAACCCTTAAATCAGGCAAAAGGTTCAAAAGAGGTGCCTGAAGGAAAATAAGAGCTGGAAAATGAAGAGTGTATTGACGAACCAAGCTATGGTGCAGGCATATACTGATATTTCAACTTTGGTGCTCATTTCCCTCAAGTTCAAATGTTCCTCACATAAGGAACGTTTTCTCAGTTGTTAATCAGTATTTTGATCTGAAGCTTTTAGATATTCTGTATATTGGTGTCTTACATATACTGAAATAAGGGTTTTGAAAATATTTAACAGTTGGCAAAATTTTTAACAAATGTGTCTAAAAATTTGAGAAAAATAAGAAAAAAGCATTTAAAAACAGTAATTTTAGCTATTTTAAGGATATTATACCTAGAAGTTGTAATATTTAAGCTTACTATGTTTACAATTAGTACCAAAACGTTCCTTACATTTGACATTTTAACATTGTCAAGATGGGGCTTTCCGTACCCCCTTAAAGCACTTGTGTCACTAATGGAGTCTAAGTTTTACATTCTATACAAACAGTATGTGAATCCACCCTTCGCATTGAGTGTGTATAAGTGGTAAATCATATAGAAAAGATAAAAGTTTTCCTGCGCGAAAAAATGTAATACAACACTATATATATCAAACATTATTTACATATTTGTTGCCATTGGTGTCAAATTTACAAAACGTTGCTATTGTTTACTAATAGAGAAATCATCGTTATTAATTCCAGTGCGTGTATGAAGTAGCAAAACTTGTGTATTCCATCCAAAAGTTGTTTCAACATTTCATTGAAGATGTATATTTCGAGGATCCCAGAATACAAAAACAGAATTTTAGAAAAGGTTCCATTTTGGTACTATGGTAGCATATCTTGAAATGAACAGGTTGGTTAAAGTTCAGCATCTTCCAAGGATACAACAGGAATATTTTCAGGAGTATTGTTCCACCCTAAACTGCCCTTAGTACTGAACAGTTCGACTTTCTCAAAACCGGCTCTAACGACCTTGTTTACATTACAATATATTGCAGATGCCTTAAAATTCGGCAAATGCACCTCAAAAACCTAATTCAGGTTCCTCTGGCGTCGAAAGGTCCCTATTATACTGAACTATTATACCTGCATAAAAACCTAACTTTCTGTACCCACTACCACTCTTCTACAGGTTCTATACACTATTCTTATGAACGTATATTTTTTATCTACTTAATTTTAATCGGTATACATATTTGAAGAAACACATACATCCCGGATTTAATAGTAGATACAAAGGAGTATCGATAGTAATATTTTAAAAGCGAGTCTTTCGATACTGGTCTTCAGATTCCACACCACTTTTATGACATGGCAAGAAACAACTGAAAAACGGCAGTACTTTAAAAAACACAAGGTATTGAAAAATGCAAACGGATAATTACGCATACCTCGGAAGTGTCCAACTACGTAGTTTAGAGGTCTACAGCTTCTGTATTGTGCTTTTTATTCCTTTTTCTTAGGGTTATTAACTAAACGAAATCATTTTTTTTTTTTTGGAATGAACAGGACTTAGGGAGCTATTCCAATAAACTTCAACAGTTGTTATATATGAGGTAAACATCTTAAATATGTTTTTTTATAAAAAGTCTTGAACTCAAATATCAAGTGTGATGTTTATACGAGATTTTATTTTTCAGTTCTGCATACATATATCTCTCTCACACATGCACGCGCGAGCACGCACACGCACATGCACACAGCATTTGAAGTTCTTGAACTTAAATATCAAGTTTGATGTTTATGCGAAATTCTGTTTTTGAGTTCTGCATCACACACGCACACATACACACAAACTGGTTTCTTATTTTTCTGGAACCAGAGGGACTCAGAACAAGTATTTCCAGTGGAATCAAACCAAATTTTTGGGTAAAATATAATACCTCGTCTACTTATGAGATATGTGGTAAAGTA
Source organism: Hymenopus coronatus (assembly GCA_030762935.1). Lineage (NCBI taxonomy): Eukaryota > Metazoa > Arthropoda > Insecta > Mantodea > Hymenopodidae > Hymenopus > Hymenopus coronatus. The sequence goes on from CM060900.1 coordinate 41,101,674, forward strand.
CACAAAATAGATTCATGCGTATGTTTAAAAGAGTTGCAGGACGGTGAACAAAATGTCAACTATATCCATACAGTTGTGGCTTTTTCGACTCCGTGCTTGCTGCAGGTGTACTCTGGAATACTTTGGGGCCAGATGTGAATGCATGTTCCACTAGGGTACATGCGAGTTGCTGACCAGAATGTGGATGCAACTTGCTACTGGGACCATTTCACGGGGCGCGTGTGGGTGTTAATGGGCGATAATGGAGCTTATGGAGTCCCTCGGCCTGTTTATATTACTATGTAGATGGACGTTTGCGTGCTAATGGTTGTGAGAAGGATACTAAGGGCCGATGCGAATCATCGAGGCAATGCATGTACGCCATTACTCAGAAAGCAACGATTTATAACATAACATACGTAACTCAACATTGTATACTCTTCCAAAACTTCGATCACTCTCTGTGTGTGTGTGTGAGATGGGAGATGTGATGATATAGTGTTTGCATTTTTCGCTATTTTCTAAAGTTACGTTCATGAGGGAAATTTCACGATATTTTAGGATGACTATTATTCCTGGCGGCGCCGTGGCCTAGTGATTAGACCGCTCGCCTCCCATCTAGGCGGTCCGTGTTCGATCCCAAGCGCCCGGGTGTGGAATTTGTGGTGGACGAAGCGGCACCTGGGCGGGTTTTCTCCGGTTTCCCTCACCATTCATTAACCCAATTGGTCCATCATCACCTTTCCTGTCATCCGTTTTGTTTACATTTAATATCATCCACTTCCTCACACTCATGCCTGGCTACGAGCCGACCATTCGTTCCATTCTGTGGTTTCGTGCCGTTGGCTCCCCAACAAGCTTCTGAATCCCAGGCGTTCGCTTGTATGTTCTAGGGGGGTGTTAGACATAACTGGGGGGAGGCTAAGCCACTACGAAGCTTTTATTCCCTGTCTCAGATATTCGGTTGTTTATATAACAGGTCACACGATTGATCCTCCTTTACCCTTTAGCCTATTCGACTATAGGTGGAGCGATGCATGTAAACACATCAGAGACATAGCTCAGGTTCGTTCAAAACACATTAGATCCTGAAATTCCGGGTTTATTTAAGACAATGCTAAAAGTAAGCTAAAAAGTGAGATACCCTTATGTAGTATACGTATTCTGGTCCACTAAATATCAAATTAGCTGCACTTATTCATCTACTATATATATGGATTTACATATATACAGTGGGAGTTAAATAAGTGCATATACACCCCTGAAAAGATTTTTCTAATATTTTTTTTACTGTAATTGCGTTTCTGCTATTTTAATATGAATAACAAATTGCATTTAAATTGGATAAATGTTTCCATCATAAATTTGTGAAATAATTTGTAATTTACGAAAGAGTGGAGAGAGAAAACCGAGAACCCGGAAAAATCTGTGTAGACGCCGCTCCGTCCACCACAAATCCTATGTGTGGTCCCATGGCACCGGACCGCCTAGATGAGAACCAAACAGTCCATTCACTCTATCTAAGGCGCCGCCTACGTATTTAATATTGCATAATCAAAATGTCCCTCAGCCCCAAGGATTTCATAACATTTGTAGAAAAAATTTACCCGGTGATGATTATTGAATTGTGATTTTTTTAAAGGTTAGAAGTTACAATTTCTAAATTTAATAATTTTTCCTCCACTTGCTCTTTTAAAAAAAAAATCTTTTTCTTCGGATAATTTTGTCACCCTTAATACTATAATAAAGCTTCTACTCGTAATTGGAAGGTTTATTTGCATTTAAACAGAAACTGAAATTCATGGAACATTTTAAAAGTGTGAAAATGTGGTTTAGAGAAAAACGCTGTTTTGCGAAATAGTGTTCTAGGAAACAGGTGTCATGTACGATCTTTAAATGACTGTAGAACCCAAAGCAATGATACGAAAGCTAAATTTTGATTCTCTAAGGATGCTCAAAAGTTACAGCTACTATTTGCTTTAGATATTTTGACCCGTTGTAGTCCATATTTAACTCCCAGTGTCCTTTAACGTCTTATAAAACCTTTACTATTATGGTTATGGAGCCCTGGAATTAGGGGCAAAATAGGGATAAAGTATGCCCCACATTCCACACGCGTGCTGTTTGTTTGACTGTTGCTGGGTGAAAATGTCCTAATTATCGATGTTTTCATTATAAAATATAAATATTTTATGGATATTAATGAATCAGTTTGGCAGTTTTAAAATTCCATCACCCAGCGTTGCCGTTTAACTCTACTTCTCTTTTCAGGACACGACTTTTTCGGAGTTTTTATATTTTTGCACACGAAATGTGCCCTTCTTTCAGTTTTACTCCGATTTGTTTGAAGCTTCATACAAATAATGTCAGTGAGTTACCTAACGATTTAAATATGAATTGTATTCATTAGCTAAAACCATTAATTTATTCTGAGAAATAAGGAAAAGTGTAATACCATCAACTTCGTAAAAACCAAATTTATCCCTCCGCGAATAACAACTTCAACCTAAATAAAATTGTTACATATATTTTCACCGTACTAAGTGTCAGAAGCACTATTCTGAGAAATGTAAATACGTAGGCAGTTCTTTGAAAATTTGCATTTTTTCGCTAACTAAACTATTTAATTATACTATCCGACAAACTATTAGAGACACGTGGGGAAAACTGCCTATATGTGTTTTTCCCTAAACATAGTTCTAAACCCCTCCAATCACGTTTCACCTGCTATCTGTTTAGTCACGCTTACTACGTTATATGCTTTCCAGAACCGGTCTGTATACGACAATTTGTGTGTTTTAACGAGCTATACATGTTTTGTATGGTACGCTTTTGTGTATCTCTTACGATTTACCACTTATGTAAAATTCAGCAAAATTCAACTAGTATTAAGAGGTGTTCAGAAGCTATTCCTAGAAAATTCAATATACATAATTTGCGATGTAAACATCTTTTATATACGATACTTTAAGCAAAATCTCAGGAGCCATTTTTGAGGAAATCAAAATTTTCGAAAAATTTTCAGTGTAAAGGTTAGTTGATGGTGGGGGAATTTTCTTTAAAATCTTCGTGTCCCTTCCTTGGGAGGTACTAAACTTAAATACGTAGTTTAACATTAATCGAACTTTTCGTTTTTGAGCTACGTTGTCCAGACATACTAACATTCATACCTTTCTTTCTAAAAAAGTTTTTTTCGTAATCAGGGACCTCAAAACAAAAATTTTCTGTGAATTCATTCCAAATTATGGGTGGAATACAATACATTCTCTATCCACTATGTACATTGTACATACGGGCCAGAGAAAGTATTAAAAAGAGTGTACAGCTATCAAATTGTCACGTAAGGTAGAAACACAATTCTTCAACGCTATCTCCGAAAATCAGTATCCTAACCTGCAAAATTTTCCATTCGGTTAATAGCCATATTTGGATCTATTCCATAGAAGTAAGATGCCTGGTGTTATTGGCATCTTACTTCTACGGAATTTTGACTCACAAAACTGGCAAAATAATCAAATAAAGCTCGTATTTACAAAGAAAACATTCTGCAATACCAGATATTCTAGTGTCTTTGTTTATTTTCTATTTTCGTTTTCAATTTGATTTAAGAAAATCATTCGCTTTGTATTCATTTTGTTCATAGCTTCTCCAAGGATCTAACCCCTAAAGAAAACGAGTCTTATCAATGTATTTTAAAGACTTAACTGTGTATATTTGTTTTATTGTATATGTGTGGGTTAAAGTCCGGAACCGGAAAAGAAATGCATTTGGTGGTGAAGTTAATGGAGAGGGTAAATTTTAGATTGCATCCCTGTTGCCTCTCTTTCCCCATAGTTGTATTAGAGCTAGAGTTTTCAGTATTTTATAGTCGTTTCTTTATTTTCTCGTATTGGATGTGCCGATTTTTAAGTAGACAGCTTTAAGATTAAAAAAGTTAGAAAACTCGATCCTAGTGTCTCTTAACAAATGAATGACAAACTAGCACGTTCGTTTAAGCGTAAGAATGCTTCTGACGTTTTAAAAAACTCTGCCAATCAACACAGCTCTAACTTTGAAAGAAAATAAGGCTAAAAATGAAATTAAAATGGAAGTTCGTTTAACAAATTAAGTAGTTAAATGTGTACTCTAAGGTATAAGTTATACAACGGTGGGAGATACTGAGTTATAGAGATCTATTGCGCGGCGATATCCCCAGGGGGAGGGGATGAAGTAAGAGAACCACAGGAGGCATCATGCTGCAGGCCTCAGAGACGCGCCGAAGTCCCTAACAGTGTTTGAAAGTTCTTCATCCTGACGTTAGGATCTAATACAGCCGCCAACACCAAAGGCTACGAGCACATCAAACGTCCCGGTCCTTGCAAAGACAGCGGCCACAACGCAGCCTGAATGATGAGAACAGCTCTTAGAGCGCGCATGCATCTGCGACATCTGCCAGCGCAACCACACACCAAACCCTTTTTTTTTTTTTTTTTTTTTTAAATACGGTACCGGAGTCTGATCAGGACTCCGGCACTGTATACCCTACTTTAATTTACCTTTTTTTTTTTTTACCTTGTTTTTCTGTATTATTACTGGATTACAAACATATAACACCCATGCCCAAGGCGGGACTCGAACCCACGATCCCCAGCGCTACGAAGCACCTTGGCGAGCGCGGCCATGGGGACCGGCAGCCTTGAAGCACGCTTGAAACATAAGGAAATGGAATGATGGAAAAACCCTCAAGTCAGAGTGCACGGCTGACGGGATCAAACCCTCGACTTCCCAATGCGAGTCTATCACGTTACCGCAGGGCGAGTACTTAAACAAAAATAAACATACTTGTTCCTGACTATTGTTTATTTAATCGTGTTTAACGCCCGCTTTTAGTTCATATGGGTATACTGGTTATTCATGAAATGAAATAACAATTGGGAAAGGTAATTTGAGAAGGAGACCTTCTAGGCTTAATTTGTAAGTTATCTTCCCGTCGTTTACCAACTAAAATATATTAAAATAAAACATATTAAAATAAAATAAAATCAATTCTCCAATACTGCATACCCCGCCTTGATTCCCAAACAAGGACGCGTGTTGTCAAATTTTGCCAGTTTATTACTTCCATTAACTCTTAAACTGTTATTGTACAAATAAACTATAATATCACAAACAGAGAAAAGGCAGAAAACACCAAATTAAGTTTATCGACCTACTGCATCAAATTAAACATTCAACAATTTAAATTAAACTGGGATCCATTTAACTATAAAACAATATATGCATCGGAAACCGACATATTGGATACTGGTATCCAGCACCACTATTACTAAACTATTGCTTTTAGCGTTTCCCAATTACTAGGATTGAGAAAAATGGGCAACATTTTAGGAAGACCAGTCCTGGTGGGATTTGAACCGCACATCTCCAGTTCACAGCCTTCCCCTGCTATATATATATATATATATATATATATATATATATATATATATATATATGATTTGTTTGTTAAGCTCATGTATCTGTGAAATTCGACCAAAATTTCGAAGAATTAAAACATTATTTTTTTCAACAAAATTACCTATATGATTTCTAAATATCGTTTTGCCATTTGGCATACTTTAAACATCGACTAACTGAAGCTTAGACCACTCTCCTGTCACCAGGGCGGCCCAGGTTTGATCCCCCGCATGTGGAATTTGTGGTAGACAAAGTGGCGTGGGGGTGGGTTTTCCACAGGTTCTCCGGCTCCTCGGCCATCATTGCCACCGGTGTTCCATCTACATTCCATGTATCATCCATGTATCGCTTGCGTTTCTGTAGTAGTAAAAGCGGAACACCTGCTGAAAGATCAGAGGGAAATGAAGGGTATAAATGGAAAGGAAATCGTGATCTTGTAGATGAAGGACCATTCTAGTTCGTCTGGTGATCCAGGGCAAACCACATAAAACACGTAATTAAAAGTGCACATCACTGGGACGGTCAACTATTCATTGTGAATGAAGTAATGGTATCCAATGGCTCACTCACAATTAGTAGTTGACCATCCCCGTAGAGTAGTGGTAGTGTATCGGTCTCGAGCATGGGAGACCAGGGTTCGATTCCGGTGGATGCTAGTGGATATTTTCCTGACCAGGATTCCTCCCGTTGCTTCCCAGGTCTGGTGCTGTGTTTTTTCACCTCCATCTCGCGGAAGACCCTCGTAACCAACCGCGGCATCAGCCTTGCTAATTCTTGCGGTCGGGTTGTAGTCTCTCCCATGATTCTATTCCGGCTCCAGTCAACCTTCCTGTTACTCAGCCTCATCATTGCGTAATTATCAATTTATTTCCAAAACAGCTATCGAATCAAAGCATCACTTTTTATGGTATTATAATCTTTTGCAGTTGAACGGCATCAGTTTCTCAAACAGAAGCATTTTTTTCGCGTCTCACTCTAGACATCGATACCTTTCTTTGAAAAACGAAAAGTTAAATGATTGACGAATCAAATACTGTACTTTTCAACTGCATAAAGCAATTAATCCAGCGAAATTAAAGAACACGGTTTTCCTTTTCTTTTTCTTTTCTTATTTATTGAACCCATGTTTTACTTATCCACGAAACGTATCAAAACATTAAATAATGGTTAGTTAAATAATGAACGTTATGTATTATTTATTAGTCTTAATATACGAGGGTTAGGGCAAAAGTCATAGCAACTATTTATTTTCTTGAACATACCAGTCTGTTTGGAAAATGTGACATATACAGACGAAAGTACAAGATGCTAACTACATGTGTGGCCAATGAATAACACTGAATATCGTAACACACTAATTTATTACGGTAGTATACAGAGAAATATGGCCTCACTGTGCAAAAGAATGACAATAGTATACATACAGTTGACATGACAAACCTGGGCTTAAAGACCCTAAAAGTAGTCCCCTGCTACTGTCACCACGCTGCCACGTCGGTCCGCACACTGACAGGTCGTCCCGAAAGTTGCTCATCACTGATTGACACACGCCCTTGCTGAAACGTTCCTACCCACCGTGGTACTGTACGGTATCGTAGGATATCATTCCCAAGAGCTTCCACTAATTCACTGTGATATTCCATCGCATTTCTTCCTCGGATAACGGCTATTTTAATGTAAGCGCGCTGCTCAACACAGTTTACTGCCATCTCGCACGATACTCACCAACTGACTGATTTCACAGCCCTCGCTGCACTACTACCAGCTATCACAGAGCCATTTGTTGATCTGCATACACATTATGCCTGCAGAACTTCCACACGACACATATACGTTTGTGATCCGTTCAACGACACATATACGTTTGTGATCCGTTCACATATCCGCAAGAAAAAAACTAGTTGCCATGACTTTTACCCCGGCTCTCGTATATGGAGTAAATATTAAAACAAGCTGTAATTTGAAACAAAATAAAGCATTTTGTTGCTTCTGTTGCTAAAACGCAACTGATTGCAACTTTAAGTACCATCGAATATACAAATAAACAAAATCTTTTTACATACTCAGAACTTAAAAGAACTATTCGATATTTTGATATGTTATGGCATGTTTCCTGCAAATATTATGTTAATTAAAACTTACATTTATTTCCGCAAACCTCTTTGAATGCCTTTGCATACCCATTAAAAGTGAACATTAACAAGATATTCCACTTAAGAGTAGGAATCCTCTTAGGGTGATTTTGCAGCGCTTTACCATTTAAGTGGCACATTAACTTACATTTTAGTTGAGCAGTTCTTTGCAAGCTTCGTTATAAGTAAACTGCTTCAGGGTTAAATACAACAAAACTACAGCTTTATTTAGTTCCCGCCTCTTTTCCGCTTTTGTGCTATCTGTTTGTTTTTGCAGCTCAAGGCTTTAGAGATCAGAAAGACAGAAAAGGAAACTGCAGAGATGTAGAAAACACAGTTATTCCAACACTGTGGCACCGTTTGCAGTGTATCCCAGAAAGGTAATAATTAGAATACCTACTAAAACAAACTGAAAGCTATTTTGGGTAAATAATAAGTTAACAATAAGCACACTTAAAGTTATTACACAGTAAACAAAAGAAGCCAATACACGGAACTAAAATTTAGTGCACTGAATAGCAAAAATCTTAGTAATAATTATTTATAACACCGCAACGCGTATAATGTTACTGAAAATGGTACTTTGCTTATGGGCGCTCTTTAACTACAGAGCTTCTAAGCGTCCCAATCTATGTTGGACATGAAAGACCGCTTTAGTTTTGCTCAGATGCCTCTTTATCAAGCTTTTGAGGTCCTTTTACGTGCTGTAAATCTACGACAAGAGATGATCGGCTTTACTTCCCTTCCGAAGGATACCATGCTAAAGAGCTTTATGGCCGAATAAACCCATTGCCAGGGTTTGAACCCTCGACCTTAAGTACTATCATTTTAACCACTACACTATGGAGAGCAACAATTTTATTGTATTATATCTTTAGTATACATAATTCTATATAATTCTTCATTTTCTTCTGCTGCATCGAAATGATTACGTTCGAACGCAGTTATTACAATTAACAAATGCGTGGAATAACCATCTTTTGACAAGCTTTTTTCACCGCTGGGATCCAGTTCTTTGAGGCCTGTCATACAATTTAACACTTATGCCTTTACATTTGTATGTGGCAATAGTCTCAAGACTTAAATTTTCATTTCAACTTCAGAAATGGCGTCTGAATTAAGTACTATCGATAATGTGTACTCTGGCGTTACAGGTAAACCGTTTCTCATCCTTTCCTTCTACAAGATCAAGCATTTATTCATATCACAATGCTCCTACCCAGCTGAGCTTATTCAATCAAAGCAGAATTCATTAAATAAGCTATGTCTCAACTTCCATCTTCAAACATAACATGTTTCATTGATTTATTTCGAGAAACTATATGATATTTGCAACCGATAATTTTATTTTTTGGAGCTAATAAGCTTAGAGTTTAAAATACTTCTAAATAGATTATATATTACTTCATATTATAATGTTTCATGTCATTTAAGGTTCATATTTAATTATTTTCATATATTTAAACGCTTTGTATCGACGTTCCTGCACGTAATGAATAAAAATGTTATAAGTTTTTTCTTAGTGGATCTATCTTAGATGTTAGCCTCTGGTGCATACACGCCATTGCGGAAAAAAAGGGTATGCCAGTCGTCTCTCATGTTAGAACCGGGTAGAGACATGAATGTGGAAGAAGCTGCTTTAATAAATATTGATTTCGGTATGTTTTTTGCCCTCGAGAGTGCAACATATCACTGCGACGCACAGACTGTTCACTTTATAGCATTTACTGTTCTATATTGAAATATTACTATCAATAGTCGTCATGTATAGCACAGGATACGCATGTTTATCATATCGCTATGATATTACACCCATTTCTGTGATGAGCTACTAATCTTCGATGGATATGTTTATTTCAAAAGAACTGTATCTCATAAGACGCTCCTAAAGTTTCAATGGCACCAATGTTGCTGCTCTTAGGAAATCAAATGTACAAAAATCGAGACATTGATCAATGATGGGACAATTTTTGTCACTGTGGTCAGATGCCTGGGATCAGGTGCCCTTGGATCAGAGAGAGTAATGGGGATCAATCCTATCGCTGGTATGAGAGTGAGGAACATGAACATGAAATTAATGGCAATTGGTTGTTTTATCAATAATAATTCACGTAATAAGTTTGTAATGTTGATACCTATGACAAGAGTTCCTATCATTTATGCGAAAACTTTCACGAGTGACCTTTAAGATTATCCACTATTCCCTATCAGGGTAATTAAAAGGCTGCGCAGAACGTCGCGGACGTAACAATTGCCGATTACGTCATTCTCCCTTCCCTCGCAGGTTCATATGACATCAGATACGCATGCGTATCGTGAGGTTTTTCTTAGAGGTAAGAGAGGACACTGCTAGCGGCTCTGAGGGATCACAAAAATCATATTTTACTGTTAATTGTAAGATTATATAAACTGAGAACTATTAACAGTAATGTAGAGAACTTCAACACCTAAGTTCTCCTCTGGTAAGTCCTAAAGAGGACAGGCTAGGGAGATTTTTTTTACAATGTTGCCCATGTACGTGCATATTGCAACAATGAGACATGGGCGATTGCAAACTCCCCCTCCATCCCTACCTTTCCTACCATCCCCGAATACGGCCGGCTAAAATGGGACGACAGGAAGCAGTTGAAGGCTTGAGCTGCGCGAACCGAAAATGGTAGTATTTTTAATCACCTCACCAAGCTGTAATGGGATACAGTTCATCCAAATTTAAAATTATACCTTCATGGAAATATATCATGAAATAATTTGACATCTAAGACTAAAATAAGTGACAGCGTCTTCATACAGTGTATTAGGGGTTTAGGTACAGATATTTCCACAATTGGTACTTTATGTACACCCACGTCAGTGTGTTGGTTTTTTTTTTTTATTTTCATTAACAGTTTCCACAAAAACATAATACAATTCACTACTTTGTTTTCTGCACGGCCGTCGTATATGGCTTGTGTGTGCCATGCCTACCTAGAGACACTAATCAACATTAAGCACACTATTCGTAATGACTAAAATGATTTGTTTGCAAATGAAGCAAACACTGATGTAATGTTTGTTAATTATACTTCCTTAATCACCAATGTAGATATCCGCACTTCTACCCCTAATAGCCTGTTTGTAAATGAGAAGTTTGCTTCTCTGCACATAGTTTGTTATTACCTAGCGCGTTGAACCCATATGAATTTCCTTTCTGGGAGAGATGTGAGCAGGTGCTGCGGACTGTAATATAGCCTATTACTAACACAGTGTGCTAAGGAGTCTAAATTGCGACCGTATTTTTTCTGTAAATAGATTCGAATTTCAAAATGGTTTAATTTTCTTTGCACAAGTAATGGAAACTTGGAATACCGGAATTATGTTACTTCTGTTTATTTCGTACGTGAGATAGTGAGCCAGTTATGTGCAAATTGGTTAGAGTAATAACATTTTAATATGGTAAAACTGTAAATGTTAACTAGTTGTAACTAATGTACAGAGAAGTATAATAATAATAATAATAATAATAATAATAATAATAATAATTATTATTATTATTATTATAATTTAGTTTCGTTTAATCGACCAGTATTAAAGCTGAAGGAGTAATCTCACGCAGTTCACTACAGTGCATTATATTTAAACATGTTTACTTGACACAGCAAGGGCGGGATTTGCCGCTTAAACAAAACGTCTGAAATTCACTTCCGATTACTAGCGAGCATCAAAGTTCCCTCTCCCCCTTTCACGGCTTCCTGCAGATTCTCTACGAGTCATCAACTCTACCACCCTTCCAACACCCCGCGTTTGGTTTATGGGTGTTTTACTGCCTTGCATCTGAGGCAAACTTAATTGAACTTGTAGCACAAAGGTCCAATAAAACTTGACAAGACAGGCAGTTTGTAGAGGATGCAAATAATTCGGATCTATACCGTAGATCAATGCCAGAATGTTTAATAGGTATTCAGGGTTGACAACGACTTGAAGGATAGTCTGAATCTGAACCACACACAAGAGAAGACCGACTCATTGGCAAATGTATTCCATACTTAGGTGTAATTTGAGGGGAGGCCAAAAGGACCTATCCCGCAGACGTTAAATTTCCTGAGTTCGTGACCTATTATCCCAGGAATTGCTTAGTTTATCAGACTGAACTTTTCACAGAATACATAGGTAAATCGATTTATTTTTATCCTATATTTTGAATGATTAAAGAACTATATGCTTTTCTAATTATGTCATTATTTGATGGATATACTCGTTTATTAGTGATTATTATTTTCTCCAGCACGTAGGCACACAATGTACATACTAGCTATAGCAGATATTGTATTTCACCCAAAAATTCGATATTTCATCGGATATAAATGTTCTAAGGACCCTGGAATACTACAGGGCATACCTCTGTGTGTATGTGTGTGCACAACATAACTCCAAAAAGAAAAGGACTTTAAATACAAAACTTGGTATTTATACTCAGCATTTTCCAAGGCTACGACACGAAGATCTTCAGGAAACTCTCCCCACAACAAACTGACCTTTACATGCAATATTTTTCCAAATTTCAAATTTCTAAAAGGATGTTGAATAAAATTTCTTGTATTAAATATGTTTTATGACAAATAAAATGTATAGCCTGAATTTCTAAGAAATACACCATGTGCTTCTCTTTATTTTGAATGTCTTTTACTTATCTGGTAAACCATAAGATATAGACTAAAACTTGCTGTAAAAAATGTAGATCTCGTTAAAGCAAACAATTTGTGCAATACACACTGTTTTGTAGAGCTAACCATTTCCGAAATATTTTATTAACTTTTCTCAAGTTTCTTTTCTTCTACTCTTGGCCGTGCAATGAGAACCGAAGTTCAATTAAATAGCACTCATCATCAGTAGTTTTGAGAAAATGTACATTTTCCGAAAAAGCTGTTCAAATGAAAGCAATGGAGCAAATAAACGTTATTTTCAAAGAAAGAAACCACATCCCTTAAGTATAGAGCTGCTGTCTTACTTAACAGAAGACCAATTTGGAGAGTAAAGCTTCCCTAAATAATGGACTACTGCTGCACTACATAGTACGTAGGAATTAGGATTTTTTATTCTGTGACCTGTCACTACCCTAAATAAAATTAATTTAAAATACAAATATTGTGTTTAAACTGATAAAATATATTAGAAATTACAGATGAAACTAATTTATAAGTATACATTAAACACTGAAAGCTTCATCTTTGGCAATTTTGTTGTCTGCTTTAAAGAGAACCAGCCTGTGAAGATCGTCGAAAGTCCTTGAAAATTTAGATAACGATACGCTGTGGCTCTTGTAGAATAATATTCTGAAGCTATTTTTACTTAGTTACACTATAAAGGTTGTCGCGTGATCATTTAAAGGCCTATTTATTGGGTATAAGATCTTAGCCTAAGCATTAAAATTAGTTTTTCATTTTTCCAACGCATGTGATTTTTTAAAATACTCCTTACAGTACAAAAGTCAACCAGTCAGTTACAGATTTTAACAAAAACTTCTTTAACATAATAAAAATATTGCAATTTTGTAAGTGGAAGGTTTTAAACTAGTGAGATTGATTATCTATTATGGTTTTCTCCAAAACCTGATGGCCCTCATACGAGACCGCTTCCCTACCACTGGGCAATAACCATTAGCAAACAAAAGACGAACCTGTATTAGGGGTGAGAGGAAACGTTGTAAAATCTGTTTTCAGAGACACTGATTGCAAGTCGAGAATCGTGCCCCAGTTAAGTGACCAGTAAGTGAAAACCTTGACAACAGCGAGGTTTGGTTTCCAGCCGCAAACATCCTAATACCCAACTTTAAAGTCCTTGTAAGAAGAGGTGGTCAGGGTGAATATGTTCTGAAAAATACTGCACCTATTAAAAGAAACGATTTTATTTCTGAAATAAAAAACATATTTGAGCAAGTACTGTATACATTTTTATTTTCTCTACCACGAGCAATGTACATGGTAGATAGAGGGGGTACTGCATTCCAGCCAAAAACCTGATACCGAGAGTTCACAGAAAATAATGTTTTGAGGACCCCTGAATAGAAAAAAACTATTTCTAAAAGATCCACGTATGTCTATCTGATAGCCTACGCGTGTTTTATCTATGCACCTGAGCTTAAGATACGAGACTGTTTTTGAATCCTTGAGATATCGTAATCAATTCAGGTTTATCAATTGTTCTTCCGCAGGAAGGAGAGGCAGAATCTGAATTTGAAGATATGCAAGTCGATTTTGGGAGTTATTTCAATAGAAGTTGACACGACTTGTTTTTACTGGAAAACAAGGAGTCACGTGGAAATTTTCATGATATACTAACATCAATCTCATACCTCAAATGGCAGAGTAGAGACATGAGAAGACAAAGATGAGTGGCTTGCATCCAGTCTAGAGTACGAAGTTTTTATTCCGATTCTACCTTTCCAAAATTACTTCAGAATTTAGGATATTAGGGTGGTATTTCCTGTAATTCTTAATTGGAGCAACAGGCATTGTTACGATGTTTCCAGGTGGGCTTTGAATCTCAAGTTTGTAAGTTCGCCACTATGCGCCATGGTGACAAGGGATCAGCTCGTCCCAAAGTGCACTGTAGGACGACATCACGGCTTGCGGACGCGAAATGGCGGAAATTTTTGGCCATAAGCCTTCCTCTTTCAAGGTATGGGATTCTTTTAAGTGCAGAAAAACATTACACGAGACCACCGGCTTTGCTTCACTTCCGAAAGAAGCCATGCTAAGAATTTTTCCGTCCAAAAGATGCATAACCCTCCGCCCGGTTTGAACCTGCAATTTTGGATAGTTGGAAACCAAAGTTATGCTCAATAAATTTAATTATCAAATATTTGTGAGAAAATGAATATAAGAAGCTGGTCAACCACTTTCAGCAGATGCAAGATTGCGACAGTTTCAACTCTTTTCATTTTAAGTGGTCCATTTCTTGGATCTCAGTTCCTTGTAAATTACCTTTTATGTGTGTTTACAATGCAAACTGGTCGTGATATTTCTACCTCTAGTCAAAATCCTTTGTTCCTTTGAAATTACACATAGAATAAAAAGGATAGGACAACTTCATCCCAAATACCACATAATGCTTCACTTATTCCCCTCTCACTTTACTTCGTTCCTGAGCCATAAAAGAGCTCTGTTCATTGGTTAGGGTTTCAGAGACTATTTTGACATACAACCAACAGAAGACTGCAACATCTAGCAGGCATCTTCCAGGAACTAGTATAAAATGCATCCGTTTCTCACCCCTTCCTTAACTTCGTTCAATCCGTTAAGAGGCGGGATAGGTGTGCAACACACCTGGTAGGTCGATTTTGTCAACATAAATAAAGAAAACACTAAAGGAAACCAAAAGAATCGCGACCTATTTTGCTTTCGACTGCATACTGCTACTCCTGGCAGGTACCAATGGTGGCGCTTGGATACCGATTAGGTGGTTTGTATTTTCTCTTGTGATTTTCTATTGTATAGGTTACCAATTGACTTCTCTTCGTATTATCCCAAATCTACTCATTTAGTGATACCGATGAATCTTACACATTTCTCATGTTTGTGTGTGTCCATTTGTGTGTCTGTCCTTGCGTTCTATACAGTCATAAATCTCGCACTGTTTACATGCGTGTGTCGTAGCTACTAAGCTACTACAACGGACACAGTCGTTGAGAAGCACACGTTGAAACCGCTCAGGTGAAATGCGTCCGCATCCTCCCCTTTCGCCGTTCACCTAGGCTTGAACTTTGTTCATGAGCTAACGCATATGTTTTGGACCCAAACAAAAATAGATTGACTCATGCAGGAGTGCTATGGAACACAATGATAAGTGGACTTCGCCATAAAAAAAACCAGAAGTACGGGAACGAATCCGTGCATTTAACTGTAAATACTGCTATGAATATGCATGAAAATACAGGAAAAGCACCCAAAACAGGGATTGTGCCTTATATCTCTGGCTCATACACACCGCTGATTTTGCTAATGTCTTATAATCTTTTGTTTTTTATCGATAATCTGTGACCATAAACTACGAGATAAAAGGATAGCTGGACAAGTTACAAGGTTCCAGAAAGTTCCACGCAGCAAACACAAAGTGACCTAACTGCAGGATGTCCCACATTGACGGCCGAATATGCATCATATTTTTAACTCTCCAAATTGCCGACTGTATTAAAGTATCTTTTTCCGGCAAGCTCTCAAAATTGTAAATTATGTAAAATCTATTCAATTACCGACTGTTGCTCATATTGAATTAGGGAGTTCAGTATTAATCCGTTGAGCCAGTGCAAATATTGGTAACCATATGTCACAGGACGTTCGCTAATTATCATGTAAAGCTAACAGCCTCCCAATGGAACGGTGAATTGAATATTATTTTAACAGGCAAACAGTAATAAAATGGGATTTTTATTAATATGATATTAACGTTACAATAATAGACAAAAGGGCATTTGAGCTTTAAATGAAGCAGTTTATCTGCGAGCATATTTAAATATTAAAAAAACAACTTTCCCCTTCCTAGATATTCACGAATTGAATGTCGCATGTCGTCCCATAATGTTATGGTCATATAAAATCAGTCCGCAAACTAACATTACTAACATGGGAATTCGTGAACATGTAAAGTATGTGTTCCCTATTCAGCCGAGGTTTCATCCCTCGGCTTTTTAGATTTAGTGAATACTTTTCAATTTGTTATGTAAAACTGAATTCTTGTACTCCTTTATCCCAAAATAGTTTATGTACTTCAGAAGTTGCCAAAAATTTGCACATGACTAACCTAATTATGCTCCAGAGAACTAACAAAATATTTCAAAAGTAGTGCAGATCCACACCTATTAATTTATGTTATATTGCCTATTTTCTGAAACATTACATAAGTAACTTTCTCTAATAAAGCTTATTTTATCATCCGTTGATGACAATTTTGATCAGCACTGAGCGCGTTTAATATATGTGCAGTTGCCAATTTCAATAATGAATTATAAAATTATTTATGTATATGTGCTTCAAAGTTTATGCAACAACAATAGTGTGTATACCAAATTCATTGTAATATCTTCAGTAATGTTGAAGGTATTGTTTAACCAATTATTCAACTACAAACAGGAAACTATTCTCACGACGAAAAGTTTAAAATGTTGTTTTTTAATAAACGTTAAAAAGAATAAGTGAGCAGTACAGAACTTCATTTTCTTTTAATCCTTTAGTTAGGTAGAAGAAATTACTAACCCTGTAAAAAATGTTTTCGATAAAGTTAAGACTCTAATCATATACAAATACTCAGCACATTTTCAAAACATCACTTTCAAAAAAAATTATTTACACTTGTTACAGTTTTGCTTAAAATTTTAATCAATTTAAATAGAAATTCCATCTTGTGAAGCATTCCGTATCCTAAAAAATGGTAGAAAAATCGAATGGAAAAAACTAGGTTTTAAAAGTGCTTGGCCAGGTACAAAATTATTTTCATGTGAGTTCTGTACATCACTGAGCTATAAAAACAAATTAAAAGGGACTCCGAGACTATTATATGAAAAACAAAATTCGTGTTCCACTCAAATTAGCTTTTCCCTAACTTTTGCCATAGAAGATTATTTCTTTACATACATCATGGTAATTGAGGTTAAGATGAGCAGAAATGGTTGTATTAGTTCCTTATAATAGACGGAAAATAAGGTGATGCTCTTAAAGCGGTCACTATATGAAACAATTTAAATTCGGTTCACTTTACATGGCCAGCAGTAAAACAAACAGGATAGGTGAATGACGACTTCTTCCTTTGAGAGTATTTAAGTATTTGGAAACAAACTAATAGCAACAAATATCTCGGAAAAGGTTAGCCGTACAAAAAGAGGTAAGTATGTGGTATAAACTGTGGGTTTTAACGAGATCTAATTTTTACGGGACGAGATTTTACGGTTTATCAGTTAGGTATACAAAGGTATTCCGAATGAAGAGGGCTTCAGAGGCTATTCTCATGAATATTCCCATGACGAGAGCTACCCAAAAATTTCACAATCGCTTTAGCCTAGTGCATTCCCTTATAAGGAAATAAGGCAAAAAACCATTTCTGCTAGCGTTTACCTTGGTTAGTACGAAGCAGACAGAAGATAAGCTTTTGTAAGTGTAATTTTTACCGAGTAGATAGAGAAAGCCATGTGAATGTAATACATCAGGTTTCTTCTATACTGTGGCCCAATGTATGCTAAGTTTAGCTTTATTTCTTCCTTTGTTTCTCCACTTGGGTATACACTGAACAAAGTTTACTGCAACTCTAAGTGGTTGATTTGTGTTTAAATTTGTGATATTTATTCAACAAACAGTATTGGTGAAAAAGGATTTACGGTAATTGATTTCTTAGAGAACAGAAAACTGCAACGAAATGCAGAAACTGTAAACTTTCATATCCGCATGTGGTCATGCAGGATAAAAAGAGCTGCTCAGGAAGAAAACTGTTACAATTGGGTAATAATGTTAACCAGTTTTAGATATTCAAAAATATAAACTTTATTGCAGTTAGATAAACGTGGAAAAATATTCCTTTATTTCTAATACATTTTTGTTTTATACAAGCGACATCTTAAATAGTTTATTTGCTTACGTCACACTATTGTTCACAGCAACATTTACACTTATAGGTTGTAGGCAATAGTGCTAGCGAGATTTCAACAAAACACACAAATTCAGCATAAAATGGATACCCAAACAGGTAGGATGAGCAAATGTAAATTGGATGTTTTACAGGTCAGTGAGAAATGGTGGAAATTAGCAATAGCTCAGAACCCCAGCTAGACTCTTCAATTATGCCACAATGAAAGCGTACATTCCTCCATTTGCTGTAAGAGTCCTGGAGCAACTTATGTTGCTAATAAAAGGCTGTAAGTTTCAGTCGCTAATGCAATTACTGAGCACAATATAGAATGCCTGGATTTCAAGACATAATAGCATGCACGACTGGCGAGGAAGTATCAGTAACAGCTAGAAAAACAGCCTTAAGAGGAAAGTATGGAATTTGTGGCAGTCCTCAGAGCAGATACATTCCACTAGAATGAGGCAAAGAGCTTACGAATTGCTGGAGGAGGAATTTAAGGGAAATACGAAAGGAAAGAGCAATAGTGCTGGTAAATTTCTATGATTAATAGTAGCTACAGTCTAAATTATACATGTTTCTTTACTTAAATATAACTACTCTTTTGCGCTACAATAAGGTTAATTTGCCATTCAACCTGTAACAAATGCTGGCACAATCATTCTGAATATTATTGCAAATAACAATGATAGTTTTCTTGTTTTTAAAATCATAGACATAGTGAATTATGAATACCAAAAATTAAAAAAAGAGTATCATCTTTAAATAATCAACAGTATTTTTTTAACTCGAGTGGGCGAACTATGTGCGCCATTGTTGCAAAATTTGTAATAGTAACAATATTATTGTGCTGACAATGATATTGCTTCTTCTACCTACTCTTCACTTCTTCAGCGAGCGTTAGTAGTACTTGCAAGGTGCCAGCACTTATATCGTAGGAGCTTTTACGGTTTATGTCTAGAGCTGCACTATTGCGACACACTGCGCACCAGCGCACCTGGTCATGTAAGTATAACATTAATATCCAGGTAGGAATTTGCATGAAAATCAATGAATAAGATGCCTTTCCAGTCCCAGAACACTGTGCACATCATTTTTCGAGGTCTCAAGATTTGTTTCGGCTAAACCTTTGCTGTGGATTAGTGTGCCTCCATTCCATTGATTGCCGCTTACTTTCAGGGGTGTCGTAAGAAGCCCAAGTCTCATCTCCTGTGACTATCTGTGTCAGAAATTCTTCGCCGTCTTCATCATAACGGGTTAAAAACTTAAGTGCACTAGCCATCCGTTTTGTTTTATGTTGCCCAGTAAAAATCTATGGTACCTAACGTGAACAAAGTTTACGAAATTTCAGTTTTTCGGTAACAATTTCATGAATTAGTGATCGTGAGCTTTGGGGAAATTCCATAGTGAGAGCACTAATTGTAAACTTGCGGTTTTCCTGGTTCTTGTCATCAATCGCGTGAACCAGTTCTTCTGTAACCAAAGATGGACGCCCAGTTCGTTCTTCATCGCGCACTTCAGTACGTCCTTCATTGAACTGTCGGACCCATCTTCTCACCATTGAATCACTCATCGCATTTTGTCCGTAAACTTCGCAAATTTGCCGATAAATTTCAATTGGTTTCACTTTCCTAACTTTCAGAACGAATCACAGATCTGATTTCACAAGCGGCGGGATTTTCAATCAACACCGACATTGTAAACAAGCACAACAAAGCGTATGTGGCTGACAGTGATCTCAAAATGGCGCACGTTTCTTCTACCTGATACAGAGCGTCTATCGCGCATGTGCGGAACTGCGATCGCAGCGCTGCAGCGGAGATAATTGAAACGGAACTTACTTTCTGGACGTACCTCGTATAATCAAAGTGTTACCAGGGTCTAAATTAAAATCACAGGGAATCAAGGAGCAAATAACAGTTTCCAACAACATCAGTGAAGTAAGTAGGCTTTCACGGCCAGTGTCATTAGATATTACACGAATTTCCGGATCTGTATGCCGTGATCTATTGAAAGTTGTTTTTCCATGCCTTTTGTCCGAAGCTGCGTCGATGATCATCAGTGGAGAGGCCGAAGTATTGCTTTGTTCTTCAGTCGTCGCCAAAAAGAACAAAGTAACACTTCAACCTCTCCGCAGATTATGTGCTATACAGGCTCCAACCTGGTGGTAGTGATATGAAATCTAAGCTCTTTCGCATTTTGAGATAGGTTGGTGGTGGTGGTGATGCTGTTGGTATGTAGACAAGACCCTTTATGTGATCCTATAAAACAAGTCTTACACAGTCAAGTCAGAGGACCATATTTTGTTTCCCAGCACGCCCAAAGTTGATTCAGAATATACCATTCAGCGAGATACCATAACACGTTAATGCTGCAGAATTCACATCAGGTTGAAATTTTAACCACCAAACTATTTTAACACAAATACCTCAGGTTCCATTTCTAATGACACTAATTTCGCATAAATCCAGCAACTGGGGAATGTTTCTGTATAAACTTGTATTAAGGACCAATAGAGTGGAATGCAGCGCTTTCAGATTATCTGAATCTTGATGGAATAGATGTGGTTTAGTTGTGGGCACGCGCTACTCCAGTCATGAGGTCAGGTAAATTTTTTTCTGTAGTGTTTAACACCCGCTTTTATTGCTCTGGCATCACAGGTGATGGCACTGATGATATATGAAGATGAAGCCCCGGTGGAATGTAATGGCGGAGGAAACCGGAGAACCCGGAGAAAACCCACCCCTGCGCCGCTTTGTCTACCACAAATCTCACATACGGTCGCTTGGGATCCAACCCGGGCCGTCTAGGTGAGAGGCGAATGGTCTGACCACTCGGCCACGGTGATATAACGTGTTTGATATAACGTATCACAGGCAATTTTTATCAATATTCAAGATTACAAGCCTAGTGATGAAGAATGAACTCTCAAATAACCTGAGATTAATAAATTTGAAATTTGTACCAAATTAGCCCTTAACGATAATCGAAAATCCTAATTGAAACTTCATTCTAACTTGAACAAAGTTACCATCACCTTGCTAAGGTCACGAACACTACTTCCAAATGGACAGTCTTGTTAACATATCTCATTACCAGAGACCAAATGTCTAGGCCTTGTAAGTCATCAAAACTGAGAAGCAAAAAGAGGTTATAATCGGGTTTAATATGCAAACTCTTACATTATGGTTGTTTATCTACTACAGGGCACTATTTAACCACATTTTCTAATAATCCATCATGACTCAATGTAATAATGTTTTATTTTATTCTTAAAAGTTTGAACTTTAAGCGAAAATTATTATTTTGGGATATTAGTTCGGTTTAAAAGTTTTTGATACATTTATAAGATCGAAGTGCAGACTAATATCCCGCGTATTTATGTTAACATCATGTTGTATTATATTTCAAAGTAACTTTAAAGTATTAAACAAAATTTTAATTGGCCTCACTCCGTAACTCATTCGGTAAATCTTCTACCTGCTACGAGAGGACCCGGGTTTGATTCCCGACTGCGGGGTGGGAATTTTTCTCTGGCTAAGAATATTTCCTATCCCTCCAAGGGCCTGGAACTATGATTGAGATTGTGCATGTGTGTCCTGATCTGATTAGAAAATTAGAAACTCAACAGCAGTATACATGTTCCGAACTGGAGTGCCGTCGGTATGACCATGCTGTTAAAGGCGGGGTGTGAATGGAACAACAATAAAAGTTGATTGTATTTGACTGAAAAATGAAAATGTTTCTTGAAAGTCACTGCATTACAATGCCATTGGCTTATAAGCTGCAAATGAAAACCATTTTTTTTTTTTTTTTTAATGTTTTAGAGTCTTGTCAGATTATGCATTTTTTTATTTGAGAAAAGTATCTCCTAAGTTCTACAGAGGTAAACGAGGAAAATCTAAAACATTGAACTACTGTAAGGTCCATTTCTACTGTAATAGAATTGCCACCTTGTAGAATGTTTGAAATGCTGGAGTCAACTTCACAGTAGTTTTGGAAATTTCATTTTTTGCTTGGTTGTACTGTGATGATGAGCAATGACATATTTATTTTCATAGTCCACTAATGGCTGAAACATTTTACACAAGTGTTTTACTGCCAGTAGAACATACGCTGAATCCAAAAGTATTAATGTACGTTTCCAATTTACTGTGCAAAAAACACAGAATTTCGGTAAGTTACCTTCCAAAACAACGTCGCAATCTAAACTGAAAGAAAGAAATGAAGAACGAAAAGACTTACGACAATAATGAAACAGCGTTTTAGTTCAAGTACTAGTTGTTTGCCTTCGAAGTAAGTACGATCCGATGGGAAGTCAAATAAACACAAGTGATAACTAACACCCATATTTACGGTGATACTTAACATCGTTTTTATAATAAAGGAATACATAATAAAAAACACACAAAAAGGCACTTATTTCAGCAGTATATAAAAAAGTTCTATGTCTCCCATTTACATTACTTTCACCACAAATTATTGTTACAAAACATTCATTTATCTACATCGTGATAGCGATAAAAATTAACAGAAATGTTTGTATTATTTCCATTTAAGTAGAAGGGAATAGGCTAAAGAGAAATTCAGATTATTTTAAAACCACAGTCGCTCTGTGAAACCATTTAAATTCGAGTCGTTTTGCACTACAATGAGTAAACAAAGGAGATTTGAAACTGAAGTCGACTTCCGTTTTGAGAAAAATTTAAGCTACTTAGATTAAAACCAATAACAAGAATATCTCGGAAACGGTTAACTCCACAAAACAAGTGTATAATACATATATGTGTATTTTAACGACATCTACATTTTTTGTGCAGTACGTTTTTGTTTATCTCTTAAAGTTTACCAGTTATGCAAAATTCATCAAGAATGAAGTTCTCAGAGACTACTCCGAGAAAACACAAGATATACATTTTATTTGCCATATAAATATCTTTAATATTCGACATTAATAAAAATACTTGGAGTTATGTTTTGTTTCTTGTTTTATTCAGGGGACATAGTAACATAGTACGTATCGAGAAAGTAAACAGGCAGAAAAAAAGGCAATGTAAAACTGCTGCTTTTCAATTACAAAGATGTAAATCGTACAGATGTGAATCACTTTCATATTAACACATTCAAATCTGATGTGTTACACTCACATGAATTTCTCTAACTATTCTAGAAACAGAATTCTTACAAAGATTGTTCTGCTTATAGCATACTGGTCGAGATTAGCATTACTTAGTTCCTTATAAGTAGAAGGGAACTAAAGCAATGCCTTATGCTAAAGTGATAGTCAAATGTTTTAAAAGCATTCGTTATGCGTTTGTCATTGAAATTGGCTTCTTTGCTTGGTCATATGTAGAACAAAGGAAAAAAGGACACTTCCTGTCTTAGGAAAGTTAAGTATTTTAAAATTGGACCCAGTAACAAGCAACATCTTTCTTAGAAACGGTCAACTCTACAACAAAAATGCATATGACACAAATTTGTTTTAACGAGGTCTACATTTTTTGTGTAGTAAATGTTTGTTTTGTTTGTTTGCGGTTTAACCGTTTTGCAAAATTCTGCAAACAACCAAATAAAATACTCTTCAGAGGCTTTTCCCAGAAAATTCATATTAGGAATTTTCTTTGTGTGGTGAATAACGAATATACGGTGTTTTAATCAAAATCTTTAGAGCAATTTTTGAGAACAAACTTATCAAACGTTTTTCCATGTACAGGGTAATTTTGGGGTGGGATATTTTCTTGAAAACCTTCGTGTCGCATCCTTGGAAGATGATAAACTTAAATACTTTGGTATTTAACGGACTATTAGTTTTTTCCACACACACACGGACCTTTTTCCATATTTTTTTTTGGATTCAGGGGCTCTTAAAACTTATATTTCTGGTGAAATCTCGATATCGAATTTTTAGGTGGATTAAAATACCTTCACTATGTGCAATGTACGTGTAGAGAAAGTAAAACGGCATTCTGTCAAAGTTACGGCCTCCGAATATTTCGTTTTGTAATCGACTCACCCTCCCCATAATTGTAGGTCTGACACCGCCCTAGGACTTACTGGTCAATGCCTAGAGGTCAGAAGCCTATCAGAGAGCCTACGGTACGAAACCACAGAATGGAGAACCTGTTACAAGGGGTCGGTCGGCACGTAGCCAGGCATGAACATAAAGAAGTGGACCATATGAAATGTAAGCAAAATTGATTATTGGAAAGGTGATGATGGAGCAAATGTTAGAATGAGTAGCGGGGGAAACCGGAGAACCCGGAGAAAACCCGCCCTTACTCCACTTCGTCCACCACGAATCCCACATGCGGACGTATGGGAACCTCTGATTATTACAGTACACAATTTTATTTTATCTTAATATAATATTACAAGCTAAGAAGTAAAATATTGGAATGACAACAGTTTTTAACAACTCTATACTTCTCTTCATATGTGAAACAACTGAAGTTGTACAGCAGTTCCTAGAAAGGGTTTCTTGTTGTAGGTAGTTACCGCTCAAAAATATGCATGAACATAATTAATGCAGAAAACGAACAAGTAACTCAACTTCTTTAAGCAATGCAACCACTTAGGTACGCAATGCTTGCACCCACTTGGCACAGAAGTGTTCCCAAACCTCAAATCATTATTGTTTATGAGATCTCCCTCTACTCTCTTATTCCCTTTTCTTCTCCTTCGCCATTGTTTCATTTTCTAAACAAAAATATACGTTTGCAAACCCTTGTATATTTGCTTTCTTATTATTCGGCTGCTGCGTACAATGGTTTTGCCTTTGCAGAGAATTTGCAGCTGCCATTAATAATTCAAAAGATCTTGAGCTGTGACTGCCTCTAGTGTTTGATGTTTGTAATGCAGTTAGATATTTTTGCTTCACGAAGCAAAAGTTGTATACTTATTCACATAGAACATAAGGTTCTCTGATGAATGCTTAGATTATTTTCAAGAACAGAATACTTCCGATACAAGAGGATCAGCTCAGTACAAGTGGAAAGGAGTTAAGAAATGGGTTTGAGTATATTAAATGAAACTGTATTTGAAATTTTGGGGCACGCCTGTATACAAACCATTGTTCTTCGGTCTTCCTTACTTTCATTTTAAGAGGTGGCATTGCCATATTAGTGCTACAAATCTCACTGGGATTGTTTAATAAAGAGACTCCTGTCTAGGTTTTCTCTCCACCAAGTTTGAGAAGAAAAAAATAGTTTTAAACTAGAACAGAACACCAATAATATGTAAGTTCTTAAATTTACAGATTTTTAAAAAAAATCGTAAACCAGAGAAACTACAAATTTTTATCTCGTCAGTTTTTTTTTTTTTTTCGGCCTTGGAGCACTCACGGGAAAAAAATTGGTTATGTTCCATTCAAATGACTCAGCTATTATGCAGCAAATAAGCCCACAAAGGATCCCTACTTCCTACATTAGTAGAAATGGCTGCATTACTTAATTCATTAGAAGTAGTAGTGAAATAAGGGAATACACTAGGCTAAAGCGATATGTATACCTTTTAAAACTTCTCTTTCTCTTCATTGTAAAATTCAAAACCAAGAACAAGGAATATCTCGTAAGTGGTTGTGTCTGCGAACAATGTTGAACAGTGAGGCAGTAAAATGCCTTGCCACGGAGTTAAAAGTTGTCTAAAAGGGATATTTAAATTATAGCAAATATAATATAAATTATACTAAGAGCGGACAAATGTACATTGAAAATGGCCAGGGGAGAATTATTATAAAACACGTCTAAGTAGCCGAGAACAGACAGATCACAAGCTGACAAGCGGCCCAGGTAGGATAGTACCGCTAAGGGAAGGGCATTGAACTGGAGGGGTGCGGTTACACTGCCCGAGGGTAAATATAACAAGGAAAACTGAAACAATTTCCTTGCTGGATAAGCGATACTTTTGCCACTTGGCATGGAACATCCGCGGAGCTAAGATGCAATATTTCGGTCCGTGGTGGAGCCGGCTGTGACGGAAAAGTGTTAATTTAATACGAATCAGAATACGGACGAAACACTGCACCAAAGGACTGTCAAAAGTAATAAGTAAAATTAGGCGCGGCTGAGTAAAGCGTAACTTGAGAGTAGAACATTTAGGAGGAATGCGTGTGTGTTTGACGCTAGAAAAGGGCGTACCAAATGAATAAGTGAGTTCCATAATAATCTGCAACTCGAGGAAAATCACTTGTGTCTTACCATCCCTGAAAGGAAATATTCTATGCTAACAAAATCCTGAGCTGGGGCACCCACATCTCAACACCATTCCGAAATAGCTTAAACCTGCACCCGGGATACAAACCCGCTACCCCCAACTTCCGCCACAACAGTAAATTCTGTGTTTTAACGAGATCAACATTTTTTTTTATGCAGGGTGCTTTGTCTATCTGATACGTTTTACCAGTTATCAAATAGCTATTCATAATGAAAAATATATTAAACGCTAATCTCACAGCCATCCAGATAAAGACACATACACAGATCTTTAACTAAGAATGTGTCATTTTTAATTCAGGGGTCCTCAAAATATTTACCTCCGGTGAAATATGGGTATAAATTTCTTTTGTGTGGAATGCAATAACTTGTGTATCTACCATGTACAGTGTATACAGGTGTTTCAAAACGACACCAAATGAAGATGTGGACCTTGTTGGCCATACCGTACGTAATACGCGAGTATAATTTTCAGCTCTAAAGTCGGCACGTACAGAAACTGCCATAAAATCACCATGGATTAGGCAGTCATACATAGCAAAATTGCACGTGCCTGGCCCACTCCAAGAGAGATGCTGGTTGGTAGCGAAGGTCCCAATCACGTGGTGTAGGCGTGGTTTGATAGACAAGCCGGCGCGGCAACGGTCACCTTAGTAACGGAAAACGTAGCGTGTGGGTGTGGCGTATGACAACCGTTGTTCCTTCTTTGCCTAATCCCAAATGTGTGCGATTTTTAAACAAATGTAAAACTTTAAATACAAGTGTTTGAAAGTTGCGACATCAAGTTTCGGACAAGCCAAAGTGCAAGCTAATCGACGGTTATTTTCATTTGGTGTCATTTTGAAACGGCCTGTGTATGTGCCAGAGAAGGTAACAGAATATTTTAAGAGCGGTTCACTAACATTATTTAATTCCTTAAATATAAAGATCACACTAGCGATCACGGCTATTCAAGTCGCTTCATTATAACTGCCCGTTTGCGAATTCCAGGAAGATAATTCATACAATATTTTACTCAAAATATTCGTTTCGCATTCTTAGAAGGTGCTAAACTTAAATACCAAATTTAGTATTTAAGAAGCTTTTCGCCTCTGAGTTAATACTATGCTCAAACATCCAGACCGACAGACATATTTTACTCTTTTTTTTTTTTTTTTTATTCAGAGATCCTCAAAATATTTATCAAACTTTGGATGGAATGCAATACCTTCTAAATCTACTATGTGCGTTGTATGCACGTGCTAGAGATAGTAATATATACACAGAATTTAAAAAAAAAAAAAAAAAAAAAAAAAAAAAGTATGTGATTTAAATGAGAGGAATTATAAAAATGAGAAACTTTGTCTCCTTGGTTGTAAGTTTATGCGCGGTCTTCGAGAGGTCACATGTAACCTAAGGGCGGGCAAAATTCACTGTCAACTCCTGGCATACTACCAAAGTCAATGTTTAAAACTTAGTTCATTATATACGCAGATATTTTTTAGTGAATCCTATTTTTATAAATACATAAAAACAGTTCCGGAGTCTTGTCGGGTCTCCGAAGCTGTATTCCTTTCCTTTTCCCTCTTTGTCTCCCCCCTTTATTTCTATTTTCCCAATATTTCCTTTGCTTTGCTATTTGTTTACAGTTTGCTTTTGCTTCCACAATACACACACATATATCATTTACAAACATAAACATCCATGCCCAAGGCGGGACTCTAACCCACGATCCCCTACGCCAGGAAACACCAAAGCTAAGCACTTCAGAGAGCGCGGGCATGGGGAGAAATCCGAGATACGGGTATTTTTGTTTTCGATTTACTTTCACTACAAATACTTACAGTTGAATTTCCGACATCAATCTAACACTGACCCCTTGTTAGTAAAATAAAAAAATCTGATATTCTCCATTCACATGACTTTCTCTACATCTTTGTAATATATTAAAAAGCTTATTCTCCTGTCTAGTTCCTGCTAACCGAGATAAACATTAGAAGGAATGGTCTAATTATTTGATTTCTTATATAAGTAGATGGGAAACAAGGGAATACATTAGGTTAATGCTATAGTCAAAGCTTTTAAAAGCTGGTCGATACAAAAACTGAAGATGGATTCGCTTTGTAAACAAGAGAGATGAAACGAAACGTGACGCCGTTTGAGAAGTGACCTAGTTTAAAATTGAAACCAATAACAAGGAATATCTTGGAAACGGTATTTATAATAAATTGTGTGATTTAACAAGATCTACATTTTTATGTAGCAAGTATTTGTCTATTTCTTACGGTTTACCAGTAATGCAAAATTAAGTAAAATTCATCCAGGAATGAAAAGGTCTTCAGAAACTATTCCCAGAAAATTCAAGATATACGTTTTATTTATGTTGTAAATATCTTCAATGCATGGTATTTTAACCAAAATGGTTAAAATCATTATTGAATAACACACATTTTCAAAACTTTTTCCATGTA
This sequence comes from Hymenopus coronatus, assembly GCA_030762935.1. NCBI lineage: Eukaryota > Metazoa > Arthropoda > Insecta > Mantodea > Hymenopodidae > Hymenopus > Hymenopus coronatus. The sequence goes on from CM060900.1 coordinate 41,130,468, forward strand.
AACAATAGTTTGGGGTGGGGGGATTTCTTTTTTAAAACTTTTGTGTCGCATCCTTGGAAGATACCAAACTTAAATACCAAATTTGGTATTTAACGGTCTTTTAGTTTCTGAGCTATGCTGTCCAAGCGCGCACGCACTGTCACGCACACGCGCGCGGACCTTTCTCTATTTTTTTGACCCAGTGAACTTCAAAACATACATTTCCCGTAAAATATGGTATCGAAGCTTTGGGTGAAATACAATACTCTCTATATACACTACGTGCATAGTATGTGTTGAGAAAGTAAACATACATGCGCAAGTGGGCGAGTGTTGAAATGCCACGTATTAAAGATTCCGTCAGCAACAGGAATACGTTAGCTCATTAGTGTGATATAAATAAAATGAAAAGTATTTTAGAGTAAATTCCATTCAGAAAATTTAAGTTAAAACGGAAAAAGGTTTTAAGGAAAGGGTGGTTAAATATAGATAACAAAAAATCTGTTGATTGTTTTCTCTCATTAAGGTTTCAGGCCAAGACTGTGACTTCAAAGAAGATACTCTTAAAGCGTAGAGAGAAGAACGCGCTTGGATGTGCAGAAAGGTGAGGTGAGGGGAAGGAGAAGTTGTTACTAAAGGAAGGACCAGCAGCCATGCATGATTATAAGACACCAAGGCAGCAAACCCGTCCTTGGCACCTCCTATTAACTATACTAATGAAACGCTGTGTCTTTGTGATCTTACTTCACACAAGCTCTGTGACATCACATTTTCCAATTGGATGGCCCCAGTTACGATGACCAAAAGTTAAGCAGAGGTAATAATTAATGCAATGTCTCGTGGTGGCCATTAAGTAGTGTTAGCTTTTCATAACACAGCACTAAAGATGCGTTTCTTATTCATTTTTATTTTCTCTAGCACATAGTACACAATTATATATATATATACAGGATGTTTCAAAAATACGGGGCATAATTTCAGGTATGTATTTCCCACATGTAGACAATCAAATTAGTTTATTACAACATGTGTCCGGAAATGCTTCATTTCCGAGTTATGGCCTTCACAGCATTGAAATTCACTGGAACGTTTTTCTTTCCGCAAGTTGTCATTACAGAAGATGTTCAAAATGTCCACCTCCTGCTTGAATACAGACCTCACATTGATGTCTCATTGACCTGTGAACACGATCCCAAACTCCAGGAATATTGCGTATGTCCTCACAACTTGCCACAATTCGATTCCGAAGGGATTCCAAATCCGGCACCGGAGACGAATAAACCGATGATTTTAAATGGCCCCACAAGTAGAAATCGAGAGGGTTCAGATCAGGTGAGCGTGGAGGCCAAGCAATTGGGCCACCTCTACCTATCCATCGATCAGGAAACCTTCGATCCAAGTACCGGCGAGCCGTAAGACTGAAGTGTGCAGGAGTGCCATTATGCAAGAAGTGAAATGTGTTGATGATTGATCAGTGGAGTGTCTTCGAAAACGTCAGGTATGGTGTTTTCCAGGAAGTTTGTGTACGCCTGCCCCATAAGTCTGTTTACAAGTACATGGGGTCCATACAACAGTTGCACGTGGGTTTCCATGCGACCATACATGCTAATTGTGGAAATTTGTTATGCCATCTCTTGTGAACTGTGCTTCATCTGTAAATAATACGACGGCAGAAAAGTTCGGATTTACACCACACTGCTGCAAGAACCACTGACAGAACCTAACTCATGCAGGGTAATCTGCTGGTGACAGGGCCTATACACGCTGCAAATGATAAGGATACAATTGATACTCGTTCAACTGTCTCCAGACAGTCGTATGAGGAACACTGACTTGCAACGCTAACCGTCGTGTGCTGATAGGAGTCCTGTCCACAGCCTCCAGAATCTCCTCCTGCACTTCTGGAGTTGTAGATCTTGGTCGTCCCCTTCCCAAACCAGGAGAGGTGAATGTTCCATACTCGCACAGACGGGAATGGAGACGTACAAATGTCTTCCGATCTGGACATTGTCGCTGTGGGTACCTTTCCTGGTACAAACGACGAGCCAGCTAAGCATTGCCGTCCGCCTTACCGTACATGAAGTGTATTTCTGCCAGCTCTTGATTTGAATACATGTCGCACAGTCTTAACGCCTAAAGAACACTGAATGTAACCTTCCTCAGAATGAACTATCAGAGCGCCCTCCTAATGTCTCCTTTGACGGCAAAGACCTGCGGAAAGAAAAACGTTCCAATGAATTCCAATGTTCTGAAGGCCATAACTCGGAAATGAAGCATTTCCGGACATGAACTATTTTGATTGTCTACAGGTGGGGCTTTCAATGTTGTAAAGGCCATAACTCGGAAATGAAGCATTTCCGGACACATGATGTAATGAACTATTTTGATTGTCTTCATGTGGGAAATACATACCTGAAATTATGCCCCGTATTTTTGAAACACCCTGTATAGTAGATAGAGAAGGCATTGCATTCCAAAAAAATTGATACCGACATTTCACCCGAAATGCAGATTTTGAGGACCCCTGAATTCAAAAATGCATTTTAGAAAAAGGTTCTTGTGTGCCTCTGTGTGATGCGTGTGTGTGCATGTGTATGGACAGCATAACTCAAAAAATAATACCAAACTTGGTATTTAAATTAAGCATCTTCCTAGGACACGACAAAAAGATTTTCAAGATAAATCCAACTACAGACTAAACTTTACAACGAATGGTTTTCGAAATTTTCGGTTTTCTAAAAAATGGTCAAAAACTGATTAAAATGTCATATTGAAGATATGCTTGTACATGACAAATAAAATGTGTATCCTGAATATGTTGTGAATAGTCACTGAAGACTCCTTCATTGTAAATGAATTTTGCATAACTGGTAAACCGCTAAGAGATACATGAAAACCTTACTACACAGCAAATGTATATTTCGTTAAAACACAAAATGTTGTAATACAGTTTTTTTTATAGAACTAACCCTTTCCGAAATATTGGTTTTAATTTAAAATACTTAAAACTTTTCCGTCCACTCCATCTCTTTTGTTTACTTCTGGCCTTGGAAAGAGAACCAAATTTCAATGACGATCGCATAGCGACAGCTTTTACAACATTCGATTGTTTCTGTAGCTTAGTGTATTCCCCTAATTCCCTTCTCGTACTTAAAAGAAATCACATAATAAAACCAGTTCTGGTAATGTTTATCTTGATTAATGTGGTCTAGTTAAAAATAATAGTCTTTAAGAAAAAAATATGTTTACAGAGCGGATAGACAAGGTCATGTAAATGGAATAGATTAGGTTTTTCCTTCTAGCTTCCTGTTTTTCAAATAAATTTCCGGATAAATTTTGTATAAGTACTTTCTCCGCTAAACACCCAAAGGTTGTTTCTGCATCGCTAAAGTAATAAAAACTATGCTTTCTGTAGACCGTACACCAATATGCTTGATCAAGTTAATCTCAAAAACTGCCGATTTCTTACATCAAAATACGTTAAGAATGTACCCTCTGGTTGAAGTATTTTCAGCTTTCACTCAGCCCTCATAAATGGCATATACTAGGGAGATACATTTAGAATGCCGTGACTGAGGGGTTAGACCGTTCATCAATCCACCTAGGTGGCCGGAGTTCAATCCCAAGCGCTTGCATGTGGGAGTTGTGGTGGACGAAACGGCGTCTGGGCTGGTTTTCTCCGGGTCCCCTGATTTCTCCGCCATTCATGCCATCAATTGCTCCATCATCATCTTTATCATCCATTTCGCTTTCATTTCTTATCATCCACTTCCTCACACTCATGGCTGACTACAGGCGGACCACTCGATCCAGGTTCTTCATTCTGTGGTTCGTGCCGCAACAGGCTTCTGACCCATAGGCATCCACTTGTAAGTCCTAGGGGATGTCAGTCCTACATACGGGGAGGTAAGTCGACTACGAAAAAAAAATATTTTAAACACTTGCCAGTACGGTTCGGAAATACGTACCTTGTGTGCCCTGTGCAAACAGAAGGAAAGTGTGTTGTCTGCCCATTCCACCTGGAGTTGTAATCGAGACTGTTGCTCGTCATGCAAAGTATAATAGTGATGGAACCAACTTGGCGAATGGCCGAGTACCAATATATTTATTTCCAGGTCATGAGGACCGCATTAACCGGCCAGGGGGCTCGAGGCGCTGACCACGTCTCACCCTCCAATACTGCCCCCTATCCATGACGTCTGTAGTGGACCGAGATGGGGGACGCAGCGGCCGGGCGGTAGGCCAAGGTTCCCCGTAAGCTGTCGTGCCATGGAGTTATATATATTTATTTATTTATTGCAGGCTTTCTTCCCCAAATAAAACTTTACAAACATGTTTTGGGTGAATACGCAGCAGAACGCTGACGCCCTTTTCTCAGCACTAATTTATGAATGTCAAGCTTAATCGTAGACGCTGCGTGTATCACTCTCAGTAAAGTTAAACTCAGAAACCAATTCCTCACATGTATATTGAACCAAACATCGTAACAATATGGCCTGCAAAATCTCTCAATTTAGGTTAAGTATCGGCTACAAACATTTGGTAAAGTGGCAAGCCGTGTTTCGCATTTGTTTATAAGAGAAGTACTGCTTTGTCATGTAGTTCTAACTGTAACCGCAATGGGACATCTATTACATTGAAAGCATTGGTTACAAAATGGTTGCATGTGTGTTTCTATATCGACAAGTTAATGAAACCTTGTTGACTGCTCTGTCAGTTGTTTTTCGTCATGTATAACAGCTAAGCAGGCACAGTGGAGTGAGTAAGGAGGGAGTGGTAATGTTGCGCATCCATGTGCGCAAGATCCCCAGGTCTGCCCTAAGCAATCGGGCAAACATCCTCTACTACAACAGAGGCACTTTCACTGAGCACACATTGTTTTAACTTTGTTTACATTATACCTGTAGTCTCGTTGTCCACAGAATACACCGGGATCTATGTTCCGAACCTTAGTCCTCTGCAGGCAAAGACATTTCTAAGCAGTGAATACAGGATGGAAGGAAATAAGGTTGAACTGTTACTGAACTATAGAAAATAGTGTTGTAGATTAACTATCCCCTACTAATGATTCCTTGTAAAGATTTTGACGTTTGTAGACAGCATCCAGGTGTATTTTACCGACCTGTCATTGATTCTTGGTCTCTCTTGTTCTGCATTCTTTGTAGAAATAATTCTAAAAGTACAGCAGTGACATTAGTCCTGGACATTTTCTTGGTTAAATTAACTTACAGATTACAGTAGTACATTAGACTCTTTTTAGGAATGTTTTTATCTAATAAATTATAACCAGGAAATGTTAGCATACATTATTTTTATTTCATTATGTATATAATGTACAATTGGAATTAATGCTCTCATATCGCGTAAAGGAGCTCAACATTTAGGAAATCTTAATTTTAGGACTATGACATTTTCATGCCATGAACGCCACCACGAACATCACAATCTTACATTTAAGAGATCTCCGCAATCTTGGCCCCTTGTTATGAGTAACAAATCTTTATATTTCATATTAAATGCAAAATATAATAAATGTCTTACTCAGAAATCATAATATTAATGCATAAACCCAAAAAGAAATAAAATGAACTATTACTCTTATAATAGGGGGCTAGAACGGGGGTAATCGTGCATATTTAAAAGTATGCTGAATATACTTTAAAAAGTTGGGCCAAATTGGCTCCTATTTGTGGTGAAAGGTTAAATAATGTATTATCTGATAAATTATAAGTAGGCTTTTTCAGCATAAGAGTAATTCTGAATATCATCTTAATACAATGTTGTAATGTGAAAGTTAATTTAACAAAAAAGTATCAAGAACTAATGCAACTACTGCTTAAGACTTAATGTCTAATAATCGTTATAACTTGTTTGTGGTGCAATATATTTCATGGGAGCTAAAACAGTACTCAGAATTGCAGGTTGGATCTGGGGGAAATATGATTTCTGGAAGACTCTTTAGGATAATCAATTTTTATGGTGCCCGCTGTTGCTGCTTACGGAACCATATATTACTACTTGAAATTAAATAGTAATTGGGAAAGGGCATTTGAGAAGGAAATGTTCAGTTTCTATTTCAAAATCTATTAACGTTTACGGATATTAATTTTAGCTGCAAATCAAGCTTTTCACTTGTAGATCACACATGAGTAGCTTTTCGAGAGAAAATTAAAAGTAATTTCCCGGCACATCGTATACTCAACTTTTCTGTTAAGGAAATATTTACAAATTCCTTGCTCAGTTGCATTTTGGAAGAATTCCAGTGGGTAAACGCTATAGCTGCCCCGCTTTGAACACTCAAACTGCACGACAAAGGTTTTCATTGCATCATTCGCGTCCACAATATTTTGATTCTTTCCTGGTGTTTTCTATGATTTGCTAATTTAATTGTTCTTTTTTATTTATTCTCTTTTAGTATGGCATACGTTACAGAAAGAAGTTTTCAACAAGGAAGCCACAGACTTTTGAATCTGCTACGGTGACTTTCCAATTGGAACTATGCCACGGCTCGACATACATGGGCATATATCTGCCACGTACACCAAACTTCCGCAACATCTTCTGTATGCAAGAAGTGAAGCACCCCTTATACTGCTTCAGAAACTATATAACCGGATGCAAACAAAGAAAACCAAGATTTGATGCAAAGAACACAGATGTTTCCGAATCCACAAAGTTTATAAAATAAAAGCACTGTCATTTGCTCTGCTTCTTTTGCATATTTACGGATTCACAATATTCTTGGTTTGCGCTTCACAGAAAATTAAGGAGAAACCTCACCTGGTAAGTTCAACAAAGAAGAATTTGAAAGTTACTCAATGCATATGCAATAGAGTTCCGTTCCGGTAAAGTTTTACTCTTCACTTAACCCAAGTTCCCTTTCGATGACAAAGTAATGATGATTACCTTCAAACTGGTAGCGGTAAGGAAAATCTTTTGCAACTTGCATTACACACGTCTAAGTGGACATTGATTAAAGTAAATGTGGATGCAACACTACTTATATTGCCAAATGAATGTGGGAAAGCATTATTGGAGAATCGACGAATGGTTTGAAAAGAGAGCAGAAGTCGTCGTTCCGTTAAAAATTTCGTACAAAGATATGCTGCAGGATTCTTTGTTTTATTATTTTCATAGAATGAACAATAAAATCATTTTAATACATTTATCAATCGTGAGTTTGGATTTTGTTGCTACCAGCCCCGTATTTAGGGATAAGGATAGCGGGAGTTCAAAGGGGCTGAACACCGAACCGTGAGGATAACGTGCTTAAGTCCCTAGATGTCTCCGGGAGGGAGGGATGAGGTGAGAAGAAACATCGAGCTATTGTAACCAGGAGTGACAAGCACAGAAAGGACTCGTTTCTTACGTTTCCAAATTCAGATGTGCCGGTTCTCGGACAGGCTAAACGGGCCCCGGCAGCAAACAAAAGTAAAAAACCATGGTAAGAAAATTTTATTGTGCAATTTGGAAAATCTACAGTATGCGGGACATCTTATGGAACTTCATACCCGTTATAGTAAACAATAAGTGCTACGACTGCCTCCGTAGTCGAGTCTTCAGCAAGCTGACTGCTCACTCTGAGGTCCCGGGTTCGATTCCCTGCTGGGGAATTTTTCTTTAGCCAGAATTATTCTCTATCCCCCACAGAGTCTGGAAGTATGTATGCAAGAGTGAACGTTGTGTGTGTGTGTGTGTGTGTGTGTGTGTGTGCGTGCGTGTGAGGAAAATAAAAATTATTTAAACCATACGTAAAAGAACCTACAGACAACGAGTTGTTTCAAGTGCAAAGCCCCCGATATGACCTTAATGTTAAAGGGGCCTATATAAATTAATAAAAAAAATAGTGCATAGATACGTTTCAAAACTGAAGCATTAATGGCTATTCTAATTGTGTTATTATCTAAATTAATTTCCTAATAAACATGAGTCAGGGGATACATTTTAAACATATTCACATAAAATTCCAGTTCTGCAGCAGATGAATTTGGAAGTAGATTTGTCATATTTTATATTAGCCTAATTAGAGAGAAAATTCTTTCATTTCGTAGTCTTCAAAGCTCTTTATTTTTCAAAATTTAGTTATTATTTTGAAAACGTATATACCATTTTGTTTAGTGTGCTTTTGAGAGGTGGTGCAACATTTTTGAAGCCAACTAACTGCATCGTATGGCATATTCTTGGTATGGAAAGGTGTTGGAAAAAGGTATGCGTGAAAAGTAATGAATAAATTTGGAAACGCATATTAATAAGCAAAGACCTAACTATTAGCGTCAGGTAATTAGTAGGTAAAGTGCGCCAAGTGAGAAAAGCGATTCAGTTCCTTAAATTTCATTTTCTTAGTATGAAGAAAAGGTAATATTTAAATTTTTGGTCAAATTTCAAGATACATCATCCTTAAGAAAATAGCCAACGCCAGCCTAAGCGAATATATACTGCTTTAATATTGTAGGTTAGACCGAGTTTAAAGACGTCAGCAACAAAACTCCTTGGAGTTGACGCAATTCATCAAGTATACACGTTCAAGAAATGAAGTTTTGGACGTCGAGTATTGATCCTTTAAAGGTTTATTTGGTAGTGAGGCAATCTTCGAAGAGAGCTGCTCAGACATTGTAAAATTCTTGTCATGAAACCAGGTCATGGATTTCATCACATATCTACAGAAAACAGCCGATAGTGATTTTATATAATAAATGAACCTCTGTGCTAGATTCTACTGACCAGCATTGAAATCTTGGACTTCTAATTCTCCATTGCTTAAGGATATGTACGACTGAAAGCTTGAAGTTCCGAACTAATGAAATTTATGGCACATGTGTAATAAAATGCAGATAATTTACAGTGAAACTTCATTAGTTTGCTCTAATGATTTCAGTAAATTTATTTATGTTGTTACGTTATGAATCTACTTTTTTGTCATAAAAATATAATTTTTTGTTTGAGTATTCAAAATATGCTTAAATAATCTGTCAGTAAAACCTAGAGCAATTCTTATTCATTGTCCCTCTGTGAACACGTACCGCAAATTTTGTTCGTGTTACAGAAGGAATTTTGTCCGCAAGGAATATTTTACAGGAAGAAAAATGCTGAAAATATCAATAGCGAGAAAACAACGAAAGATTTTAAAGTATGTATCACATTAAAATCCTCTATGTTGGTAGGCTGGACCCTCTCAGCTTTTCTTTTCTTTCCCTCTGCTGCTGCTTATGTTCTTTTCTTCTTGCATTGCTGATTTTCTTCTGCACAACTTTGTTTTTATTTATTTTGCCTGGTGCGAACGGAAGTTTTTTTTGCAGAGTCCAGTACAGTTTCAAATCTAATGCTTTGAATTAAGGTAGTTATACTTTTTAATATTCATGAGTGTTTAACATATTTTATGGAATTAAAATTAAAAAAGTCGATTTTTTGTGATTTTTCATGAAACTTCAGTCATATTCACCCTTAAGGTACCTAACAGAAGTGGAGTAAATTATCAACTAGAGCTTCATCACCATAATTAATTATAAATATAATGCTTCAAAACTATTTATAGTCCTCGCCATACAATAAAATATAGAATTAATTTTTACTTTCTCTAGCACGTATGTATAGCGTACATAGTACTAGAGAAAGCATTGTATTCCATTCAAAAAAATGCTATACTGAGGTTTTACGTAAGTACCTCCTGAATACCAAAGAGCATTTTCAGAAAAAAAAAAATCCATTTGTGTAACTTGGACGGCATAACTAAAACCCAAAAGGTTCGTTAAAAACCAAACTTGATATTGAAGTTTAATATCTTTCAGGAATGGGACACGAAGACTTTCAAAAGAATTTCTCACCCTAAACAACCCTTTAGATGGAAAAATGTTCCAAAGTGTCATTTTTTTCAAAAAATACCTCTTAACGATTTTGATTATTTGCCGAATATTAATAATATTTACATGAAAAATAAAATAAGTGTCTTGAATTTCCTAGGAACAGGCTCTGAAGACACCCTCCGTTCCTGATTACTTTTGTATAAACAGTTAACCGTAAGAGATAGACAAAAACACACAATATACAGCATATGAATTTTTGTACAGTTAAGCGTTTCCAAGGCATTCCTTAAACCGTTTCTCAAACGCAAAGCCATATTTCGTTTCATATTTCTTTTGTTTTTCTTCTGGGCAAGCAAAGAAAACCAAATATCATGTTTCATATAGCGACCAAATTTTGAAAGTTTTGACTATCGCTATAGTCTAGTGTGCTCCGTACTCCCCTTTTAAGAAAGGAAGTAATAAGTCCATCTTTGCTAGTTTTTGTCTTTAGTAGCACGATGTAGATAATCTTTTGTAAGAATATTTTGTTTGCAGAAAAGATAGAGGTGGTCATGTAAATGGAACACATCCGGTTTTAATCTAAAGTAATGTAATAATTTAGTGTTGGATATGATTTTCGCAGCATATTATTAGCAGTTTTAGGAATAAACAGAGAAAATTTGTTACAGCACGGAGTCCATTAAAGCTGTTTTCGTGTCATTGTTCTATTTTTTCACATAAAAAGTAGTAGAGAATTGTGGCAATACAACTCTAGTAAAGAAGCATCACACATTGACATCATGATGACCGCGCCGTGGGCGGGTGGTTGGACTATTCGCTTGTCACCTAGGCGGCTTGGGTTTGATCCCAAGCGACCTCAAGTGGTATTTGTGGTGGACAGAGCGGCGCAGGAGCGGGTGTTCTCCGGTTTCCCCTGACATTGCATTCTACCGGTGCTCCGTCTTCATTCCATGTAGCATCAGTGTCATGGCCTGCTGCGTCATTTGTAGTAAAAGCGTGCGTTAAACACTATCAAAAGTCATCATCACCACCATCGTAGTTAGCATATAAGCCATGAAATTTGGCAGTGAAAACCTCAACACAATACTAAGCACAATATGCGATAAAACTGTTAAAATATATAGCGCTGTGATGGAAATAAGTTCCATTTTGCTTTAGGGACCTTCATATACTCTGAACCATTTCAGTAAGCTTGCAACTACAACTAGTAATTAAAAAGAATCTACACTAATACCAGAAGTTCTTGAGGCAATAGAACAAGTTTCAGAAACACTCAGCTGAGTATAAGCTAAGAGAGTTAAAGAAAGGGTGACAAAAATTAAATGTGTTCTAGAGAAAAATTTGGGTAACGCAGTAATGTGTAAACCCAGGGACACATTACTTAGGCAGGGAATCTTAAGTCTGATATTTTGTTTTTCGTTTGCTACTACGTCATGAGCTGTTAAACGCCGTTTTTTTTTAAATATAAAAAATGTCAACGTTCTAATCGGACGCGATTTATATTTCATGCATTTCGAAAATACACCGTGTGCACTGTAACACTGACGATTGAAAACAAGAGGTCAAGAGATATGTAGGTTAATAAATTAGCTACATATTTAAGTAATTTCTGTTCATACTCGTTTACGACAACACTGCAAGGTCGTAGTGGTTTCCACCTTCTGTCGCCACCAACCCACGGTGCGATCCTAACTTGATGGCTAATTACTTACACCTTTCTGCCTGGTTATTAATGATAAAGCTCAAAATTCTAATTCGGCTTAGCACACTCTTCTCTCTCTCTCTGTCTCTCTCTCTCTCTCTCTCTCTCTCGCTCACGTGAATATAGCTAGAGGTCTGAGCATGTTTTCAAAAGAATATCACAATGCATGTAATAAATTTATACTTGGATTACTGGTGCTGGTCATAAATTAGTTTTAAGAAATTAAGTAGTATAATAATGGCTGCTTTTTGCATATTTTCCACTTTGCTTTGGAGAACATATTTTTTTAAAAAATGTCAGTCGCTTCAGGAAAATTTCAGTAAAACAATGTTTTACGAAGATATTAAGTAGTGTAATTTAAAAAAAAAAGTTTATGTATATTGACCAATATACCCGTATGAGGAGATAAAATTTTGGTTATGGCGAGGTAATTTATTTGTTATAATCAGCTAAAATTAAAGTCCCTTCTCCTGCTAATATTGAGCTTTATTAGCATTTTAAACTATCTACCTTAACAGCTTTGTAACATATTATTTGGTTGAAAATGTCCCATACTGGATAATTGTTTAAAAACAATAGTTTACATCACAAAATGAAAAAGTTGCAAAAAATAACACTATGATTATACTAATTAATTTTTAAAATTAATGTATAAGCGGTGTTAAAGTTGTAATCAGAAATTTGATTACACATATTATGCAGTGTTTTGAGAAAAAATTTCAGATCTCGAGTTGTACTTTTAGTAAAGAAGATATTCAAAATCTAACAAAAAGAAAAAAAAATGCACCTGAAAAAAGTGACTTCAAATTTTAACATAGAGATTAATTTAACCAGTTCAATGCTTTGAAACGACATCCAAAATATGTTTATTATCTACCGTAGGAGAATCAAAAATAGCAAATTGGTAAATATGTAGTTTAAAGTATGGTATATATTCTACAATAAAAATCTATACCTCAGCATTATAGACCAAGTACTTCTGTGTCCGCTTACTCACCTCCTTCTCATTTCGTTGCGTCAACGTTAACTTACAAATGCTCTGTCTTGCTATATGTGTCTGTCTCTGCAGTTAGGAAAATAAATAAGGATTTACAAGCGAATAATTGAGGCTAGTTCTGCTAATGGTGGTATTATAAAAGTGGATATGTCAGCAAGCTGTAGACTTGTCTTCGAACCCTGTGTTAAGAAGTAGCGTGGGTTAAAAGTTTTAAGTGAAAGTTATCTACTACTACAACAAAGTTCCATGGCATGCTTTTGCTATTCGCTCAGTGGGTGGGACGTCACTTTCCCCACACAAATATGTTACGCTGGGATTACCGAGAAATACCCGCTGATGTTTGCAGAGTTTCCTCGCCGTTATACACCAGTTTCACTTTCGGTAGTTGTATTCAGAAGTGCCGTCTATTTGCGGTCTCATCACTGCACGCTTGTAGATTCGTTTGACGGTAACCGATGCTTGGGAAACGGTTGTTAGAGAAGGCCGTTGGCTTCAGCAGTCTTTAGCGTGTACCACTATGAAGCTAAATGTTGTAGGCGAGCTCCTGATTTACAAATCCCAGAAACTTTAGTCACGTCTTAATCAATGACGCCTAAAGAGAAAAACCTTGCATCAAACATTAGCATAGGATATGACGTCACACGCTTAGGCATTGTGTTACAGTGAGTACTATTTGATTTGTATAAAATTAGTGGTTTTAAACTGTATCCTATCATTAAAAGCATAATGCCCCCGAATTTACTGTAAGAAATTGTAATGGTAAGTACGCGAACCATTTCTAAAGATGAAGATCTGAAATCCAAATGGATTAGGGCTATTCAGAGGAAAAATATTCTTCCTCTTGATGGCTCCAAGGTATATCTGTTTTAACCCTGTTATCCTTAATAGCTATTTAGCAATTTAGAACTATTATATCATTAAGTAAAATGTTCCCTCTGTGGTCCTTCACTTTCCATTGAATATATTGTAGGTTTGTGAACATTAAATCGAGATTATTGATGTTTGTTTATATTTCAACAATATTTCAATAGAGTTTAGTAACAAACAATGAGACGATGTGTGTTGTTGGTTGGTTGTATACTTTCCAGGAGAGAATAATGATGGATTGAGGTTGAGGTTTCATTGTAGCAAACCAGGTTAGAGACCCAATCTTAATTGTAACACACTTAAAATGTATTCTGCTAGGATAAAGTTCAAGAAGTATTAGCATTTAGGAAAAATATATACATTCTTTTTTTACATTTATTAAAATTCTACATGGTTTGGAGGTTCAAGACACACTATAACAGGAGGTTTAATTAATACAGTTAGGAGTTTTTGCATATTGAAGTAGAATCGCTACGCATAATAGAATAATTCCGTATTCACTGAAGTGTTCTGCTTTCTTAATGTGTTGCAGTATATTGCCAGATTATTTTAATAATCAGTCATTAATGGCAGTACTGCCGTTGGAATTTAAGCTTCTGCGCAGAGCTCTTCTAATTTTAACTATAAAAACGACAACAACTACTTTAAAGGCACCGTTAATTAAAAAACATTAATGGAATGACGGACACGCTGAAGTCCCAAATGTATGACGTTATGTGTCGTATTGCAAGATTTTCTCTTTAGGTGGGTTGTCTTAATATATTCATCTGTGAAATTTAAAAATCCATTGCATGAAAAATATTTTATTGAAATTTATATCAGATACTATACACTATAGTGACATTTTTGCCGTGAATTAAAGTTTTAGTTAACATGTTTATCTGATTATTAATGTTGTATTCTCTAACTAAAGTGTTCTAATAAAAATGATACACGTGATGCATTTTTAAAAATATTGACATAACAAATTCAACTTTTACACTAAATGCCTATACAAATAAATGTATAATTTTTATATCCACCCTAATTGTTGTGGAAAAATATTTCTTTTCGTGCCTTCCAAAACTCTTCATTTTAAAAAAAATTATTAGTTTTTAAAAGCTTCCGCATTATTTCCAGCAATTTTATGACTAATATACTTTTGAGAGACAATATAACATTTTTTAAACAAATTACTAATAATTGCATCATGTGGATCATTTTGATAATGAAGAACTGTTGGAAAAGTTTGGGGAGACAACAAAGAAAGTTGAGGTACCTATTAATAAGCCAGAGTGTAGCCATCTATATCTTCACTTGAAGTGCACCAGGTGGGGAAAAATGGTGTGTTTTCTTGGTGTTTACAATTCATATTATTTTATTATAAAATGGTGTTTCATAATTGTTGCAAATATGTTCACAGATACATCACTTTAACTCGTTCTTTATCCTAGATGTTTATCATTTCGCTCTATGGCCAAAGAACATAATGCAACTTAACCTACTCTCTAACAAGCAAAGTATGAACCTATGCTACCTGTAGATACTTCAAAGTTTCCAAGAAATAATGTATGCAAGATGAAGGGAGACATGTAGGCAACAAAATTACAGGGCGGTGTAACTCCTAGACATCGAAATGGAAGTGATAACCCTGCAAGATGCGACCCAAATGGACATCCAAGTTTGAGGGCTGCAGCGGGGCTAAGCACAAACTTCCATGTAACCCGCCTCATCCCGTTCTGAAGTCTATAAGGAGACAGTAAGCCCTGTACATCAAACATCGCATACCTATGTTTGGCATTGGATTTCAGGACCATAGAATCAAAACTAGCACTTTTTTTTTTTTTTTTTTTTTTGGTTGTATACGGCGTTTCTTTGACAAATGTCTTCTGTAACCTAAATTTGGCGGTAGATTTCCGCATAGAGGCTTAATAGTTCCCTTCTAATACTAATAGCGTGGTGGTAAAACTTCTAACTGAAACGTGCACATGTCACACAACACGAATACTTTGAATATTTAAACTTTCAACTTTGTTTTCTCCCAGCTTCTACAATTTGGGTTAAATTCAACTCGCCATTCTTCTTTTTCGTCCTTCCTCTTGCTAAAATGGCTTTCAACAAGCTTGTTGTTGGAACGCATGGTATGACAGGGAGCGATTAATGGTAAACTGTTCTTCTGCCAGGTACGCGTGTCTGGTTGTAAAACTCAGTCTCTAGAATGCTAAAGCGACAACCCAGTGGCACTCGTACCTCCTGGTCAATTAACATTTTATGGGTACAACATGCAAATATTGCATATAAAACATTATTTCCACATCTTGCTTTTCAATTAGTCGTGCAATTCATCAGTGAAAACCTATGGAGCGTAAACAAGGGCTATCACTGTGTTTTTTTGGTATTATGCCGGTACTACCGGTCCCACCTCATATTACCGGCGGCGAACGCTCGCGCTATTACATCATACATTGGACAGGTGCTGTAGAAAATCAGCGTGTCTTAAACGAATGTTCGAGTACGAATGTTAAACGAACCTGTTCACTCATCGTGTACGATTCCCATTTCAGCAGAACTAATGTTGCAGTACGTTCGTTATAATAAATCCGTTAACTATTGCCTAGTATCAATGTGATGAATAGAAAGTCAGCACAAATGTCCAATATTTATGGCATACGTGAAGGATTGTGTCATTCTTTCGATCCGCGCATCTCCCCGCGATCCCTTAGTAGTCTATATTCGTTAGACAACAGCAGCACTAGTGGCACCAGTGTCAGAGTTAGCCTGAACTGAAATGGGCATATATAACGAGATCAAGTTGTGTTTACTGAGAACCGAAGATAATCGGTCATTGTTTACAATTGCACTCGAGCTATCGCTCCTTATGCATTATGTATAACAATATATCTACATTTATTTCATTCAACTTACATTCTAAATAAAATAAATGGTGAAAGTAATCCCTAAGAGAGCGTAATTGCTGGCTACATCTTGGTGGAAAATAGAAAAAGCCCTTCTTGGTGACAACAGGTTAAAAGTTTACCCCCTTGTCATCTCTATGGTAAATAACACTCGAAGTGTAGCACGGGGCCACTGCAGCATCTTATGAAACTAAAACAGTTACATATATATGTACCTCCTAAGAGAAATTCCACTTTTTTTATTTTAAGCTTTCCTCTTTTCTTGAAGCGCAGGTCATACATATTTGATATGATGCTAAAGAGTGGGCCCAAACGTGAGTACCTATTTACACACGAACATAAAGCTTAACTTTCTCCAGAAGTTAAAATCCATGAGAAATTTCTTCGGAGATACGGACTTAAAGGAAACAAAAGAGCATATTTCTTCATAGTATACCTATATCTTCATAGTATCCTTGAGAAACAGAGCTGCGTACCTCAGAAGTAGATTTTGGCACCTGTATTGATTTTATTTTCTCTACACGTAGATACTATGTACATAGTGTATAGAGGAGATATTGTAGTGCACCCAAAAATTCCACACAGAGATTTCACCGGAAATACATGTTTTGAGACCCATGATTCCCAAAAAAACATTTATAGAAACATGTCCATGTGTGTGTGTATGTGTGTGTCTTTGGACACACAGCTCAAAAAGGAAAAGTTGGTTAAATACCAAACTTGATATTTAAATTGAGTATCTTTTAAGGATACGACACAAAGATGTTCAATAAAATACCCCACCCAAACTACCCTTTACATGGAACATTTTAGTTTTCTCAAAACTGGCTCTAACTATTTTAACAAAAATACATTATGTTTAAGATATTTTTATGACAAGCGAAATGTATATCTTGTACTTCCTGGAAATAACCTTTAAAGCCCTCTTCATTCTGGATGACTTTCGTATAACTGGCAAACCATAAGAGATACATAAACATACTTC
The DNA here is from genome assembly GCA_030762935.1 of Hymenopus coronatus. Lineage (NCBI taxonomy): Eukaryota > Metazoa > Arthropoda > Insecta > Mantodea > Hymenopodidae > Hymenopus > Hymenopus coronatus. Next base: position 41,147,692 of record CM060900.1, read on the forward strand.
ACAAAATGTGTAAATCTCCTTAAAAGTGTGTTTTGTAAAGTTGACCGTTTTCGTTATATTCCGGATTATCGGTTTCAATTTTAAATCCTTTCTCGAGCGGAAAGACATCTTTCAATTGTTTCACATAGCGACCGGCTTATAAAGGACTTGACTATCGCTTTAGACTGTGTATTTTCTTATTTCCCTTCTAGCTACAAGGAAACAAGTAATAAGACTAATTGGCTTATCTTTATCTTAATTAGCATGCTGTATATAAAAGTTAATCTTTTGAATAAAAGGTTTGTTTGCGAAACAGCTAGAGAAAATCATGTGGGTGGAACACATCACACTGCTGCTAGTAATGATTAATTATAATGCTAATCACATCCCTGCCTATGCACAAAGGCTTATTGCGCATTTGTGTAATATGACAGGTGGTCTAGGTTTATTAATGAACTAACTGGATTTTTCGGTATCTCATGGGTGACACTTTACATTTTGAATGACGGTTTAATTAATTTACTTTATCCACGCGTAATCTATGAAATTCCTGTGGGCAGATTTTTTTGTACTTGTTATTCCTCGTTCATTTTATCAATGTATTAAATTCAACTATTATGTTCGCAATAGTAAACCAAAAAGCTCTGATATCTCAATGTGGAATATCGGATGTTAAAATATGAACACAAATAAATGCTGTAGCGAGATAAATTAGGCATAGATTACCAAAACGAAAGCTCGCTATAGCACAGTTACATTCCATAATTTAGATCAGTATCATATATAGCGAAATGAAGAGGAGAATCTATAAAACAGTAGTCGAAAGATTTGTACTACATGCTTCTGAGCTATGAGAGGTCTCGAAAAGAACTTAAAATAAATTGATATCTACCGAAAATTTCCCTTTCATAGACTATTGGAGAAGAAACTGTTGTATCTCTAGATTTCAGAAAATCTAAAAACTATCCGAGAGCGTATGCAAGCGACAGCAGTAAACATAATTGATTCTATAGAAACAAGAGGTTTAGAGCTATAAGAAAATAAATACATTTGTGAATTGTTAAAAACAGAATTGCTTGTTTCCTTCAAAATGTTCCTTCATCATAGGTAATATAACAAGAATTCCAACTTTTATCGACAAGTTGCAAGACAATTTATCCAGAGAATTTATTTAGCTCAAGCTGTATTTAATAAGACTATTTCGTGAATGAAATAACAATGACTAGCCTATATGGACACGAAGAGTAATATTCCTAAATTCCCATTTGACTTGAACATTTTCACCAAAATCAGCGCAACTTGATGCCCATAACATAAATTATGGCCGCATTGCTTACAGAATTCGTTGAACCGGTTCAATATATCTCTCTGTTTTTAGTATTCTGTGGCTTTGAGTTTTCATTTAATGTTGTCTATTTCAGCAATAGATCTTTCACCAAAACGTTTTGGAACTTCCGCCATTATGTACGGGAATATCACTGCATACTGATACTATGAGGCGAACATTCGTTTAGAGATAAAGCAAATGCACGTGGGTGCGATACATTTAGAAAAACAATTGCATGTGGGTGTGATAAAATAGACGATAATAAGTTAGATTGGAATTTTATGCACCAAAGTACTGGATAGGCCACCTCCTACGATCACGTATCATGAACGAAACATGCTTTCATTGCAGTTTCATATGTTGAAGGTAAACGTTAGTATGTCAAACATTTTTAACACCACATCTGAAAACACTCAAATCGAGTTGAAATGCCCAACAGTCGTACCTGTTTATCAATAAAAATCGATCCTTATAACTTATATAAATCCTCAAGTAAGCTTCTCACAGAGTAACAAAGTTTCTCTAACAAGTTCCTTACTTTCTCCAGCACGCATATACAATAAACATAGTATACAGAGAAGATATTGTATTCCACCCAAAAATTCGATGAGATTTTACCTGAAATCATGTTTCTGGATTTCCTAAATCAAAACAAAATAAGAAGCGTCCTTATGTGTCTGAAGCATAAGTAGAAACGAAAAGTCGGTTAACACCAAACCAGGTATTTATGTTTAGCATCCTCCAAGGATGGGACACAAAGATTTTCAGGAAAATCCACTACTACCCTTTAAGTGGAACATTTCTCGAAAATCTAGATTTGGTCAAAAATTGATCAAAAGACTGACTAAAATGACACATGTTGAAGATGTGTGCACTGCAAACGCAATGTAGATATTGCATTTTCTGAGACTAGCTTCTGCAGAGCTCTTCATTCTGGACTGTTCTGTATGACTAGTAAACCGTAAGGGATAGAAAAAAGCTTACTATACAAAGACATATATTTCGTTAAAAAAACAATATATGTCAAATTTTTTGTAGAGCTGTTTCTTTTTATTGGTATGAATTTCAAGCTATTTAAACTTCTCAAATGGAAGTCATTTTAATTTCGTATCTATTTTGTTTTACTCCTGGCCATGCAATGAGAACTGAATTTCAATTGTTTCACATCTCAACGAGTTTCTTAAGGATTTGACTATACCCTTAGCTTAAGTTTCTCCCTTATTTTCCTTCTACTTACAAGGAATAAGACGATTTCTTCTGAAGTTCTTCTCACTAGAATAAGCTATTTTAACAATAGTTTATGGAGAAAGTCAGTTGAATGGAACACATCAGTTTTTTTTTCCACAGCATTCTAACATTTTCCTTTACAACTAATTTATAGAACAGTCATCTTCTCTAGAAACACGCCACAGTCTAAATCAACCTCTTGAGAAGGCGAGTAGTACAGAACGACCGTCCGTTAACTGCTGATATTATCTGGTAGCAGCTTTATGATTCTAGTATAATGGTGGTTATAGCGTCGTTTAAAGCGGTCAAGCACCATTTAACGTAGTTATATTTGTGACATGATGGTATAAGTGTCGAGTGGCAATAAGGAGTCACACTAAAGAAGTGTTATCATATTTAAATATCTATAGGCCCTACACACAATTAGGTGTCATGTGCCACACTATCAGAAAGTACAAAAATACTAATCAGTTACCAAGCTCCATCCAAGGTTTACCACCTCTATGAATGGCTGAAAAAAGAGTATATACATATTTACCAGGTGGAAGGGAAGTCATTCCATTAATTTAAACCAGTAATTTGGATCACATTTTTCACCTTACGTTTTTCTTTCCGACCATTTCCTACGGAAATAATTTACTTTTTTAGAAAACAAGAAAAAGACAAGCTCGCAACGTTGCAGGTTGAGTGGGTGTCAGTTGTATTAGGTCAGTACACATATAAACATGCCTCAATGCAGCTGCAACACCAGTGTAGGCCAATCAGAATTCCGGTTGCATTCGTTATCTCCCAAAATATTACACCACCGTGCATCGTGTTTGCAAGCGGCGACGTGTTTAAATATAGAAGCCGGTTCAGAAACCTAAAAAATCTTAATGCAACGTTGCCGAGGCACTTCACGTCTGAAGAGGCTGCTCGGAATATTCCTTTAAAGCTGTTAAATTATTAATTATTTCGAAAATCTGTGTGATGCCCCATAATTAATACCGAAACTTATGTCAGAAACACGTTACTCTGCGCATCTTACAAGTAACAAACTATTTTATTCACACATTCTTGTGGAATTACGCATACCATTTGGAATAAAAGCCATTTATTTTTTCGAAATCGTAGATCAAAGAACAAAATTCCATTACACCTTTTTGTTGTAATGCTTCTATGAAGAACATATTAGAGGGAATGTAATAAGTTCCGTTCCACTATAAAAAGATTAGCACGGAGCATACGATCATATTTATTGTAACGACCCGACAAATACCGGAATGCAATGCAGAGGTTGCATAATCACATTGGGGTTCATGAAGGGAGTGGGGGTTTCGGTGAAAACAACTACTCCAGGTTAAGTTACCGGCCGTGATTGAGTACTTTATTCCAAACTAAAAACCTACTGCCCAAGGGTTCGGGTTCGGTGTAAACGACAATTCCAGGTAAAGTTACCGGCCATGATTGAGCCCTTTATTCTGAACTAAAAACCTACTGCTCAGACCATAAGCACTTCAGTTTATTGCACGATCTGGATAACAGCGAAGTTTCCACTTATTCAGAAGTTAAAAAAATACGCGTTGTGACCTCCACCGACATTAAAAGAAATTGTTTGTTAACAAGGATGGTAATTGCAAAAATTATATTAGAGTCACCGTTGTGTCGGAATTTCGTCCCGCGGGACTTCATTTAAATCCACTAAACCAACTGACATGGGGCTGTTGCTGTTAAGAACACACAAAAACCATCGGTCCGGGCCGGCGTTTCTCTTGTAACCGTTAGTAGCGTATACCAACTCTACAGAGAGGGTTGCGTTTCAAACTTCACGTGGACTAGAAAGCGACAGCCTGTTTGCATTTGCTACCTGCTGTTTGCGTAACCTTAACTGTCGTCAACAAAAATCGCACGCTAACGTAGGTAATTCAACTATACGTACGGTTCATTCCCAGCTGAGACGCTACAATATTCCCTGAGAACAGCTTCTGTCAATGAATTTTACTCCAATTGGTTTAAACTACTAGAGGTGGAAAATGTAATAATACTTTGACATTATAGAGGAAGAGATGGGTGAAGAAAATAAAAAAAAAAGACAGGCAAACAAAAACAAAAAAAAAAAAAAAAAACGGATGTTTTGTCTTCTGCTGCAGCACCGGCTTCTTACTCCTGTAGGGAACTGAAGGGACATGTTCTGAATTGCATACGTTTCGACAATAAACCAGCACAAAAAATATCTGCCCAGTTAACCCAGTAAGATGGCACCGTGGTAACGTGTGAAACTCTCATTCGCAGGTGCCAGAGTCAATTCCCATTGAACCGATCCCTCTTACCGTGGGTCTCATTGCGGTTTTCCTAAGTTGGAGGGTGAATACTAGAATGGTTACTGTAAGGCCACGAATATTTATGTTCCCTTCTTATATAGTTCCCCTATGTTTAGAGGTCGGAGGATCAGGCGAGTGGACGGTGTGGCGAGGCTTATAGCTGAATTATTCGGCGAGAGTAACGTCTGTACTGGCATGGTGTGTGACGAACTCCATGCGACATCTCTCATTGAGAAGCAAATCTTGTGCGTAGATCTGCCGGAGTTAAGGATCCTGTCATCCAGGGGATTCAGTATGAATATTGGGCTTCCCTACGCACTGCACTGCCTAAATCCTTCCTAGCACCTACCTACTCTAGTCTAGCGTCGGGCAACAAGTAGGCTTGTTCGAAACAAAATACAAGGTTATTTGTATTTTTAGTATGCTTTTACTTTGTTATTGTTACCATTTATTCTCCGCTTTTAACTGCACGGCCATACCGGCAGCATTTACTTTTGGAGAACATTGCGTATCGGTAAGGTTATAACTCGTGTACTGCTTTATATTTCTGTTTTTTGGATTATGTTCGTTTTATCTCTCTCTCTCTCACACACACACACACACACACCCTCGGTCTCTCTCTCTCTCTCTCTCTCTCTCATGGTTGCATACTTTGTAAAAAAAATAGGGAATATTTTGAGTTCAGGAGCATTTTCCACACCCAATAGGGAATCAAACCCGTTATCCCTCACACAACTGACTACGCTATGGCGGCAGCCTATATATAACTCATAATTAATTCGGAATTGCTGCAAAATCAGTGAGGAAAAACCCACCTCAATGAAATTTGAAGTTTCAAAAGTAAATGTTTCATCAGCAATTCACAAAATGTTCCGCTTAAGGCTAAGAAAATGTACGCCTGTTTTTGCGTCAAAAGTATTCTTTCTTTACCCTCCTCGTTGAGGAGCGGACGTTCTGGTTCAGAGACAAACCAGAATTGGTGATCACCTCAATTCCAGGTATGTGAATGATATGAAATGACTATTAAATTTATGAAAAAAAGATTAATATTAAACAATGTATGGAATGAATGGAGGGGAAAACCAGTGAATCATGAGACACCCGTCCAGACGCCGCTTGGTTCCCCACAAATTCTGCATGCGGCCCCCTGGTATGAACCTGGGCTGCCTAGGTGAGAAGCCAATGTTCTAACCCCTCATCCACGGCGCCACCAAACAAAGTACTCACTACTCCAGAATTAAAACGCCTACTGCGTTAGCTGCAGAGCCTTGTAGTTGGCTCTACTGAAATGTTCGTAGACTATTGTATATATTGCCGAGGGATTCATTAGGACAGTGCTTTGTCTTCGACAAAGTGTCTAGATATGCAGGATTAGTGCCTAAAAGCATTCGCATGTTAAGAAACAAGTAAATATATTTCTTGGAAGTATGGTCGTTACCACCAAAAAGGGAATACCTGCATATTTTGGCTTGGTTGAGATATTTGTTACGTTACAAGGGTATTAACAAACAAACAAACAAACAAAAAACACGTTTGTGCTATACATATGCAGAGGCAAACTGTCGCTGCACAGAGAGACTAAAAGTAGAGAGGAGAAAATTTAATACGTCTAAATATTGAAGTAACAAAATGAAGAGAATTTCCCTGAAAGGATGGGCGAGGAAGAGCTAAGGTCCCAAGGCAATGGGCAAAAAGTTTCTTGGTTAGAGGGCTGCAACGTAATGCGATTTGTTTTCTCAAAGATCAAGCTTCTTAACGACGTACGCCATAATAGTAAATCCTCTTGACCGAGGAAAGCTAGGCGTTTGCAACGTGGACAGCTATTCAAATATCAAGATTCGGTCTACCGTCAAGTCTTAGGCTTTCAGTGTACTATATTAAGCTGGAATGATGTATGACCTCCTTCGTATTTACTTTACTAGTGATATAATCACAAGGAAGCTTTCCGTTAAACAATGTGTACCACGGAAGCTAATTTTCAGAACTGAATAAGGAATGAAAATAAAACTTCATTATTTAAGAGCTTATAACATAGAAGAAAACGTACCACTTTAGCCAATCGTTTCAGCCTGACCTTTTAAACAAAGTAATTTGCCATTAGTTCTTTTAATATATCTGGGGAGCTTACTCTCATCGGCATGCAAACATTGCCAACCATACTTACCCTCTCTATGTGCTACTTAGCTGCGCACATGACGAATAACAACAGTGGGCCGTCAGAGACGTTTCATGGATATAAATTATCATTATGGAAAGTATTTTCAACTATCTTGCAACCCGTGTTTTCAATTAATTTCCCCATTGCAATTACAACTAATTACGTAACAGAACAGTACTCCTCTAAAACAGGGAAACGCTGCTTGCAGTTTTAACAAACGTATTTGTTTTGTATAGTGTTTAGCGCCCGCTTTTACTACTTGTGGCACCGCAGGCGAAGATATTGGTGATACATAAAGATGGAGCACCGGTGGAATGCGACGGCGGGGAAACCGTGTAACCCGGAGGAAACCCGCCTCTAGCGGCTCGCTCCACCACAAATCCCACTTGCGGTTGCTTAGGATCGAACCCGGGCCACCTAGGTGAGAGTTGAGTGGTCTAACCACTCGGCCACGGCGCGGCTTTAACAAATGCCGCCAGCCAATACATTCTGCAAATTGAGAAGGTTTGCAGGGGTATTGTTGCATTGTTTGGTTTCACATGCACATGTGAACAAATTGACCATACTGGTGATACACGCTATAGTTTGAATGACACCTTTCTACCAATACAGCGTATTTCTTTGTCTAAAATTAAACCTGACAAAGATAAATTAGTGCCGGGAAAAGGTGTCAGCTTTCTATTATACATCCGAAAAATAAATTGGACAACTTCATTTACGAAAGAAAGATTGCAAAATATATTTTGGTACTTGGCCACTCACCGAGGTGGTTCTGCTACTGTTGTATTTTGCATTGTAAGCAAGTGTCTCGATAATAACTAAATGGAATGGAGAAATGTCACGCTTCCCTTCCGTTTACCAACTCCCTAGTGCCGTTTTAGTATACGAGCCCAGCTGCAGGTGGCGAGTTAACTGAGCATTCAACAGCGGTTAGTTCCGGGAGGGAGAGCTAGCGGCGTGCTCTAGCCTGACGAAAATTCCATGAGCGGAATCCAGATGCAAGGAGATCTTGCTTGAAGTTTCTGCCCCCACCTCCCGCGAACACTCTCGAAGCTTCTGCAGCAATACTTCGCCGAGCGTGCTCAGATCAGTTGCTCAGTCTATTGATGCGACGTAAAGTGTGAGCTACTCAGGTGTTACGAGCGAGTGATAGTGCGGCTCACGCCAGAAGTGGAACCCTGTGTTCGTAATCTGGCATACAGAGTAAATAAAAAAGGTATTGTATTCCACTCAAAATTTGACCCTGAGATATCACAGGAAATACACGTTTTGAGGTCCCTTGATCCAAAATGACAGTCTTCAGAGAAAGGACTGTGTGTGTGTGTGTGTGTGTGTGTGTGTGTGTGTGTGTGTGTGTGCGCGTGTCAATGGACACCACAACTAAACCCGAAAAGTCGGTTAAAACAAAGCTTGGTATTTACGATCAGTATCTTCGAAGGATGCGACACAAAGATTTTCAGCACAATCCCCTCACCCCTAACTACTCTTTACACGGAACATTTTGCAAACAATCTGATTCTCAATGACTAACGATTTTCATTATAATCATAAGGTATTTTTACAACAAACGAAACGTATATCTACAACTTTCTTACAGGAGCCTCAGTAGACCTTTTCATTAAGGATAAAATTCCTATGATTGGTAAACCATAAGCGATAGAACCGATCTTCCTACACAAAAGTATAGATTTCTTTGAAATACACAATTTCTGTCATTTACACCTTTTTTGTAGATCTAACCGTTTCCGACATATTCCTTTTTATTAGTTTCAAATTTAAGCTGTTCTCAAACGGGAAATCATCTTCCGTTTATACCTGTTTTGTTTTACTCCCGGCTAATTATAGCCGACTTTCAACTGTTTCACATAGCGTAGAGGTTTTAAAAGATTTTACTTTGGCTTTAGCTTAGCGTATTCGTTTATTTCCCTTCTAGTTACAAGGAAGCAAGAAATAATGCAATTACTGCTAATGTTTATCTCGATTCGCATGATGTAAATAAAAGAACAATCTTTCGTATCAATAGCTTATAGAAAAAATCATGTGCATGGAAGATCAGATTTTTTCACATATTGATATATTTTTCAGCAACTAATTTATACAGTGGTCCTGGACCTCTCTAGAAATACCTCAGATTCTAAATCAATCTCCTGAGAAAGCGGATAGTACAGAACGACCATTGGTTAACTGGCGATTTCCGGTAGCAGCTTTATGATGTTAGTTTATGGTGGAATTTATTCACACACACTGGTCACCATACAAGTGCCAAGGTATGGTTAAACTAATAAAGCACGGGACTGAAAGTACTTTAGAGATTGTAACTCACCATTGGGTTGTCATCTCAAAATAATTCGCGATTTCCTAACGATTTCCCGTAAAAAGTGAGCCAATTTGGAGAACTTAATATGTTGACGTGTTGCCATGATTAGAGCAACCGTGCGGAGACAGGGGGATCACTAGGGATAGCATCTTGGGGACCGATAGCGGGACAGATTCAAAGTTAACGCACCATGGTATATAGCTGTGATGTGTTGACAATGCTGTGTGTACGTAGTTGTTCTAATAGAAGGAAAATGGGCCATTGATTTACGGGAACTAACATTATTTTAATATGTACATACATTCATTTGCTGCTGTGCAAAGAGTTATCAGCATCATTATGCGTTTCATTTTCTCTCAAGGTATATAGACTACAATGCTCAAGAGCATGCATATGTAACGTCTCAAATGTGAATCGCCTATGATTGGCACGTAAACACGCTTTATATTGTGAAAAACTTCGCTCCACATCACAAGACGTGATTGGAGCAAAACGGAAATAGGACACATAATCGACAATTGGGTAAGATACTCCATCAGCAACAGGTCATAACACATTTCGTATTTCACACATTATTGAAAATCCGACATTTTTTTTTTTCCAAACATGGTCTTCAGTCTCTTTTTCACAGGCTAAAACAGGTGTCACGGATCTCTGATTAATTGCTTGCACAAGTTTATCGACAGCTTTCAGGGCTCGATAAGTTTCATTGTTCGATGTTTTCAAATATGTGATACTGTCGTAGATATATCTGCAAAGCTTTTCTGTGAGTTGCAAATCTACATGCAATCCATTTGAAGCAAGAGATTTTACAATCTTGATTGAAGAGGAATCATATCATCAAAGGCATTAAATTATCTATAAAATAGTATTGCAATATACATCATAGTATACTGATGCGTCGAACCATGTTCCCCAAAGCGTTACCACAGGTTTTTTTTACATGCGATGCATGCAGTCGCCAATGCGGACAGTCTCTACTTGGTAGTTATGCAACTGGTATTAGCATGAATCCCGCTATTGGTCCCCAAGATGCTCTCCCTAGAGATCAGAATATCCCGGCTATGACATGAACTTTTTCAGTTTGAGCCTACCTTCCCAGCTCTACCTAACTGGCGTGTCCATTCTCACAACCCACGCATACCCTGACAGAAAGATCACACATCCTACACCTGGAGCAGCTCACAATGGAGGAAAAGGTGGCATTGTATAAACCATTAGGAACTTTTGTGCTATTTTAATGAATAGTATGCATATTCCTTCCATTTATGGCAATATGGTAAGCCCCGTAAACTTGCTCACTTGGTGTTAAATCACCTCGATGCTCCATTTGTATGAATTATCTACAATATCTAATACTCTTCAAGTTTAACTTGTTTCCTGAATTCTCTATATTCTGTATCAGTTAGAAAATAAACATATTTCTGATAGCAAATATTCCAAATTGCTCGCTCCGTGAAGGCTTCTATTTCAATTTTGTTTGTTTGTTTCCTGTGCTTGCCATAGCAGGATTTCCAATATGTACAAGAATTCCCTATGCTCAAACGAGGTATTTTGCATTTTGAATGGGCTTTTATGTCTCTTTTAACAGCACCTCCGTAACGAAGCATCAAGGACTCTCATGCGCTTGGTATTCCCGGTGCTTAGTTATTCATCTGTTCCCAGCAGTGATATAAACTACCCGAATGACAGTTTTCACTTTTAATGCTTGCTTCATTTTCTACAAAAGCAGCTGTATAATAGATTTGCTTCCTCTTCATTCCCTGCCTTGTTTTCTCCCATACATTTTTCTTTTACCATTTAATCATAGTGATAGTTTTCAATGGGGTAGCATTGCTGACGAGAGGATGTTTGTTTATCGAGCTCTCTCTTGCTTATATCTCGCTCCAATCAATGCATTTCCAACAAAGGCACCTGTATCTTTCCTATGATTTAAAACTACAGTTTAGCTGGCAAATGTTTTCGCTTTTCAGTATTTTTCAGAGATGAGTCACATTGTAAACATGGAAAATTGTTATGGCATTCTCACGTTCAAGAGGAAATTAAAACCCTATCTCAGCAATTGATTAAGGTAGCTGTTACTGTGCCTATGCCCTAAGAGGTGGCGCCCCGAGAGGGAGGGATGAGGTGAGAAGATATACCGGACGGCCAGTACCAGTAGCGATGGGACAGCAATGACAGAATAACTACAGTTTCCAGATTGGAGCATTCCGACAGTCGGACAGGCAGACAGGGACCCCGCCCCACAGAGGTTCCAAAAACCTTTCCAGAGGCGGTTTTCATCCCGGCAACCAGTCAAAGTTGGGGACGGAAAGAGTCACAATGCACATCTCCTTTTTCTGCCACGCCACACCGAGTACCGTTGTCGACAGTTTAAACCCTGAAGGAAATAAACGAGATGTTGGATGAATGACATGACGATGGAAACGCCGTGGAGAAATAGAAAAACCGGAAGATGGAGAAATCCTATCATTCGCCTAGCGATGTGGAAAAACCAAAAAAATCTCTTAGACCGGCCTCAGGGATCAAACTCACGATCCATAGACGAAATCGCCTGATCCATCTCACTCGGTTTTAGCATATTTAGAAGCATGGCTTATGTGTTCAATCATCTAGTTTTATATTAAAATAGTATTTATTGGGATACTGTTATTTTTATATTATACATTTTAAGCAAAAACATGTCCGCAATTGCTTTTCTAGAGTCAGCAATTCTTCGGATTTGAATCACCAGAATGTTTCCTTCATGCATTTAACATTTTCCAAGAGTACCTCTTATAGTTCTGGAGAAAAACAAACATTATGTTAAAAATTGTGTTTTCAAAGACAAAACATTTTAAGCCTAAAACCTAAGGCTTGAATGTTAATATCACTCTTGAATGTAGTCCTGGCATTCTTCTTCTTCTTCTTCTTCTTCTTCTTCTTCAGCCTGAGCACTTCTGTTAGTTTTCCGAAATCTTCTCTGTTTAGTCAATTTTTTCATTTCAATTTCTATTTTGGAAATTTGTACTTGGTCTATTAGTGATAACATCTTACTGTTTTTTTTCTTATGTTCCCCTGTTAATGTTTTAATAATTTAATTGGACTATATTCCCCTCATTAAAAGTTAAAAGGCATCATGTACCCCAAACTGTAAAGCCTTTCTTACCACAAACATCTTCTTTGGAATCCTGGATAGGTTATGTTGTTGAAACTTTCGTTCACATTTTGTGTATTACCGTGAAGGTTACCGTACATAATATATATGCAGTATTGCTTCCACTAAAAATAGAGTTAAATTATAGCGTTCTAGCCCAAAAGTTTACTAATACTTTTTTTTTCCTCAAATGAAACAGGTTTGGGATAGTTAAATAACTGATGCAGCATTAGTTTTAACATGTTTTAAAATATTTTGGTTATATATACATCTGCGAAGTATGTACCAAAGTTTGCATAAATTTTAAATACTATAATTACATAGAATGGTAATTTGACATTGCTTTAGGTCTGTATAAATCAAGTCTCTATAGGGATCTATTCGTTTTAAGTTAATGAAAAACGATAGACAGAGTGATAATGACGATAATGTATGCACTTAGCTGCATTTATGTTCTTGCTATTTGAATAGCGTTCATTAATAAATAGTATTACGTTAATTAGCATACGATAATAGTCTGCTTATTTAACGATGCTTTTTACCAGTACCATCACCACCACCACCACCACCACCACCACCACATGAATCTCTAAAAGAGGACAACCAGGAACTGAATGTGCATTTTACATACTCAAGTAATGTGAAATTGTTAAAAAAAATCCTCCATTAAAATTAAATTTTGAATATTTAGACACCAAATTTTTCTACAATTAAAAAGGTATATTATTTGGAATAAATCCAGAAGTTTTTATGGAAAAGTCCCACATGGCGTACCACGCTTCCAACAAAAAGGTAGGTAACTCAAACTTCCGGTTCACTTTTCTTCCAAAGTTTTGAAGGTGTGAACAAAATTAAAATTTAATACAAAAAACTTAGAAGAGAAAAACTGAATATAGTTAATTACATGAAAAATAATACATTTGCGTAATTAGATGTTCAACTTTTCTCTTTATAGTTTTAGTAACAAATTTTAAGTGTGTTCACAGCCTCAAACTATCAGTTAATTACCGCAGAAAAAATGATGGCGGTGCAATCAAAACTTCGGGAGAAAAGTGCACCAGAAGTTTTCAGTTCTCAGCTTTTCCGTTAGGAAATATGGTATCACATATGCCAATTTCCCCTAAAAGCCTCTGAATTTTTCCTGAATATGCAAATTTTTGTAAAAAGTGTTGAAAATGAAGTTTTCACATTACTTGGATGGCAGATGTAAACTTTCTGATGTCCAGCCGGGACGAAAGCCAAAAATGTTTAGCTGTTACTGAACTTTAGCCAGAGGGGCGGCAGATAATAAATTACTCCCCATCCCTTAGAAATCTGTTTGCAGATATTACTTACCAGAGCGGTTTTATCTGCTTCTCAGCGATTATTGGCGCTGTAGCTTACATTATTGGCATTAATATATGTTTTGGGTGTATACAACTTGAAGCCAATGGCTTAGAGAGTAGAGCATGTTAACAGCGGGGGACCCTCGAAAACTACGAGCCGGCACGGATCTATTGCGGCCTACCTCCCTCCCGGTAAAAGGATGAGTAGAGGGGAAACCACAAGCCTGAAAACGACGGAGCTAAGCACAGAGATGCACGGAAGTCCTTAACAGTCATTAGATGGCAGCTCTGGTTCCACGGAGGCTATAAAGCGCCGGGAGGCCGTAAGGATACCTCTGCAACGACACCTAGCCTCAACTAACGTAACCAGAGAGTTTCACTCGGAGCAAGCAACCGTGTCATCTGTCTGCAAAGCGTCAAGCCAAACCTGCGCCGATATGAAAGCTGAAGAAACGAAATGGAATAAATAGAAAGGGACTGTGGTAGATACACAGTACCCTAGCTTTCGCCTAAGCGACCCCAGGAAAACCATGGAAAAACCCAGGTGTCAGAGTGCGCAGTCAATGGGAATCGAACCCGTCCCACCTGGCTCGGTATGTTTGACTTAGAGGGTCATTTAACCAGCTCAACGTTTTAAGTTGTTGTTCAGGACATGTCTTACATCCTTCCTAGAAGAATAAGACATTTTAAATATGTACTTTGAAGTATGGCAAATTTTGTACAACAAAAATCTAACATTCGATATTTTTTTACCAAAATCGCTAAGTAAGTACTTTTGTCCCCCCTTAAGAATATACTAAAAGAAAATCAAATATAGAACAGCTGATGGCCTGCTTTAAGTGTATTCATAGCATATTAACTTAATTGCTTGATCATTATCTTAACTACTATACTTTATGAAAATGGTATCAGAAAATATTTCTACTGAACCCTTATTAAAGCTATGTCCAACTTAATGGAGCAAGAGGGGAAGGCACAGTAACTCATTCTGCTCCATGAGAAACATTGGGACACAATGGAATGTTGCAACAACATGCTCTTCCTCATCTGTATTTGATGTTGCTTTTTATCTTTACTTCGATGATATGTTTTACTTTGGACGAGCCCATCAATAATTGTAGCTAAGGATGATATACAAGTCCTAATGGATGAACCAAATAGTGGTCACGCAGTTACGGCGATGCTGTTTTAATCTATGTTAGAGATATCTTGCTCGCAAATGCAAGTGGAGACAAAAATTGGTAATAAAGGTGATGATAATAATCACAATTTCGAAAATAGTCAATGCTTTAAACAACTCCTAAATTCTTCCTTCCAAGCATGTACGTGCAATTCTTCCAAGTAATTAATACTATTTCAATTTTTGTTGAGCTTCTAAAAACGTTATGAAAATGATACTTCTCTAGATTTTTTGTTTTTTAATTGATTCATTTGTATAGCCCCTTTTAACTTCAATGGTCATATTGGGGGGGGCCTTGACATGTGGAACTGATCGTATTACTGTAGGTTTAGGACATCAGATTAATACATTTTAATACGCAAATTCATACTTCCAGATTTTATGGGGGACAGGGAATAATTCTGGTTAAAGAAAAATTCCACGCCCCATCCGGGAATCGAACCTGGGATATGCGGGTGAGAAGTCAGCTCGCTGACAACTCGATCACGGATACAGTATCTCAATAGTTTCTTCTGCTTAGGTTTGCAGCACATTCGCTATCGAGCACTAAACGTATGGGGAAATATTTAAGAATGCGTGACTCACCAACATTTCCCCACCTTAATTGGAGTCTGAGAAAACGAGTTTTGCAAGCGTTTGCCTTTGGGCTTGCCTGCTCCATTAGGCCAGTACCTCTTTAAACACGTGTAATTCCAGTTAAATTTTACAATACTGATTTACTTAACTTTATTTTGGAATTCATCAGTTGGTCTCCCTAATTAAAAGCACAGTGTGTTATGTTCAAAGCGTTCACCTAAAACAGCTTGCTTTGGTTCAATTAGCTAACCTAACACACCCATGCACTCCGGTAAATGCGTTAAGCTGTATTTGCACTTTGACGGTGTCGCTTTAGAACGGTTAACAGTGTTAAGGGCTCATAATTTTGATTTTGCCACTCTCAAACACCTCCCTTACCCGATGCCTTTAAAGCTCATTCTGTGTACCTCACAGCAGTAAATACACCATTTAACTATGAAATACATTCATCGGATACCTCAAATATGCGTATTTTACTCCAGAAAATATTACACAATGTCCTATGTTTATGTAGCATCTACAACTTACTCTTAGCTTATATTTCCATTTAATTGATGTTAATCCAGATAAACGATTACAAATATAGTTTTATTATACTTATAGAAACACAGGATACAGAACCGATAGACAGGTATTATTAGTAGAAATGATTATATTCCATTTTTTCATATAGGATCTAGAAAAATAACGGAATACACTAAGCTAAAGTGACAGTCAAAAGTTTTAAAAGCTCTTCGATATACCACTGCCTTGAAATTCAGTTCTGTTCGCATGACCAGGATGAGAAAAGTAAAAACGAATGACAACTTCTTGTATTAGTAAATTTAAACCAAAAACAAGAAATATGTCGGAAATGGTTAACTACACAAAAAATGTACGACAGAAATTGTGTGTTTTAACGATATGCAGAAGTTATCCACAACGAAGAGCGCTTCACAAGTCATTCCCACAAATTTAAAAAAAATACATTTCGTTTGTCAAGAAAATATCTGTAATACCTGTTGATATGACATTTTAATCATAATGCTAGAACAAATTCTGAGAAAAATCTTGCATTTAAAGGACAGTTTGAGTTGGAGAATTTTCCTTAAACTCTTCCAGTCACATCCCTGAAAGATACTGAACTTTAATATCAACTTTAATATGTAAATGTCTTTTCATTTTTCAGTTACGTTGTTCGCAGTAACACACATGGACTTTGTTGTAAAAGTTTTTTTTTTTTTGGAATTAGGGGTCCTCAACACATTATTTCCGGTAAAATATCTGCATAAAATTGTAATGAATAACAATACCTTCTTTAGCCCTTAAGTATATTGTGTGTGTGTGTGTGTGTGTGTGTGTGTAGAGGAAGTAAAGAACATCTCACATCCCAGCAAAACATACAACTTAAACCTTGCAGTTTCATATGACACTATCGTTTACTTAATACCGTTTTGGCGATTCGCCTTTGCATTAGAATGCCGAATACTGTTATACCTACTTGGTTTACTCGTTCCATGTGTACCAATATAGCAAAATTCTTTCATACAGATGGTATGCGACCCACCCCTACATTTCAAAACGGTAACATCATCTTCCATTGGTCCTAAAGCACAATAACAAACCAGACAGACAAATGATACCGACTGGGAGGAGAACGTTTTGTTAATTGAAGGTGTACACTTTACGGAGGGAAAAAGAATTACTAAGGTCACAAGGAATGACATCTTTTTCCTCGGGAGTGTACCTAGTACAGAAAGTAGAAAGGAAGCCACTTTCTAGCCATTTGCACCACAGTAGTATATTTATTTTATGTATCAAGAACGAAGTATATGGTGGTTCACAACCGCAGACTCGTAATTATCTCATAAGCGCCTCCTGAGAGGCAATTGTTATCATAACGTTTCGTTTATATTAACCTTCCGCTATCTCTTATGGCACAATGTATTTAACAACGTGTTCTCTTATAAAATTGGTTGGCAGAAATCATATTTTTACTTTTTCTACACGTACTATGAACATAGGGAATAGATGAAGCATTTTATTTCACCTAAAAATGCAATACAGAGATTTTACCGGAAATATATGTTTTGAGGTCCCCCGAGTTAAAAAACAGAACTTTTATAAACGGTCCGAGTGTGTGTAGGAATAGTATAGTACAGAAACTAGAGGATCATTAAATTACCAAACTGGGTATTTCGAAATGGTATCTTCCAAGAATGTGACAGGAAGATTTTCAAGAAACTCCCCCCACACCAAACTGCCCTGTAAATGGATTTTTTTTTAAAACTTCGTTGCTTAAAAATGACATTAACGATTTTATTTAAAATACCGCATGTTAAAGCTATTTACATCACAAAAATGTATATCTTTAATGTTTGGAAACAGCTTCTGAACTCTTGTTCATTCTTGATGAATTTTGCTGGTAAACCGTAGAAGATACACAAAAACTTACTCCACAGAAAATGTAGATCTCGTTAAAACACATAGTTTATGCCATGTACATTTTTGTTGCAGAGTTGACCGTTTCCGAGATATTACTTGTTATTGGTTTCAATGTTGAACTACCCATCTTCTCAAACAGGGTCATCTTTCGTTTCATCTGTCTTTTGTTTTTTCTGGAAATATAGAGGGAAACCAACGTCAGTTGTTCACTTAATGATCGGTTTTCCGGTTTTCTTTTTCCCCATTTTTCAGGTATTTTTTCAGTTAACCTATTTATTTACAGTTTTCTTTTTGCTTACACATACACAGAAATATACACAGTTACAAACACCCATGCCCAAGATAGAACTCAAATCTACGTGTCCTGTGTCACAAAACACGAAACCTGGTGAGCGCGTCCTCAGGGATCGGCGGCATTTAAAACATATGACAATCGCTTTAGCCTGGTGTATTCCCATTTCCTTTCTGCACATAAGGAACTAAGTAATGAGACCAATTATGTTAATGTTTATCTCGTTTAGCATGATCTAGATAGAAGAACAATATTTTATAAAAATAGTTAGTTTGCATAACAGGTAGAGAAAGTCGTGTGAATTCAACAAATCAGATTTTTTAATTAAAAAGTTTGCTAAGCACAAACGTGGCATGTATTGAATCACTAAATAACGAAGCAAATTAAAAAGAAATTGGTAAATGTGATAGAAACGACATTCTACATTTTAATGCAAGTCAGGAAGTCAACAGCCTTGCTGTTCGGTCAGAAAAGAGTAATAGCGTATAAATTATGCATTCGTTTGGCCTGTATTTCAGCAGTTTCAGTCCCGTATTTTGTACAATGAAATTAAAAAATTTAAACAGAGAGAAACTGTATTAATTAGTGCATAAATACCCAAAGCAAATTCATCCTCAAGTGGGATTATAACAGAAAATAATCTGAATTATTCATTTAAACGTCATTGTAGATAGGAAGTAATGATGGTAGAAATTTAATGAATTTGCAAGAGAATAAAGTCGTTACACATCGGACGTTTCAAAAGATGGAACTGTAGCAGCGTATCAAGATATGAAATGAAAAAGCTAATTTTCTAAAATAAATCTAACAGCAGGCATTTTAGAAGTTGAAATGCATGGTAGTCAAGAGTCAAAAGCACATCTAGAAAGACAAAACGAAACAAGCATCTTTAGATAGTAACAAGGGATTACGGAAGATTTTTACTTCTTTTGACCGTTGAGCTAAAAGCTACACAAGCCATTTATAATAATTTAACATAAAATAAGTAAATAACATTTATACGAGTCATATGACACCATTAACATATGTATACTGTCTGAAAAGTATATAGGGTAAAAGAAATTACAATGAAGTTTATAACAAGCTTAGAAATACAAAATTCAGGTAAGCTCAAAAATTAAAATAAAAATAATATTAACAAGTTTGTAAAATAGGAGTTGAAAAATGAATCTATATTATTAAGAATATTAACATGAAGAAAGAAGGTGTAATTATTACAAATTAGGTTGAATCAGTCTTGTTCAATTTCGGTATCCGATAATAAGATGAGTTGAGGTAAACTACTTCTTCAGTCTTGACTGTTGACGTTTTCTTTCTCCCAATTTTTACACCAGAGCTCCTGAAACGCTAGCTAGTAGAAGATCTTTGAGAGAGATGTGATGTATTGTTTGATGGACAGGTTGCCAAGCTCTTGATGCAGTTTAATGTTTCTGATGAGCCAAGGTGAATTAGTTATAACTCAAAGAAAAGATTTTTACTGCCTTACATGCGTTAACAGTAAATCCAAAATGTTAAGAGTCTCTAATTGGGAAATCTGTTTCAGCTGAAACAAAATGCACTGTTGAACAGTACTAGTAACAAGCACTAAGTGTGCGGTGTAATCTTATGCTTAATGCTGTAGTTTTTTTAAGCCTACTGGATGATATGGTAATACCAAACGCTCGTCCTGTTCAGCACAAAAAGAACACTACATTCTGATATTCAATGTCACATTTGTGTTGCGAAGCTAATGGATGGTACAGTAATACCGATGACGGTCATATTCATACGAAGCGAAACTATAATACTACAGTGACTTTCAAATAGGATGAGGTTCGTCTTTGAGCGCCACCGGAGTGCTGCTGTGTTGACATATTGCATTCCCGCTTAACTGGAGAGTAACGCGCTAAGTGATTCAAACTCTCATAAATACTGCTTGCGCTACGGCAAAATATTCAAATTTTATAAGAAATAATTCATGAGGAAGATAGGGAATAATGTTTGTAGCAGAACCGTAAATATCACAGATGTTTAGGTCAAACAGTTTTCATAATAATATGAATAAACATTATGTCGCAAGGCAGAATTGCACGATCAGTGTGGAGTGAGAGGGAAATATGAAAAGAGTGGGGGTAGTGACCTGGCAACGCAGAGCACGTATGTCATTCGCTGCAGCGTAGAACCCTGCCCATTTGAAAAATATTATAGTCACTGTCACCAGGTTAAGAAAACGACAGTGCACCATGAAAATGTGGTTTAAGTAGTTATGTCACCCTTCGGCAATATGTTCCATGTTTTAGGCAAGTTAAAGCACCCTGCCATTCCATTGGCTAGAATTATGCTCGGAAAGAAGAGATCACATTTGCTGACGGTGGGGCAAGGTTTCATCAGCATCACAAATACCTCGTTCCCTTATGGACCACGTTTTATAAGCCTGAGTTTAGATACTTCTTGTATTGAGTTATATTGTTTTCATTTTCACTGGCAAAGAATGTTTCCTAGATTTCACTACCAGTTTCGGCTTCGCTATGACCGAGTGTTAGTACTCGACTCTCATCTAGACGGCTTTGGTTCGATTCCAAGTGACTGCATATTGGATTTGTGGTGGACAAAGCGGCGCAGGTGCGTGGTTTCTCCGGGCTCTCCGGTTTTCCCCGCCATCACATTCCACCGGTGCTCCATCTTCATTCCATTTACCATCAGTGTAAACAACTGCTACCATAAGTAGCAAAAGCGAGCGTTAAGCACTATAAAAAATCTACAGATTTCTTAATATCGGTTTTTGACATTCCCGTTAGGTAAGGGAAATAACTAACCTCCACCTGCATGTCGTTAATAAAAGCTCTGTGTATTATAGCTGTTATCCAGTTTAACAACACATGCCAATAATCCTTTACCCTGTCCGCTAGAGTGCTGAATTATGTTATGATTGGTTTAGCCTTTCCTTATATACCAAACAGAAACTTTTCCTAGAGACGGTGAGCGACTCACCCCTATATTTCAAAACGATTATGATATCGTTCATTTGTTATTTCTTGTGCAAGTCCTGCTCATGAGGAGAGAAAATAGGTGGAGAAGAAGAGGGTTAGTTCTTTTGTCCTGGTTTGCTTTTCAGGCCGGTCACAAAGAAAATTGATACCACTTGGGGAAATCGAGCTTTGGTTACCTGAAGGTGGGAACTCTATAAAGAGAAAATCCTATTGCAAAATTGAAACTGTTATACAGTTTAACAACACATGCAAATAATCATTTACCCCTTCTTCTAGAATGCCGAATTATGTTGTAATTTGTTCAGCCTTTCCTTGTATACCAGAAACTTTTCAGAGACGGTACACGACGCAGCACTACATTTTATAACGATTATAATTAAAGATTTGAAGCTTTCTCGGTGTTGACTATTACAGATTAGATCAAGGGATAGCAACCAAGTTACACTGGATTTCTCCAATTACATTTAACTCGTCATATGTAACTCGTGAAGTCATCTGTAACGATTATAATACCGTTCATTAGTTAGTTTTCGTACAAGTTATCCTCATTAGGTGGAGAAAAAGAAGGTTAGCTCTTTTGTCCTGGTTTGCTTTTCAGGCCAGTCACATAGTGAATTGATACCACTTGGGGGAGTCGTTCTTTGGTTACCTTATGGTGGAAACTCTACGGAGAGAAACACCTATTGCAAAATAGGGAAAGGACCACTTTTTATGCGAACAACTGCAGAGTAAGACTTTTCTGTATGCAGTATTCAATGTCCGTATATGTTTATGTTTGCATATCCAGGATTCCTTTTATTACCACTTTTGCTTTGTATGCCGTTTTAATTGTATCGAAAGCGTTCTCCTAATAGAAATAATTGCATTTCTAATGCTGGGATTTAGTGGCAAAAGTACGTAATGGACGTGGACAGTTAAGTACAAAGTGGTTCATTAGTGATGAAACATAGCTGTTAGAAAGGAAGAATATTTATAAAGGCACTCTCTTGTCGTGTAGAGATTCAGCTAATTAGCAAACAATGATATTTAATAGAAACAAAGTATCAAATGACAAGAGAATAATTTAACAATGTTATGGCAGAAAAATGAAACTATGGAATTTTAAATGAATTTCAGAACGGAACGGTTACCCCGCTGTGAATGAAAAGATTTTGTACTTTATTAAATAATTTCTAGCTACACAAGAATTGATAATTCTTGTTTAGCGGCTTCCAAAAAAACACTCGTTTGAAGTTTTAACGCTGATCATCTCTGTTAGGAATTTAAAGCCATTTTATGGCAAAACAGAAATCCCTAATAAGACTGAATAAACAGATTTATGTTACAAAGGATTTAGTTCGTTTGTTTTTGTTATTAACTTTGTACTAATGGAATACCTGAAATATATACTTTATCTCTTTGCTCCTTCAATCAGCAAATTTAATACATTGCTTTTATAATGGTTTATAGGCATTTAAAGTCCGTTTTATGTTGTGGTAAATAAATAAAAACAATTTACATATCAACTTTACTGGAGTTAAAAGTACCTAATAACTTTTATATCGTCGCTTCGACGTTCAAATTATATGCTTTAATTACTGTGAGTTCAGTTCTATCTGTTCTGGTAGTGAACAGAGCCTGAGTGACATTCGTTGTTTTAATTTCAAGGCTCATTTGTTTTATTTTTGTTGTAGTACCTAACGCCAGTTTTTACTATATGTGGCACTACAGGCAGTGGATATAATTTCACATGAAAATAAATTAACGTGGCGCCGTGGATAGACCGCTCACCTCCGACCTAGGCGGCCCGGGTCGATCCCAAGCACCCGCATGTGAGAATGGTGGTAGACGAAACGGCGTCTGGGCGGGTTTTCTCCGGGTCTACCGGTTTCCACCGCCACTCATTCTACTAATTGCTACATCATTACCTTCCCTTATCATCCATTTTGCTTTCATTTCATATCAGCCACTTCCTTACGCAGACGCCAGTCTACGGACAGACCACTCGTTCCAGTTCTTCCTTCTGTGGTTCCGTGCTATGGGCTCCCAGCTACCCTTCTGGCCCCTAAGCACCTGCTTGTAAGTCCTAGGGGGTGTCAGTCCTACATAAAGGGAGGGTAAGCCGACTACGAACAAAAGAAGTTAAATGACATTTCGGAACGGAAATTTGGGAAGGAAATGCTCCAGCACTTACTTTCCGGCAATTTACCAGATGCGAAGAATAAAAAGAAAAAACCTGAAAAGAAATTCATATTAATATTACAGATCGACCTAGTTTATCTAAGTACCAAGTGGCCCGGTAGTGTCTTCAGAGGGGTGGTAACGCCGCTGCTTGCCTAGCGGAAGACCTGGGTTCTATTCCCGGTACTCCTGTGGGGAATTATCTCCCGGTGGGAGATCTGACCTGGAGTGCACTCAGCCTCGTGAGGTCCCTGGGGGGGGGGCCGATTGAGGAGTTATTTGATTGAGAAGTAGCAGCTCCAGATGACATCATCAAACGGCCGAGAGGGACTCTGCTCACGTCTCACCCTCTAGCACTGCACCTCATTCCTGACGCCTTCGAGCCGAGGTGGAGAAGCTGCGGCCGGGCGGTAGGCCACGGTCCCTAGTGAACTGTCATGCCATGGGGCTACGTTTACGTTTAACTTAAAATAGCCCCGTTGAATTCTGCAACTCTTAACGCAGGAAGGAATATCTGCACAGTCAAAATACGGGGCAGTTGGGCCATCTTATATACCGAAAAGAAAAATGCCCACGAATCGACTCTCTGCCATAGCAACAAGTTTGACAGGAAAATACTAGTTTAAAATCTGATGCGTTCCATTTACAGGACTTTCTCTGCATCTGTGTAACAAATTTTGTTAATAAGCTTATTATTCTATCCACTTCATGTTAATCGTGATAAACACTAGCAGTAGCGGTCTTATTACTTAGTTCCTTATAAGTTGAAGGGAAATAAGGGAATACACTAGGCTAAACCGACAGTCACATGTTTTAAGATGCGGTTGCTATGGGATTGAAATCCGTTTCTTTGCGTGACCTGCTCTCATAAGTAAGTGACCTAGTTGTTGTCTAGTTTAACGACACATGCAAATAATTCACTACTTCTAGAATGCTGAAATATGCTGTCATTAGTCTAACCTGTCCTTGTGTACTAACCGTAGCCAAACTATTTCATGGAGGTGGTATGTGACCCGTTCCTACATTTCGCAACGATTACGATGTGGTTCACTGATTGTCTTTTTGTCCCCCAGAACGCTCGGGTTGTTTTCAGACCTTTCCAACTGGGGGAAGTCAATGCGACACCTGAAGGTGGAAAACTTACGGGAAGAAAAAAAATATTACCGAATTAGGACCACGAGCTACGTTTTAAGCACGCAAGTGTACATACATAACATGCTCCAATACCAATCTGTAACAATATAATTTTGAAGAAAATATAGCCTACTACACCACAATGTTCATATTTTTTAAAAACTTAAATTTTGTGAAGTCATTAATAGAGTTCAAGAGGCGTATATTCTCAAAACTGGTTATCTAAGGCTGTTAAGATACGAAACCAAAATTTAACAAATGCATATGCATGTATTTTAAGTTCACTGATGTAATTTAATGCAATAGTGATTTATTATGAAACATATAAGCCACCAATTTTCAAAACCTATCAAAACAGCTTATACAGTAGCGTGGAGATAGTGCTTTCTTCACGTCAATGTTTACTTTAGCTATCTTCATTGTTTCCATATATGTAAAAAAAAAATATCGTTAAGAAAGAACCCAGATAAAATTAAAAATAGATAAAACAGCTCACGTATGTTTGAAAATAAAACACTACATTAATTGGATTTATGAAAGCACATGTATTTAAAAGTGCTCTGAAGAGAAACTCTCCTAAAAGAAGAAGTAAGGTGTACTACATAAAGGCTATAACAATTATAATTTTTTTTTGCGAAGGGGAGCTGAATTTCAGATTACAAAATTGTGGATGCAGTATTATTTTAGAAATAAATTTAAAATAAAAGTATTTTACTTTAAGTAATTAAGTAAATTTGTCAAATTTAGTCAGTAGGTTGATTTACATTTCAAAGCTAAACTGACACTTGCGTGCTAATTTTCGCATTAATATAAAAAATCTGAAGTGTTTCATTCACACAAATTTCTATATTTATTCTCCAAATAACTTACACTTACAAAACATTATTTTATCTACATAATGCTAATCAAGATAAACATTACCAGAAATGTTATTACTTACTCCCTTACAATTAGAAAGGAAATAAAATAATACACTAGTCTAAAGCGACAGTGAACTCTATAAAAAGCTGTGCGACTCTCATGAAAATTCCATTTTCCTTCCTAGGCCAGGAGTAAAACAAGATACGTAACGGATGAGCACTTCCCATTTGAGTAAGTTAACTTACTACAAAATGAGGCAAAACACAGGGAATGTCTTGGAAATAGCTCTGTATAAAAATTAGAATGCTATAAAACGCATGTTTTAACGATCTGCATTTTTATCAGTTTTGCAAAAAACATTCAAAATGAAGAGGAAGTTCAGTGGCTCTTCCAAAGAAATGCAGGATATACACATTAGTTGTCATAAGCATCTTTAATACACGACGTTTTATTAAAAATTGTTAGACATCTTTGAGAAAACCGAACATTTCGAAATAAACTCCATGTAAAGAATTGTTTGGGGAGGGGCACTCTCTTGAAAACCTTCCTGTTGCATCCATGCAAGATACTATTCCAAAGTACCAAGTTTGGTATTTAACGGAATTATTAATTATTATTATTGGAGGGGGTATATTTTCCACAGACAGACATACACACGCGTACCTTTATTCTAAAAATGCCATTTATTAATTCGAAGGTCCTCAAAACATATATTTTCGGCAAAATCTCGTACAGAATTTTTTGGTGGAATATAATACCTTCTCTAACTACAACGTATATTGTACATAATATTCTGTAAAGAAAGGAATAATATATTTCTAATAAAATTATTGTACATTCAGTAAATAAGTAAATTTGCATTTGTAACAATACACAAAAGATATAAATGTCCCTTTTTTGAAAATTTTTGCCTCAATGAGAATTACAAATATATTAGAACAATGCGTCTACCTTACTTCCGAAGTTTAATTTATTTACTGGTGATCTTAAGCATGAAAAGGGCCTCACAAACAGTACCAATAGGCATGAAGCAAATACTGCCTCCATGGTGGAGTGGTCAGTGAACCAACTTCTCACCCGGAAGTCCTGGATTCGATTCTCGTCTAGGGCAGGGAACTTTTCTTTAACCAGAATTATTCCCTATCCCCTACGGAATCTGGAAGTGAGCGTGTTTAATGATATAAAACAATAGACCTAATGACAATAGCCTGCTGTGATCAGATGAGTTGTTTCACAAGTTAAAGGGGGGTATACAAATGAAAAAAACGTGATGAGCTTCAAAAGGGACCATAAGCATTTCTAAGTTCGCCATTATTATAAGTCTGATGGCGTGAACCCAACGTGACTGCTGGTTGCTTAACGTTGGGGAGATTCTGTAGTGCCATACATGCGTTTTGATAGCATATTTTACCCAACATTACGTCAGGAACAGTTATGAACACAAACGGTCCCGAGGGACGTCGAATGTGTTCATTATGCTGTGTTCTGTAAAACACATTGTTGCTCTGTTTACCAGTGTAAATTTGCTTAGAAAGACCTGCTTCTACAACAAGAATGTCACGCGTGCTAGCTATGCGCAAGCATGCTCATACGGCGAGTTCGAAACTGCATCTACATACATAATCAGGAAGTTATTATGTATGAAATGCAGACAGGTTTTAAGAGATTCTTTCATGGGATATATTCATTAAAAGACCACCAATAAAGACTAAAGTTTCAAATTGTCCTAAAAGATACTGAAAGTGAAATTTTGACTACAACGGGTCCAAGAAATAAAATGCTTTTTTACAGCAAATAGTGGTTGTAAAATTTGGGAAACGATAGAGAATCAACATTTATCGGGCTCGATTACCATTTAAAAATAATACACGATTGCTACCATACCATTTTATAAAAATACATTTTCACACCTTTAAAATGTTCCACGCGTCTCATTTTTTTAATCTACGTACAAATTAAGTTTCCTAAAACGTGAAGAACTATCTATATTATTATAGACCACAAAATTACAATAGCAAATGAATCTAAAATAAAAATTTGTTATGAAAAAATGAATAATTTTAATGATTAAGGTTTCTAATTTTTAACAAATTATCATAATTCAGTGCTCAAATGTATTGAAATATTCACGCATAAAGCTATTTTTTGTGTGGTTCAAAGCTATAATTAAAAAAAATTGCGGAGTAATTTTTTCACATTTTGAGGCGCGTGGTACATTGTGATTATAAAATTATATATATATATATATCGAAGCATTTATAACATTTTGAATGAAATTTTGTTTTCATATTTACTTAAGAGCAATGCTCACAGTAAAAATATTCAAAAGAATCTATATCAAATGTAGAAGTCTGATATTTCATTCCCAGTGTTCGTTGATAAACATAATAACGATAAATATTAGCGAAATAGTGTTATGACAAAGGCGACGTTGATTGTGACCTCGGAAATTGTAGAGTAATATAATTAAACCTTTAAATTCAACTGTCATAGTTAGAGGGAATATTTGTGCGGAAAAGGAGAAACATTTGTGTTGCAGACAAAAGACTCGTGTTGTGTAGTGCTCGAAGCCGTTTCTGTATACCTAGAAAACATTGCTTATCTGCAATGTTTTAATACAGTGCCTCCAATCAGTTCCTTCTTTGTGCCGGTGTTACTTTTCGTCAATATTTCTTACTTTCTTTATCACGTAGCGTATATCTTATATTCCACCCAAAATTTGGATACGGAATTAAACCTAAGTAACGTTTTGAGGCCCCTGAAACCAAAAATGATTTTTAGGAAAAGGTGTGTTTGAATGTGCCTTTGAACAGGATAACTCAGAAACGTAAATACCTTTAAATACAAATTGACTATCTAATTTCAGTATGTACCAAAATGTGCGCCACTTGGAAATTAAAGAAAACTCCCCAACCTAAACTACTATACAAATTTCTAAAAATACTATAACGATTTTGATTTAAATATATGTCGTCTTTCGTGGTGTAATGGTTACTATGTTAACATCATATATCCCAGGTCGCGGGTTCAAACCCGATGGAGGACGATGGATTTTTTCGGGCGTAAAAATCCTTAGCATGGCTTCCTTCAGAAGGGAAGTAGAGCCGTTGGTCCGGTGTCGTAGATTTACGGCACTTAAAAGAGCCTTAAGCCTGATATAAGAGGCCTCTGAGCAAAATTAAGTGTTTTTTCACGGCCAGTATCGAATGGGACGCTGAGAACCACGACAATTAAAGAGCGTCCATAAATAAAACTTAATATTTATGAAATATTTAAGATAATTTTATGACAATTAAAATGTATAGCTTGCCTTTTCGAGGAATACCTTATTAATTCCTGTTTCTGGAACCGGTAAACCGCAAGAAATAAGACAAAATATTACCACACAAAAAATAGATCTCGTTAAACCACACTTCTAATATACTTTTTCTGAGACATTAACCATTTTTGAGATATCTGTGTTATTGGTTTCGAGTTTAAAATACTTAAGCATTTCTCAAACGCGAATGGGTCATTTGTTTTATTCATGGCCACATAAGTATAATCGAGTTTAGGTCACTTAGTGAGCAGCTTTTAAAAGACTTGACTCTTGCTTTAGCCTGTGTATTTCCAATAAAAAATAAGATTTTGTAAGAATAGTATGTTACAGAACGTGTACATAAAGCCGTGTGAATGGACCGTATCAGATTTTTAAACTTTTTCGCCCCTCCCCCATACCTGCCGACCAGAGTCTTACACTATTTATAATGGTATATCTCTGTTCTGTAAATATGCATTATGCTTGAAAATATTGTGTCGTTACTTCTTTATTTCACTTCTGCTGTAGCGCTGGAACCAACAAATATTTCAGCTTTTCTCACCAACCTGAAGAGGAAGGAAAGTTAATGGACCGACATTCCAAGCGAAGAATATTACGGAAGCACTCCAACACGCACCGACGCTGTGAAGGATATTAGTTTTATCCAAAGCAAAAGAATGAATGCATTCATTGTGCAGTTTTACCCAGTAATGGTAGAAAAGTCTCAATGAAAAATTTTCATCTGTGTGTACACCGTAAACCCGGGTTACTTTCACAGAGCTTGGGCTTCACTGAATTTTTAAATTTCCTGCACATTTCGGGCTATTTTGACAAGAATACAACGACGCCTTTTATTTTAATATCAGATGCTAATTATTAGGAACACATTTAGTTGAGTTTTCACAGCAAAAAATGTTATGTTTTCACTAAGATTAAACAACAACAAAATATTCAGTAAATATGTATCTTTGTTGATGCTAAGATATTAAAGCAATTACACCAAAGACTTACTGTATGGGTCTTGGCCGTTTAGGCATATTTCTTATACAAGCCAAACGCGACAAAAAGAGAGGTAAAGAAAAAAACAGAGACAAATTTACTCTTGACTAATTGAGATGGAAGTAGAGTTTCATTTATGGACGCTCTTAAACTGCTGTGGCTCTGAGCAACCCATCCGTACTGGGCGTGAAAAATAGCTTCATTTTATTCAGAGGCCTCTATCAAGCTTGAGGTTCTTTTACGTGCCGTAAATCTGCGACACGGGACCAATGGCTTTTCTTGCCTTCCAAAAGAAGCCATGCTAAGAATTTTTACGCCCAAAGAAATCCATCGTCCTCCGTCGGGTTTGAAACCGCAACATTGGTTATAAGTGGGCGATGACTAATTGAACAAAATTCATCTGCTTTGGCTCACTTTAGCCAGGATATTGTCATATTTTTCCGATTCCTCTGGTCAGCCAGTAGATCCCAACATGCCAATCTCCTTCTAGCAATACCTAACATTTTCCTTTTAGTTTAATAAATTGTTAGTTGATTCTCCCACAGTACAAATTCCGCCAAAATATGTACCCAGTCTTCATCTCAACTGCATAATAGGTAGATTTTCCTTCCAAAATTGTTTGCAATTTTTTGTGTCCTCCAACCTCCCAGCCTAGACCATGACATTGCTGATCTTTCCTTTCTTTCAAGTGAAGTATTTATGCCTCTTTGCCCCAATTCAATTTTATTTCGCGTGCTAAAGTTAGAGAGTGTTTAGTTTTACAATAAGAATCAATATCCTGCCGGTTGATGTCACTTAATCTTCTTTTGACACTTTCTATACGTTTTTGTCATTTGTTTCACCTCTTTGTCATACTGACCCCACGCCTATTGTTCTCGAACTTCTTTCGAGTTCAGCAGCCCAAGACTTGGGAGACAAGTTTTCTGCTTGCAGAAATAGAAGTTACAATATTTGGACATTATAAGAAGAAACATGGAAGTCGCGTATACAAACTTGACCGTAATGAAGCTCTTGAAATTTTCTTTAAAAAATTCAGAACTGGGAAATTTTCAGAAGCTGCAGAAAAATCACATAAATACAACCAATCTTTAGCTGATTAGTATTAAAATAATTGTTGTGGCCTGTCTCAATTCAGAACTGATAAAAAGCATTTTAGAACCTTTTTAATGAGGTTGTAACAGTAAACATATTTTTAAAAAGAAAAATGGGTATCAGAGAAGTGCTTACGCTGCGACCACCTTGAATTGCCGTGAAGTCTAAAGTTGTGTCAAAGAAGTTCCAAACTATATGCAAACTTTATCAAATGAAACTATACATGGATCTATTGAAATTTCATTTGAGGGTGAAAACACCATACCGAATTTGTAGTCTAAGGTTCAGTTGGTTTATCGTAAATAATACAGGTTACTTCTTAAAAACCTTCGTAAATATGCCAAAGTTTACGTTAGGTGACCAATATTATACTGAGCCCCTTTCAAGCAGTGTTCTGCTTATTTCAAATATCTGCTCTTAAACACTTCTTAGTATAATGTATTACAATGCTAAAGCAATTGTAGTTTCGCTCGAAGAAACAAATATGTCTGATCAAAACAAAAATAACCGTGTCTAGTCATTCTCCACCATAGAGAAAGAAAAGCGTGTGTTAAGCCGTAACGCTGAATTTAAATGTGTCTTACCCTCAACGAAAAGCTTGGAACGAAAGAGCCGATTACCTTGCAAAGATTGCAGTCAGTTACAAAGCTATCTTGGACTACAACTCTATTCCCAAACTCGGAACAGCAGCTGCCAACTGAATATTACTCTATAGTTTGGAACTCCATCTATACCAGATCCAATAACGCCTAGCACACCAAACATTTCTTCCCCAGCACACCTCACGTTCTTATTCCTCTCACCTAATCAACAAACGCGCAGTTCGTTACAAATCATTACCCTTTCAATTCTACCTCCACAAATTGAGCACAAGGGCCTCACGATTCTGCAGCTGTCCTCAAAGACTTCAATAGACGGCCCTACACTTGATAACAGAATGCAGCAAATGTTCAAGATTGGCCGATTATATTACGTTCACTTCCCCTGTCAATGATTTTGAAGATTTTAATTCAGCTATGTTTGCAGGATTTTGCAAGAGCATTTTCCGTACACCTGAATTAAATTATATAAATATGTAGTATTCAACAAATGTAAACATCCCACGATATACCTCTAGGTGAAACGCTGGTTGTAAAAAGTTGTTTCATTTAAAAGTGCTATCCCAGGCGCTGAAAACGAACTTTGCCCAACCCCAGCTTATGGTATTTGATTCCAAGACTGGGCTAAAAATAATTAAGAGAAGAAAGAGAGAAGAAAGTTCGTTTGCGTAAAGAATATTGTTGCAGTTAATGTCGTGTTTTTCCAGTGATGGGCTACTTTTAAACGCAAATATAGTGTGAGTGCGGGTCAAATTCACCCACCTGTAACTTGCCGACCCGTAATTGCCAAACCTGTGTGAACAGCTAGCTTTCGATCTATAGCAATTGTTGCACGTGGGTAATCGGCTTCTTTTCATACTTCCACTACCATTGTCACAGGTATTCGATAATTTAACACATGAAGAGTGGCCGCAGTACCTCAACACCTTGGGTGTAGTATAAACGAGCTAGAAAATTTCTACTTGTGGAAATTCCTTGCTACGTCACCGACAGGTATTAGAAGGGAGCTGCAAGCCAGGAGTGATGTCAGAGCGTGCTAGTAGCCAACTGTCTACGAAGGCCAAGCGACGGGAATAAATCTAACTACAGAACTGCAATAAATCAATCATTTGTATTAAATGTTTCAAATAAATGAAGAGTTCTGATAAAATATGTAAGGTATTAAACAATAGTGAATCATTGTCATTTAACGTCCTGGTCGGTGAAACCAGGAAGAATATTCAGTATTTAACAATTGCTTCCAAAAGCTGTATTCTTAGTACCCCTAAGCGAGCATAATGCGAGTGGTTTGGTATGGTGTCTTGGTATTTCTACAATAGCACTTCCGGTTGGCTTATGACAAACAGCTGTAGGATATCTTAGACCAGCCGCGTGCACCGTTGTCAGTTTATTGCTAGCTCCACTTGGCTATTCTCGTGCTATTCTCTTTTTCTTGCTTGGTACCTTCTTTTAGTACCTTGTAAGTATTGTAACTGCATCATGCCATATACTTAAGAAAGAGAATTAGGCCCCGATGAAGTAATGGCTGAAAGTGAAGCTACTGATTCTTGAGGCAGCTTTATTCTGCACTGTTGCAAGACAATCTTCAGCAAAGAACTTTTATCAAAATCTTTGTAAAAATAAATAACTTATAGTATTGGAGAGCTTTCTGGCGTGAAGCAATTGCGAGCTCACGAGAATGTGTGGACTGTGTAAAAGTAAAAAGGAAAGAAACCCAAATATGTTTGTAAAAACTGCAAGAAAAACCTTGGTAACATGTTCCATTGAATATTGAATTATTTTAATTGCAGCTAATTCAAATGCCTCTTCATTTGCGTAAATACTTTTTATGAAAATAAAAAACTTGTGTTTCCAATAAAGATAATAAAGTGATGAACAATCGTACTGCCTCATTTACAAACACTTCCCTCCACAATGTATCACAATGAGCATTTTAAAAGCCATGGGAACTGAGGGTCTGAGAGATCAGCTGCATGTAACAACTTGGGGAAAACAGGAGCATGCACCGCCAGGTAAAAAAAATGTTACTTTCTCTGGCAGGCATGAACATTCTAAACACTGGATAGAGAAGGTGTTGCATTCCACCCTAAATATTATACACCTAGATTTTACTTTGAATGCACGTTTTGAGACCCCCAAATTTAAAAATATTAGAAAAACGCCAGTGATTGTTTGGTGCGGACATCACAACCTAATAGCAAAAAGTCGGTTAAATACCAAACCTGATATTTATGTTCAGTATCTTGCAATGATACGACACGAGTATTTTCACGAAAGCGTACTAACCCCAAGTACCCATTACAGGGTGTATTTTCCGAAACATTTTTTTTTATTAAAAAACGGCTCTAGCGATTTTTTTTATTAAAATAGCGTGAATTTAAGAGATTTTCATGGCAAACGAAATGTAAATCTAGAATTTTCTTGGAATAGCCTCTGAAGACTTTTTCGTTCTGGATGACTTTTTATAACTGGTTACCCGTAAGAGATAGACAAAACTTACTGGATTAAAATTGCCTATCGTTAAAACACACCGGTCATATATATTTTCTGAGGTATTCCTTGTTATTGGTTTCAGTTTTAAAAATCTCAAACTTTTCCCAAGCGGAAGGTTGGCTATCGTCTATCTCTTATTTTACTCCTGGGCATGCAAAGAGAACCGAAATTCTAACCCTTCACAAAGCGACCAGCGTATAAAATATCGGACTAGTGCTTTAGCCTAATGTATTTCCTTATTTTTGTTCCACACAAGGAAGTAAGTAATAAGACATGTTTTGCTGCTGTTCAACACTAGTAGCATAATGTAGGTAAGAAAGTGCTTTGCAAATACAGTTTGTTTGTAGAACACACAGAAAAAGTCATTTATATGAAACATCAGATTTTTCCTGTCAATCTTTGGCCTATGGAAGAGAAGGCCAAGACAGGGGCATTTTAATTTTTCATTTGTCTTCATTTAAAATTTCCAGTCCTATCTGTAACGTCATTATGACAATGAGTTCTTTTAACTGAAAAATAAAAAATCATTCAGCTTCTGACACTTTTGAATATATTTCGAATAGACATAAAGCGTGTAGTTTCTGCAATAATCAAAACAATTAATAAATAACAATATTCATAAATAATAATGATAACAACAACAATAATCATAATTCATAATAACAATAATCTTAAATAACAATGATAACAAGAATAGTCATAAATAATGATAACAATAGACAAATAATAATAACAATAGACATAAATAATAACAATAGACAAATAATAATAACAATAGACATAAATAATAATAGACATAAATAATAACAACAACAATAATCATAAATAATACTGATAACAGTAATCATAATAACGACAATGATAATGAAAATGATGATAACAACAACAACAACAACAACAATAATAACAATAATAATAACAATAATAATGACAATAATAATGACAGTAAAAATGACAATAAAAATAACAATAATAACAATAATAATAACAATAATCATAACGATAATAACGATAATAACGATAATATCAATAACAATAATTCATAATGCTACATAAATCATAATCATAATAAAATAATAAATCATAGTAATAAATAGTAAGAAATAATCATAAATAATATTTCATAAATATAATTTATAACAGTAATAACAACAACCACTCAAATTCTTCTCAGTGAATGGAAATCAGCTGCCGAACGAATGCTGATGGATACCTCAACCACTGGGGAAAGACTTTGTAAGCGCAGGATGATACATCTGTCTGAGGAACTCTGCCTCTTGAGTTACACTCACCAATACTCTTTCCACTTCGCCGTGTTTGCCAATGTACTTCCAGTGACATTAGATATTCCTAGCCGCCAAAAACCGACACCGCCATTCAAACAGAGAACACTGTAGAAGAGTATTGGTTTAGTAAACAATGCGAGGCAAGTTTAGTCTTCAGCAACAGCTTATTGGACCGTGAAGTTTGGTTGCAATTCACAGCACAGTCTCATAATCGCATTTATTTTTTACTTTCTCTACATGTGCCATGCATATAGTAGGTAGAGACGGTATTATAGTGCACCCAAAAATTCGTTACCGATATTTTAACGGAAATCGGTGTTTTCAGATCCCTTGAACCAATACAGGCAGTTTTAGAAAGAAAGAAAGTCCATGTGTATTTTAAGTTTAGTATGACCCAAGGATGCGAAACGAAGATTTTCAAGGTAATCCCCCCAGGTTAAACTACCCTTCACAATTGATATTTTTTTAAATCCTATTTTTTTTAATTTTTTTTTCTCAAAAATGGCTCCAACGATCTTGATTAAAATACCAAATGCAAGATATTTTTACGACAGATAAAATGCATTTCTAGAATTTTCTGGGAATAGCCTCAGAAGACCTTAGCATTCTGGATGACTTTTATATAACTTAAACCGTAATTGATAGACAAAAACTTGAAATATAAAAATGTAGATCTTATTAAAAAACACAATGTTAAATACTTGTTTTCTAGAGTTAACAATTTCTAATATATTCCTTGATTTTTTAATCATTTTGAAGATATATAATTTTTCCTGAAAGAGAGGGTTATCCGTGTTTCTTCTGTTTTGTGTCGGGCAATGTAAAGAAGCAAATTTCAATGACAATAGCATAGCACCGACTTTTAACAAATTTGACCATTACTTTAGCCTAGTGAATTCCCTTAGTTCTCCTCTACTTATAAGTAAATATGCAACAAGACCATTTTGCTAATATTCATCGTGATTAGCAGGAAGTAGAAAGAAGAATAAACTTTTGTAAGAAATTTGTCTTGAGGGAAGTTGGACATCCATGTGAATGGAGTACATCCGATATTATTCATAATTCTTATGGCAGTTCTGAGGAGGATGAAAGAAATTTCTAGGAATTTAGGTTTCAGTCTAATTTCACTCAGTCCACTCACAGTATAGCAGTAACGCTACATAAGATTGAAAGGTGACGATCTGCAAGTATTTAAAAATGTATGGAATATAAGGGAAAATACGTTTATGGATAGCACACAAAAGTCAAATGTGGCGTGTAAGGGAGATTACACATTAACGAGCTTTGGGGAATGTGTGTTATAAAGTATCGGTTTAAGGTGATGAATTTAGGAGAAACATAGTCGAGGAATGTTGAAATTTTCAGAGAAGTGAAGGAACATAGGTAGGGTGGGGAGTAATGTTAGGCGTTTAAGAAAACGGTATAAGAACGCTCATGAAAAGGCTAAGGCAGAAGATAGAGGATA
Organism: Hymenopus coronatus; assembly: GCA_030762935.1. Lineage (NCBI taxonomy): Eukaryota > Metazoa > Arthropoda > Insecta > Mantodea > Hymenopodidae > Hymenopus > Hymenopus coronatus. The sequence continues at coordinate 41,184,289 of CM060900.1, forward strand.
TACAAGAAAAAAAAAACTCTTCTGGCAAGCTTTCAGGATGAAATTTCATTGAGGTTTTTTTATGGAAAATTAAAACTAGTTTGCCAGGAAGGGAGGATCATAGGAGGCAGAAAGAAACTTTGTAATTATCAAAGGAGGGCCAATTTGAAATGGATTATGGCGCGACTTACTCCATTTAAAGCGAAATGTGCTGAAGATGTGCATCTCTTCCCTCAGAAACCGTGAGATTATTTTATCTGATGTTGAAATAGAAGAACTCATGCTATGCAATAAAACAAACGACATAATTATGCTTTTCTGAACATTCCATCCCAAATGCACGTCACAGAGTCATCCCAGGTATTTGAAACAGTGAAGGCTTTGGTGTCCTATGTCTTCCAGCTCCTTTGTAGTGTAGTATTTAGATTTAAGAGTGCGATGCGAACACGAATAAATTAACAAACGTTTCTAGAAAGTTCGAGCGAAGGTAGCGGGTGCTATCCCTGGCAAAAGTCCATTATCGTCTATGTTTTTTTTTTGTTTTTGTTTTTGTTTTCCCGGGGTTGCCAGGCAATGCTGGGGTTGTTTCTTATCTAACATGAATGCTCCCTTCATTCCGTTCTCCTCATATTTTCCGTGAGCTTAAAGGCTTGTGATGTATGGCAGTAAGGGCAGATGGCGGGGATGTTGCTTCCCATTGACACAGGTGACTGCCAGGTCGTCGAGTCACTTGTCCACCCTTTCTGGCGGCCCGGCAGAGTAATGGATCATCGGGGTTGAAAATGTTGGGATTTGTACGCGTCTGTGGTGACCTGTCGCCACCTATGCTTCCTTCATCTCATTTCATCCTCCTGAGGGTCTTAGTCACACTCGTTAAGGAGATACAAATGCTTTTAAGTGGTTTTGATTAAATGTAGATTTGTTTTATTTTAGGTGCAGAAAATGAACCATACTTTAAACTACATATTTGCAAAATTAGATTCTCCTAGAACGGATAAGCAATTTTAGAACTTTCAGCTGGTTAAATAATTCTCAATGCCAGACATTAAAGTCATTTTCCTCAGTTTCAATCTAATTATTATTTCTCCCACATACAAAATACATCTTCTCCCACAAAAATACAACTATATTTTTGGAGAAAAAAATCCGAAATTATTGCAATACTTGTCTAATGGAATGTCTGATTGGAATTTTTATATAATCATACATCAGTTTTAAAAAATTAATTAGTAAAACCATGTGCTGTGCTTCGCAGCTTTTTCCATTTTATAAAACTATATACAGGTTGTTTCAAAACGACACCAAACGAAGGTAGCAGCCGACTAACTTACACTTGACTTGTAGGAAGCTTGATGTCGCAACTTTCAAACTCTTCCATTTAAAGTTTTGTGTGTGCTTAAAAATTGCACACATTTGGGATTAGGCAGCGAAGGAAAAACGGTTGTTCCACGCCACGTAAATAACCTCAGAACGTGTTATACGAAGCACAACAAAACCCACATGCTACGTTTTCTATTACTAAGATGACCTCTGCCGCGCCGGCGTGTCTATCAAACCACCCCTACAACATGCGAGTGGGACCTTCGCTAACAAACGGCATCTCTCTTGAAGTGGGCCACGCACGTGCCATTTGGTTGTGTATGACTGTATAATCTATGGTTATTTTAAGGCAGTTTTAGCATGTGCCGAATTTAGAGCCGAAAATTATATTCACGAATCACGTATGGTATGACCAACAAGGTCCACATCTTCGTTTCGGGTCGTTTTGAAACATCCTGTATATCACAAAGACTATGTACTATAGGAATCGGACAATTATTACAAGGATACTGAAAAAATGATTTTAAAAAAATGTTATATATAGCTCAATATCTGTAGTAGAAGATATTTTTCGACTTAATTAAATCAATACATTAATCAATATTTCAATGAATCTCGGTATGTTTATTTCTTTTGTTGCCAGAAGTGCATGTAAAAATGTGTGTGTTCCATTCACATGTCTTCCTTTACCTATTCTACAAACAATCTATTCTTACAAAAGATTATTTTTATCTACATCATCAAGATAAAAATTGAGAAAAATTGTCTTTTTGCTTGCTTCCTTGTAAGTAGATACGAAATAAGGAATAAGCTGGACTAAAGCTGTAGACCGATCATTTAAAAGCTGGTCTCTATGGATACCATTGAAACTCACTTCACTTTACATTGTCAAAAGTAAAACAAAAGAGATGAAACGAGAGATAACTTCTCGTTTGAGAAAGGTTTAAGTAGGTATTTTAAAATTTAAACAGAACAAGGGATATCCTGGAAGCAGTTAACTCTATAAAAAAAACGTTGTGTGTTTCAACGAGGTATACATCTTTTCTGCAGTACGTTTCAGTCTCTCTCTCTTACGGTTTACCACTTACACAAAATTAATCTAGAATGAAGTGGACTTCAAAGGTTATTCCAAGAAAATTGAAGATATACATTTCGTTTGTCTTAAAAACCATCGTAAACATGGTATTTTAAACAAGGTCCTTAAAGGCAGTTTTGAGATAGAAATGCTTTCGAAAATGTTGACTATGTAAAGGGTAGTTGGGCGTTGGGAGATTTCCCTGAAAATGTGTCGCGTCGCTTCCTTTGATACTGTACTTAAAGGCCAAGTATGGTATTCAAAGTACTTTTTGTTTTGAGTTATGCTGCGAGCACACACAAACGCACACGGACCTTTTTTTAAAACGAATTTTTATTTAGGTGGTGTTAAAACGTGTATTTGTGTTGAATTATTGACATAGAATTTTAGGCTGGAATGTAATACCTTCTCTATTTACTATGTACATACATTGTGCACGAGTGCTAGAGGAAGTAAAAAGCTTATGTGTTCCATTACATGAATTTATCTTCAAAATACCGGATAATTTCTTTGTGTACATAAATGAAATCGAGATGAACATAAGCAGAAATAGTTCAATTAGTCGCATTAGTTACTTCTATGCAGAAGGGAAATATTAAAGCGAGAGTCAACACTTGTCGCTATGTGAAACAACTGAAATTGGGTTTTCGCTTTGCACCGCTAGGAGTAAAACAAAAGACCTATGAAGAACGAAGCATTCCCTTTCATTTGAGAAAGGTTTAAGCAGCTCAAAACTGAAACCAACGAATATCTCGGAAACGGTTAATGTTACAGAAAAAATGTATGTGTTTTTTAACCAGAGCAACATTTTTTTTAGTAAGTTTTTTCTATCTCGTACTGTTTACGAGCTACGTAAAATTCATCTAGAATGAAGAGGTCTTTAGAGACTATTCCCGTAAAATTCAATTTATAATGTTTATTTGCCATGTATACACCTTTAATATACGGTATTTCAATCAAAATCCTTAGAGCCATTATTGAGAAAAACAAAATTTTGCAAAAAACTTCCATCTAAAGGTGTAGTTTGGAGTGGTGGGATTTTCTAAAAATCTTTGTGTCACATACTTTGGAAAAACTAAATTTAAATAGAAAATGTAGGACCTAACGAACGGTTTTTTTGTTTTGAGCTGTGCTGTCAACTCACACACACACACACACACACACACACACACACACACACACACACACACACACACACACACCTTTTTTCTAATGCTCTTTTTGGACACAGAGAGCCTCAAAACATATTTCCTGTGAAATCTCGACGTCGAATGTCTAAGTGGACTGCAATACCCTTATTGCCTACTATATGACTAGTGCCTGTAGACAAAGTAAAATTAAAACACTAGCAATAATAGTTTAGAAAAAGCACTTTTTATACTTCAGTGTGCCCTTAAAAGATGTTTATATGATATTACATATAGTTTCAAAGCTTTAAAAAGTTTAAACGATTTACAATCATCCATCCCACTTGCCCTTGTTCATCTAATAACGACTGTAGAATACTGTTGGCCAAACTGTATTATTTGCCTTAGCCAAGTAAAGTATCTTAACTCTACACGAAACTGGATCCGCGATACGAAACATTTTACTGTGTAACCTCACTCCGCTGCTCATCAGAACGATAAGGGGAGTTTTATTCCAAAATACGTACCGTCTCAACGAAAAGGGAAATAGGATAATTAAGCATGGACGTTATAAGGCCAATTATGTATAAAATACTCCCCAGATTTCCCCTCGCAGCTCATAATCGATATCAGGAAATTCTAAACGTAGCCCTATTCTCCTTTATCCCTGACGTGGGTTAAAAGTAGGCAAAGTACTAACGGAGTACTGAGCCTTGGGGTACAATTCAGCTTACTGTGTCCACTACTTCTTTTTATTTTTGTTAACGACATTGCTGTAAACATCATATGCCAGATAAGATTGTTTACAGATGGTTGTATTAATTACAATACAATACTCTAGATGAATCGAAACTTCAGGGGGATTTAATTGAAATACGGAATTGGACTGCTGCAAATAATATAACAATTAATGCTGAGAAAAGTAAGTCAATTGCATTTTAGTAGATCTAAATATCATAATCACATGAGCGAGACACAAATTTCGCAGGTGGACAGCTGTAAATATTTGGGGGTTTACATGGTGAGTAACGCTGGATGGGACGATCAGGTGAAGTTTGGATCTGAAAGCGTAGAAAAAATTGCATTTTTTAATGATGATTTTACAAAAAGGGAGTGCAAAGACCAGGTAAATGGAATACAAATCCTTAGTGCGGACTGTTAAATTTTATTTTTGATAGAGTTTCTCGGCCGCATTTACTACAAATGGCAATGCAAGCGATGACACAGATCTTTTGTTAATAGAACCATTAAAGAACTGCCCATAGCGGTCTTCAGGGTTGTCCTCTGTTATTTAACAATTAAGGAAAAATTTAAGTTCAATAAATGTTGAATAGTATATTGTAAACGATACTTAAGTAACGTTTGTGAATCCATATTTTTGTACACAATAATAGTAAACTTATATGCAATATTGAGTAAATGGTGAATGGAAATATTAAAATAATGACTTCAGAATTGTATGTAATTAACTCTTATATCTAGTTGTACAAAGCCATAAACTGCTAGCTATAATATGTTTTGACACTGTGGGTTCATATAATTTGTATGAATGTTTTATAAACGTAATGTAATTAGAGTCGTAGTTAAGAGTGGTTGTTCATATATTTATTTACTATACATTGAAATACTACTTTTAATATTATTTTGCACATATATTTAATTCTGCCACTTGCCTAGGAATACATACACATCTCAGATAAGCGACTTCCTCATTACCATGTTACCAACAGTACCGTTAAAATATTTTCTTCATTCTAGATAATTTGTAGCAACAATATACAAGCATGATGAATGGTAGATTGCTTGGTCTGACTGCGCGCGCATCTCTGATAAGTTGCAAGCGACGGGGCGTAAGCTACATTGGAGGATTTCAATTCCTGCCCTGTCATCCCAATTTCTCCCCGGATGAGAAAGTTACAAACTGGTATCATCAAATTGCATCCCCAACCATGCTCTCTTTCATGTAGTCACCCGCTTTCATATCATTCACTCCATGCCAAGCCATTCCCTTTGTTTTGCTGAATATTCCATTCCATTTGATCCTGAACTGAAGCCCTGAAGTTAGCCTGAACATTGTACAAAAGCGTAAATGTATACGTCGCATGGCTCGACAAATACTATATGACGCCATAAAGTCATTATTTCCAAAACTGGACCGTAATATACATATACCTTATTGCAAATAAGTTACAACAGAACTCTTTGCGTATTAATTATTTTTACACCATTGGACCAAAAATTGTGAAAATTCAAAATATTAAATACCTTATAATGAAATAATACGTATTCTAACCTATAAAAATATCCAATGTGCTCCATCCAATAAATTTCTCTATCAGTTCTACAAACAAACTACTCTTACAAAAAATTGCTCTTTTATCAGCATAATGCTAATCAAGACAATCACAAGGAATTGTCTTATTACTTAGTTCTTTATAAATATAAGGGAAATAGGGCAATACACTAGACGAAAACGACAGTCAAGATTTTAAAACCTATGGCAAAGCACATGTCATTGAAATTAGGTTTTTTTTTTCCAAGACCAGGAGTAAAGCAAACGAGATATGAAACGAAAGATAACTTCTAGCTTGAGATAAGTTTAAGTAGTTTAAATTTGAAACCAATAAGAGGCAATGTCTACGAAGCGGTTAGCTCTACTAAAATACACATTACATAAATTGTGTGAATTGACGAGATATAGATTTTTGTCTATCTCTTACCGATTACTAGTCATACAGAGGTCATCCGAAAATTCAGAAAACACATTTCGTTTGTCATAAAAATATCAAATATATCATATTTTAATCAGAACCGTTAGTGATTTTTGAAAAAATCACTACGTACATTACACATACGTGATAGAGAAAACAAACATACAGTTTTACACTTAAGACATATAAGATTTCACTTAACTGAAGCTATACATGCACAGGCGCATGCTTATTAATAGAAAATCCAACTTAGTCATTTTCTCACAACCATTCTTTCAGCATTCTTCCATAGCCAAAATTCTCCACATCATACCATTGCTTAAGTTTAAAATGTTCTACTGCTTCCCGAAAGAGTATTACTAAATTGAATATATCTGCGTTAGAGTAATGATCATTTTTAAGAAAAAGTATTGTGCTATGCGAGGGATACCCATTTCAGTTCTCGGCTGGGAGTGATCATTTTTCTCTAGCCAAGCTTATTTCCTATCCTCCCCAATACCATGAGAGTCTAAATGTGTATGTGATCTTATGTAAAACTTTAAACGAAAACCAACATCCATCGAACTGTATACGAATTAACGGCATGGTCTATAGACGATGTGTTCCGAAGCTAAAGGTCGCCGATATGAGTAATACAGTTGAATGGAACAAATAAATGGTAACAAATCTAAAGTGTTTGAGCTTTCTGAAAACACACTTATGTAAAGCCTGATATTATTTCTAATATGAATTCCTTAAAAATGCATTGTTTGGAGCATTTTGATCGGAACAATAAATTTGCACACTAAAAATTAGTATCTAAGTAAACACGTAAGCACCAATTTACAAAAAAATATAAGAATGCTTTTGTCTGTGTGTAATAATTAGCATATATTTCAGAAGGATATCTTAGATATTGTGCATTTTCCAAATGTCACAGATGTTGGGGCCATTTTGACACATTTTGAACCTACACAGATCGCACTCCCTTACAAAAACATATCGAATTTATATCAGTCTGCTGCATTGTATATGTATCTTAAATTCTTTTGTTGTGCATTGTTGCACTTCTCTAGGAATACGTTGCACACTGCAAATTTGGTAGGTACACATCACTTTTGTAATAGTGCTTTAAACAGGTTTACGATAGTAAGCGATTTACTCTGGCGAGGGTATAATTTCTCAAAAGGAACCGGGGGAAACATTTATAAGATTTAAGAAAATGTAGGAATTTTATAACAAAACCCGATCAATAGGTTTAGAAAATAGCCCTTAAATTAATTTTATCATGAAATGACGAGTTTCTCAGCTCTATGATCGTTATTTATTGTTTTGTCAATGTCTTCTCCTTTCACTGAAATATAATGTGAATGCACGGTAGCTAACACACAGTCCCGACACACGAATCAGGCCTGTGCACAGACCTGCAGTTTCTTAACTTTGTCCATAGCCGATTTAAGGTCTCTGTCCGAAGAATATAAATTCAATCGAAACATTTAAATAGAATTGTCTCACTCTACCAAAAGAAGATTGAATACCAAGAATCCTCTATCACCAGCCACGAAGTAGTTCATCATGTGGATGCCTGCTTTCTCTTCAAGTCTAACTACCCTCCTATGCGGTATGCAGTGACTGCACCCCAGTCGCGTAGGTCATGACGAAGCAACAGTACCATCTGGGGAAATAGGTAGCTAAAACATAGTCCTCAATACCAATATGATCCTATATTTAAATGTTATTTATATTTTCATTCATCTTTTGTTTATAGAATCAGCTAAGCGGATAATATTTGTGTACTTCAACTCTGACTCAGTACCTGTGTGATTTAAGGATTGAAAACCTGGATCTGCGACAATGTCCACTCCACTAACAATAATATGTGGATGTAATAGGGTATAATGCGAGTGTATTACAAAATGATGTTGATAGAGATGTAACAATCGGGCTCATAATGTATTTAAAAATTAAAAATAAGTTAATTATAGTAACAATAACAATAATAATAATAATACCTTATTAAAAACCAGGTCAGAGAGAGTCAGAGAGAAGGAAGGTGTATGCAGGCGAATGGGGATTTACACGTTTCAGGATTTTTATCAAGCTACTCTTTTATAATTTTGCTAAGTATTCAGTAGTGGGGGACCCATAAGATTACTGGCTGAAATATTACATTTGTGACTATGGGAGGATTTTGGGTCTTAGTTCATATGCAGACTTATTATGCTTCTGTCGTCCTCTGTGGTCTAGAGATGACATAACAGCTTCTGGTTCCCAATGTCACGGGTTCAAATCTGTTGGAGAGCGACGGATTTCTCAGTTATTAGTTTCCGTTTTAAAGCAGTTAAACCTTTCCCAAACGGAAAGTCCTTATCGGTTTTATATCTACTTTTTTTTACTCCTGGTCATAGACAGAGAACCAAATTTCAAAGAAAATCGCATAGCGACAGTTTTTAAAAGGTTCGATTTTAGCTTTGTCTTTACATTATCTTATTTTCCTTCTACATTCAAAGAGCAAAGTAACAACACAATTTCTGCTAATATATATCTCGATGAAGTGGAGAGAAGAATATGATTTCGTAAGAATAACGTGTTGCAATGAATGGAATGCAATAGATTTTTCAGAATGCACCCAGTAGAACGTTAAGGGGCAGTTCACCTTGCTATTGAGTACCTCAAATTATTTCGCCAGGGTACGGTAAAGGAATCCTCTTGTTATTCCGTTTTATGCTTTTGGTTGTCTTTTTACTTCTTTGGTATTGGTTTTAGTTCACCTCCTAACAGAAGTGTTTTAACGGATCAATTCATGTAATAAATAAAACTAAGAATTCAATAATTTTGTTTTGAATTATAGACAAGAATGATAGATGCAGAATTTAAATTTTTGACCGCCTTTCCAAATTTGTCCTTGATAGTTAAGGAGTATACTTGCCACACATACCCTTCATTCACAAATGATGTGCGCAGAAGGGTGTATATATGGCCTTGGACTTACGTGCTCGTGCCGCATAACGTGAAAAAATGTCTTAATAGACCACTGCCTCTCACCAATACGGCCTGGGTTCGATACCAGGCATCCGCATGTGGGATTTGTGTTGAACAAAGCGGCGCAGCGGCGGGCTTTCTCCGGGTTCTCCGGTTTTCCTCACCATCGCATTCCAATGGTGCTCCATGTCTCATCAGTGTCATCATCTGCGATGCCCTACGTAGTAAAAGAGGGTATTAAATGCTATCAAAAAATACATAATCGCCATATAGCAATCGTCACGTGCCGTTACGTGTGAGCGACTCTCTCGTGCAGGTGATAACGTGTTCCCCGGTAGCTTAAATAGACGCGCTACTACAGCAGTGTGCGCCACACTTTCTTTTATGATTTTTAGCATATGCAACATTTGTTTTCAGGCTCTAATGTGTCACACGGAGAATACTGTATAGAATCATGAACACTTCAATATGGGCTGAAGGTAATTCAAGATTGTAGGAGCTGACATGGCGCCAGTAGCAATGGCAAGTTTCCAAGGAATTTATACCCATGCTTGGTGAACACATTCAAATCCATTGGTGTTTTAAGCTCAACGAAAATTTACGATCACACTGCCAGGCATTTCACCTCTTTATGAAATACGATGTATGATTAAAAAGACGAGATGGCAATGAAACATCTATCACGACAAATCAAGTTAAAGCTGAACTGCAGAAGTGTCACAGAATTCCAAGTTTTCTATCACAGAATGAGTTTCGTCTTGAAACCAAAGAGTATCAAGAAACAGAAGGATGTTAATTATTATTATTATTATTATTATTATTATTATTATTATTTGTCTTTTGTAGTTAAACGTCCTTTGACTTGGCTGTCATTTCGGACGATGAATGAAATCGTTGAAATGATGTGAAATGTGTCCAGGGTCCACGGAATTTAAAGTTACTCAACGCTCTTCGTCTGAGGGTGCGGGAAAACTCTAGAAGAAACCTTATTCTGGTTATTCGCCCAAACGAAGATTCGAACTCGGGACCTTGTGAATGTGAGTCGGATACGCTATTCCCACACTACAGAAGCGGGTGTTGCTGTTTCTATTGTTATTGGTGTTACGATGGCTACTATTGTTAATGTTATTAATACACTTCATCGGTTCTATGCAGCTGTTAAAATATAGAGTTTTATAGTTAAAAATTGTTTCTATGTGCAAAACAAATCTTTACCTTAAAATTTGCCTTTCGCCGCCTCGGTAGTGTGAGGGTAGCGTGTTTTGGCTGTATATACTATTACTATTTTTTTATGGTTTTTGTTTCAAGTTCTTGAATACATTTTAAATTATCTCGTTATTACGTTTTATTATGTACCTTATATTTGCAGAAAAAAACATAGAATTAGTTAATGATACTCAGTTAGTGTTAACATGAAATCTAGCTTGTAATGTTCCCCTCCCTAGCCGGCATATTTTGGAGGGGTAGGGTATCCGGGAAATCCAGTTACTAGAGTTATGGTCGAGGAATAGAGGAGGACGTGCTGGTAGAGAGTGGGGCTTGAATGTTCACTACTATGATAAACGCCGAGTTCCATTCTCTATCACGTTACAGTCCTTAAGGTAAATAGGTCTGCCAACCGGCCTCACGCCCACGTATGCATGGCAGAAGTGGTCGTCATCCAACCGATTCATGCAGGCTATACGACCAACATCACGCTGTAAAGTTGACTTTATTGGCCGGGACCGCTCCCTATCACAGCTTCTCACTTTCTTCAAGATACTGAGTGGCCACCGGCGCTATTCATGGACCTAAAATCCGCACTCCCATGTTTGCTCATTCCTTGTCCGGAAACCAGAGCACCGGGCTCTTTCCCACATCACCATGGCGCAGGACGTTTGCCATCATGGGCCAGTTTTTATACAGGACAATATAGTTTCGTACTTTGTAACTCTTACTATTATCTCAAATTTTGATTATATCTGATTTAGAGAGCGCGATGCTGGATGCTGTCTGATTCATTGGTGCAGCATCTAGTTACTATTGTAAGTTACTGTTCTGCTATTTATCCCACCCAAATAGAAAACAAAGTTCTGATCGTTTGTGTCTGTGGCTCCATCTGGTGGTGGTCTGCGCTAACATGCAGAATAAATGAAATTGTGCAGTAGTATGCGCCATGGTCTTTAGGCAGCACGCCAAACTCTTATGTCACCCGGACAACAAACTTTTACCGGTTCAGAGAATGTTGGACGCGGTTCAGTAGAAGTAATGACACAGGCTTTACAACTGGAAAACGGAGGTCACTCTACTATCCAAACGCCAATTTGGCTAATACTAATATTTACCGAGTGAGACGGCTCTGCAGTAGCGTGTGAGGCTCACACTCGGAAGGTCTGTGTCGATTCCGTTGGACCGATCATTCTGATCATGGATTCTTTCGGCTCAAACCTGGCGGAGGGTGATGGATTTTTTAAGAAGTAAAAATCCTTAGCATGGTAGAGAAGTACAGCCGTTAGTCCCGTGCCGTAGATTTACGGTGCGTAAAAACCTTAAGCCTAATAAAACAGGTATCTCAGCCGGATTAAGCGATATTCCATGCCCTGTGTAGAATGGAACACTTGAGAACCACAGCAGTTAAAGAATGTCCACAACTAAAGTTCCATTTTCCTTTTGGTTTTTATTCTTTCGTGGTTTTATCCTGGTTGTCGACTATTATCGTGACCAATTTTTCCTGTCCGCTATTTTAAACCATTTATTTTATCATGCTTCACGGTCGAAAGACCGGGCGAGTGGACGGCGCGCAAAACTTCCAGCTGTGGAGTGAGCTTTGTGTAACTGTCCCCTCTAGTGTTCGGTGTGTGACGAGCCCTCTGAATAGAATGGCTTGCGGAGGAGGATTTCTTCAGCGTCAAGAAGTAATATTTGCATAGGCCCTGAGCATTCCTGAGCCTGCCAACCTTGGATCTGGTCTGTTTTCTTTGCTTCACTTCTTCATTCTGGAGGCTGCCAGCAGCGCAATACAAATTGAAACAGATTTACTCATATACGCCGTTTAATTCATACAGTTCTTGGAGTCCCATTCTATGTATATTTGAGCTTGAAAGACACCTTCATTTTTCTCAGAGGTCTCTGTATCAAACACGAGTTCCTTTTGCGCGCCGCAAATCTGCGACATGGGACCATCGGCTTTACTTTCCTTCCGATGAAAACCACTCTCGGATATGGTTTACTCTTAAAAATAAATGAAAACTGTATATAACATTGTGTTTGACGAAATCTACAATTTGTGCAGTAAGCGTTTATCCATCTCTTGTGATTTACCAGTCAATATGCAAGTTATTCAAAATGAAGAGGACTTCAGGGGCTGTTCAAAAATTCGAGATATACATTTTACTTTCCGTGGAAACGTCTTAAACATACAGTATTTTAAACAACATTATTGGCCATTTTATAGAACATTTAAAGAAAATCTTCTGTGGTAAGAGTAGTTTGTAGTGGAGGGGAGTTTCCTGAAAATCTTCGTATCGTATTCTTGGAAAATATTGAACTAGTATACCAAGTTCGGACTTTTCGTTTTTGAGTTATACTCTCACCTCTCCCCCCACCCCACACCCACGGGTCTTATTTTAAAAATGTTATTTTTGGATTCAGGGGTCCTCAATACACGCGTTTTCGGTGATATCTTTATAGCTAAATTTTGGATGTAATACAATACTTTCTTTGATTACTATGCAACTTGTGCATACGTGCTAGAGAAAGTAAAAACGATCTAGTGGTCACTGGATTGTTATAGGGTAGAACAATCTCGTTCTGCGGTAGCATAGCTCAGGTAAGTATGGTGGGTAAGGGTATTCTAATTCATGCAACGTTTCTAGCAAGCTGTACAATGACTGAAGATATATCTGAAGCACTCATTGTTTTACTGTGTGTGGTTATGATGTATTCTGTAGAACAGCGCATCTATATTGCTAAGTCGCAAGTGGACTACTTCTTCAACAGCTTACACTCCTCTTTGTCGATTTACAAGTCAATTACTTAGGTCAGTAGGCCGACCCAGAATGGGCGATCAGCTCAACGCCGGGTAAAATTTAGCTGATCTTATTAATAGAAAATTCTTTTATAACAGTACATTAAGAATATAAGTACATTCTAGAGTCTTATTTTATCATAAATTTTAACAATCGTATTTAAACTATGTAAAAACAGCATACTTTACTCTGGGTATTACATTTATGGAGGGGAAACAATTGTCGTGTAGGACATTTTGTTGTTACAGAAAAATATTAGAGTATGAATGAATGAATGAATAAGTGTATTTATTAACATAGCAATATCATACATAGAATTTCAACAGTCACACAGGTCCACAGACCGTACGTGCTTTTGTAATACACATTACAAGCAATATTAAAACAACCACAACAAAGAATTAAAAGAGTAAACACGAAAATAAAAAGACAAAGGAAATACACAGTCAAAAGCAATATTAAACAACAATAAAATTAAGAGTGAATCCGATAATAAAGATACAAAGATATTGAAACATAGCAATTTAAATTTACAGCACAGAGTACACCTTCATAAATGCACCCTCTTATAGATAATTACATTGGCAGCCTCCTCAGATCTCGGCTGTCTTGCCTTAAGTATAAGTTTACCTAGCCCGTCCATGTTTTCCGTGCCTGCCAGTAACGTCCAACATGCTTCTATCCCTACATTCGCAGTGGTAAAAAATCGCGGCAAATATTTTTCCCGCCATTCCTCCGTACCCTTACATCTTGCCAAGATGTGAGTCCACGACTCTTCCTCCTCGCAAATGGGACAGATTCTTATACCATTCTCGTCAGAAATTTTCGTGCTCCTCCATGCTCCTAGTCTAATCCACGCGAGCCCCTCTCTAATGAGTTTGGTACCTGTTTTGATGTATTGCTCCATACCCCACTCCGATTTCAGCCCAGACAGTACTTCTAATGACACCTTCTCTGTGCATTGCTCAATCATTTGCTGTCTGTCAATATCACAGAGACGTTTCTTAATTTTTCTCCAAATACTTCGCCTGTTTTCCTGCCCCGCCATCCAAATGTCTCCCATCCCAATGGTTTCCAACCCTTTCTTTAATTTTGATGCCCACGCCAAATTACCTTCCATTCGTAACTGTTCACGGTAGCAGACTGCCCTAATTAGAGATTGGTTTCCGTGAACGATTCTCATCCAATATTTAACTGCTCTGATTTTGCACTCTATCGTTTCACTATGTGCCCCGAATTCCCTCATTATTCCGCAGTGTGCCGTACCCCTCCCTACACCTAGAATTCCTTTCAAAAATTGGGTCCTCACTTGATCCAGATTCCCTGATTGTTCCCACCCCCATATTTCTCCTCCGTATGTCATCGTGGATCTAACTGTCGCTGCGTATACAGTTTCCATTAAGGTTATGGAGATATTCGGAATTCTGCAGCGTATCCGGAGAGCTTCCGCCGCTATCACCCTTGCCCTGTGTTTCGTAATGTCAATGTGTTTTGTCCATTTTCCGTTCATTGTAAATGTGAGTCCTAAGTACACAAAAGATTTAACATTGTCCAGTATCTGTCCTGCATATGTCCAAGTCTCCTCCCTGCTATAAACACAACCCTTTTTGAAAGTCATTGCCTTAGTCTTATTCGCATTAACTGTAAGTAGCCATTCATCGCAATAGTTCTTAAGTTTGTCCAGTCCTCGTTGCAATCCGTTTACTGTCGTAGAGCACAATACTAAATCGTCTGCGTATAAAAGTGTTGGGATCTGCGAATCCGCTACTACTGGCGCTTGAATATTCTTTGCTATCATTGTATCAGTAATATCATCCACAAAGAAATTAAATAGCAAAGGAGATAAAATACAACCCTGCCTCACTCCCCTATAGCTTCGGCAGCTCTCGGACACTCTGTTTCTGTCGTACTTCACACAGAATTCGACATTTTGATACATTGCCTGCAATGCTCTAACCATTTTACTTGATAACCCCTTTCTGCCTAGTTTGTACCATAATGCATTTCGATTGATAGAGTCAAATGCCTTCTTAAAGTCCACAAAAGCACAATGAAGCTTTCCCCGCTTAACTAACAGTTGCTTCGTCCTTAAATTGTCTAATATAAAAGCGGCATCTATGGTACTGTGTCCTTCTCTGAAACCCATTTGAAATTTTGAAAATTTGCCAAATTTAGTTTCCCAGTCCTTTATTCGGTTATATAACACTCTACAATAAATTTTTCCATAATCCCTATAGTTATCCGGATTTCCAATAGTTCCCTTTCCTTTATAAATGGGATGAATAATGCCTTTTCCCCAACAGGTAGGGTAATTCCCCTCAATAAACAATCTGTTACATATCTGGAATTAGAGTAATAACTGACTGATAAATAAGATTATTTGTAAACCGATATTTATTAGACTGCAGTGTTTGTCAGTGGTTAACCTGTAAATTTATCATCTACCATTGTGTATTAGAAATAATATCTCAAAATCAGCATTGAATGAAGATTAAAATACTAGGAGGCGTAAATGTATAGAAATACCATATCACAGATTCACTAAGTTGCAAAGCTCTCATCTAGCTACAGGATTAAAGATATACAACAAGTTGGCCAGATTATATAATATGCTTCTACTCAATAATTCTGTTTGTACTATCGATGAATATTTTGAAGCTGAATTTACTGTGGCTTAACCAGACCTCTATTGGTGAAAGATTTGAATGACAATAAGGCTAATTTATTTAGTATGTATGTATTATTTATGGTGGTGAAGAAGCATTTAAATGTAGTCTGAAAGGGATGATAGCGAAACAAGCCAATGAAATTATCAACATCGTTATTCCCTAATGGCCAAGGAACACTGCGAAAAATTCCTCGGCCCCTGGGAGGTTCCGATTGCTGCCGGTCCCCATGGCTGCGCCCGCTAAAGTCCCTCGGTTTGGTGCTTCGTGCGGTAGGGGATCGTGGGTTCAAGTTTCGCCCAGGGCATAGGTAAAATATCTGTGTATGTATTAGCAGAAAATAGCAAACGGTAACCAAAGTAAATGTTAGGAAAAAGTGAATACAGCGCCGTAGTCCAGACTAGATTCCGAAGTGTATTTTTATATAAAAAATAAAATATAAGTCGCAAGCGTTAGCGCGGCACCACATCACAACTGGACTGCTAGCTTTAATTTATGCAAAATTTTGCGGGTTTCACGGTTCCTAAAAATACAAATTTGTATAGTAAGTTCTTAAAAAAAATATACTGAATGTGATACAAGCAAGGAAAAAATAGGCCAAATATGGCTACACATTGAAATCGTCCAATAAAATCCCTACCTTCCATTACACCGTGCTCTTATGAAAGAATATTTGACCTATATAAATGTAAATGCATGGCCATTCATGGGGGTGGAATGTTTGACGACAAACCTTAAGCAACAAATCTGAGTATTGAATGCGCGTGATTCTTGTATAAATTCAGATCATCACCAACATTAATTAGGATACATTTTAGAATTAAGGGAACCAACCTGTGAAAATAGACCAAAATTATTGTGAATTTTTATTTTGTAGATTTTAGTACATTAATATACCGTGGTCTTTGTATATTAAAATATCAAAGTTATTTTCGGCGACATACAATTTAAAAACTCGTTGCGTGACATTTTAAATGGAAGCTTTAATGGAACAAATGACACTTCAAATGTTAAATATATAAGAATACTCCTTACGATGCACATTTTCAATCAATCACTTTTATTTTTATACCATGGAAAATTAATAGAAAATTAATTCCATACTTTTATTTGTTATGCTAAGTAAAATCATTTATGTATTTGTATAACAAAATTAATTAATCCACAAAAATAATGAAAAAAGTATGAACGAAAAATTTATCATACTTTTTCCTTAATTAATTTGAAACTCATCCCATAATTTTTAAGTGATATTCCCAGAATGTAAATATGAAGTTTTGTTACAAAATTTTGAAAACTGAAGCGTAAGGAGATTTTCTGGTACGGTAGTTAAAAGAAAAGACATTTTTTGTCAAAAGCTACTTGATGAATGTGTCTCAAAATTTCAGAATCAGTTATACACACAATAAAGGCATATGGTAAAAATGAACGCAATTGTTTAAGAAACATTGAATTTCAAATATTCACAGGCTGGTGCACTTAAAGCAAATTTAACGTATTCATATTGTTTTGTATTGTTAGTGTTATCTAGGTGAGGAATGGTAGGGAGTTTCACCGCAACTGGTAAATCAATTTTTTTAAATAGTTTTTACTAAATTTTACATGTCTACTGATGATACATGGAATGTGATGGAGCACCCCTGGAATACTATGGCGAGGGAAACCGGAGAACCCGGAGAAAACCCGCCCCTGCATCGCTTTGTCCGCCACAAATCGCACATGCGGTCGCTTGGGATCGAATCCGGGCCGTCGAGGTGAGAGGCGCGGCCTGGTAAAACTATTCGTATGGTGCCGGGTGAGCGCCGGGCTAACACTCCCGTCGTGCAAGACAAATCCAATGGGTTAACCTCCTATAACCTGTCATAGCACCACAAAGAGCTAAATAAATGTGCATTATTCTTTAATTCGCCTTGCTAGTGGTTCACATTTATTTCTACTCCAGGCCGAAACATTTTAAGAGAAACTGGGAATGGAAATTCAATTTTTTTATTATGAATAGGATAGATAGATGGATAATGAATTACAAATTAGGTTACAGATTATATAAGCTAATATATAGATGAAAAATTCTCAGGACTGAGTACCTCAGCTCAATTAAAGTGATCTGTATGTGAAATTTGACGAAAAATTATCAACTACTTTTAATAATAATAAAATAACATAATACTAAATTTTAAGAAAATGTATTGTTTTTTCCTGTGTGCGTAACTTAACTACCAATAAGCAGACCGTCTAAATGA